>JAPPVO010000017.1:68993252-69326107 GCA_030407325.1 Camellia japonica | reverse complement strand
CACACTTGAAACAGATAATGTCTCCCTGGCTGCCTTTCCCCAAACTAGCACTCGGCACAGGAAAAGTCGATCTAGAAAAGCTACCCTGAGACTGCTGAGGATTAAATCCCTTCTGTCTCCTACCATCATTCTGACCATCCTGACTCCTCTTGGAGCCCTTCTGTCCTTCCTCCTCCTCCTGCATCATGATTTCCATATGGGCTGCAACATCAACCATACGCCCATAATCCCGAATCATAGTTCCCCCAACTCTCAGCTTGAGGCCACGCCTCAACTTCTTCTCGAACTCAATACAACGGCGTTCCTCAGATGCCACCAACTCAGGTGCAAACCTGGACAAGCTAGTAAACGCAGCCTCAAACTCGGCCACTGAAGAACTAGACTGCTTAAGCTGGCAGAACTGGTCTCTCAGCTTCTCCCTGACTGCTGGAGATAAAAACCGCTCCTGGAAAGCATTCACAAAAGCCTCCCAAGTACCTCCTATACGACCCTTAGTGAACTTCCACCCTGAGCATCCCCTTCAGCTGGAAAGATGCCAAGGTCACTTCAACCCCTCGTCTTCGATGCCAAGCATCTCAAACGTCTTCGTTGTCTGTTCGAGCCATTCATCTGCCTTAAGCGGCTCTTTAGGGTCACCCACAAATTCATCCGGATTAGACCGGAAAAACTCCCTCTTCAGAAAGGAAGGTCCTGCATCCGCAACAATAACCTGAGCCTGATTCTCAGCTCTGAGAATGCCTACCGACTCCCTGAATGCCCCTGCTATCTCTCGGGCTAAAGCGCCCATAGCCTGCTGGCCTACTGGCTCGGCCACATTGGCCTGGCCAACTCCCTCCTGTACTGCCGGAATCTCCTCTGGCACAGGCACCTCCTGCCTACCCGGCCTACCACGCCTACCGCGTCCTCGTCCTCGTCCTAACATCCTAAGAAAGGAAACAAAGACGTTAGCACATTAATAGATGTGCCGAAACTAAACACTCACGTCCTAATGCATTGGACAACAATAATTCATTCCACGTAAGCACATAATCACATAAGCACCTACGAATTTCATTCCTGGATGATAATAGTCCCGAAGCGTTACTATAGTTCCGGTTGGAAGCAGCAGTGATCAAGTGCCTTTCCAACAAGACTACTAGAAACTCAAAGGTCCAATCAACATCCTAGAAACTACGTTCCATCATAATCACATAAACATGTTATCACATAAGCATACAACAGTACAGCTAAGTCTCTATCAAACGAGACGAACCCATTGTGATACTAATCACTTCCCACATACCCAAAGTATTCAAACCCGGTACGCTCTGATACCAAGTTGTAACGCCCTCAAAATAAACCCATTATATATATCATTGACGTGCAATATAAAAAAGAAACAATTCATTATCTCATTCATCAGAGTATTACTAAATAAAAGCATTACATGTAACATCAAATTAAATGCCCTACGGGCTTACATCTTTCCAAGCCAACACTTGGACACAAAAATATGAGTTCTAACTCAAATACAAGTAAAGCCCTAGGCTTGAATGTTTACATGTACTAACAAATAAAACAACTAACTAAAAATAGTCTTCAAAATCCAAAAGCCAAATCCTCCCAAGCTAAGTCCTTGGAGGTAGCTTATCACCTGAACCTGAAATGATGTTCCCATATAGGGTGAGCCACGGCCCAGTAGAAATACTAAACCAAATATAAGCATTGAATAAAACATTAGCATTCAATAGATGGATAACACAATTATCAGTTCCATTTCATTCATTATTCAACATGGCTCAGAACCTGGCCAAACTTACAACAGTGAACTATATATCGTATTCATAATAATTCTAATAACGACAACTCAAATGAGACTCAGGCTCATACACTTCATACTTCCAGATTGATACACATTTTAATGTTGTATCAATAACATGTAAAAACACTTCAATATCAATAAGCACACATAAAAGTGATGCTAATGGAGTCCATCCCCTATCTCCTCCCAAACAAAATCCGGTTTAGAGGTCCATCCCCTATCTTCCCACAAACCGTGGAGTACATCCCCTATCTCATCCCACACAATATGCAAATGCATGCTCAATCAATAAATGTATTTTCTGTATTAATTCAATAGTCAAAACAATGACTTAACCAATATGATTAGTTTCAGTTATCCCTAATCCACATGCAATGTCTACAACAATCACGACTATCCTCCACCGATAGCCCAAAACAGTTATTTCTAGATTGGAAATAAATAAATCAACAATTCAATAGGCGAGTGATTTAAATTAACCATCTACCCCATTTAATCAATAAATTCCTCAATTTCATGAATTTAACTAATTTCCCCAACTTTCCTTAAATTAATTATACAAATCAATTTATTAAGACAACTAGGTTTTTTTCCAAAATCACCAAGATACCCCCAACATATCAAAATACCAAAACTTAGAACAAAGCTTATACATTGGAGTAGGAAATCCCTACCTCGAAGAAATTAACCCAAATGGAGAAGACGGAGATGAAGACCCAAAATCCAAGTGCTCCAAATTCACAAACTATCAGATTAAAACGGAGCCCTCAACTCACACTATCTTTTTAATAAAGCAACTAGGGTAGAAACACACCCTAAATAGATCAAACCTAAGAGAGAAGAGGGAGAAGTCGGACCTAGGGTTTGGAATCAAAAAGAGGATGAAAAACTGTTCAAATCCCGCTGCTGCCTATTTAAACTGGACAGGCTCGCTCGAGCGAAGACTTGGTCGCTCGAGCGACCAGACACAAGAAAACCTAGCTCGAGCGAAGAAAAGCTCGCTCGAGCCAAAAACTCAATGCTTCAGGTCCGCAACACAGAAGCTCGCTCGAGCGAAGGAATGCTCGCTCGAGCGAAGAACTCGAAAACATACACCTCGCTCGCTCGAGTGAAGAAACACTGCTCTCAGGTCTATACTAGACGCAATCGCTCGCTCGAGCGAAGAAACCCTGGCCACCAAACACAAAAAACAACCCTCGCTCGAGCGACCAACCCAAAAACTGGACAGCAACACTTGGTTTCCGAACCCAACCAACCTGTAACAAAACCTGCCCAACATATCCTATAACTCAAAAATAAGGAATTAAAGGACAACAACAACAATATAATAACAACTGAATCTACGGAACATAAGTCCGGGTACAACAACCAAATGGGAAAAGACCGGGGTCGCTATATTCCAGGCATGGTGCATGCCAGCTGTGCCAGCTGGGATGTATAGACCCTGCTCCCCCGTGCATATATGTAGCTATTTTGCACCTTTGACCACCTTTGACCCCTCTTTTTGCACCCCTTGCTCAAGGCTTCTTGAGGAAGCTTTGACCCCTTGTCTTGGCTTCCTCAAGAAGCTTGCACCCTTGCCTTAGCTTCCTTGATAAGCCTTGACCCCCTTGACCCTTCTACAATAGCTTCTCTAAGAAGCTTGGAGTCTTCCCTTTGCCTATATAAGAGAACCCTCTCCTCCTTTGTTTTGGTTCAGCAAAAAACCAGACCTAAGACACATATATATCTGATATGTGATATATATCACTCTCTCTCTATATATATCTCCCTCTCTCTCTACATTTAGGTGTATTAGAGGGTTCAAAAGGGCCTTGTTCTTGGCCTATTGCACCACACCTTATAGCCATACACTACCACTATTGGACTGAGGTTCTTGGGAGGGCTTCTTGAGCTCCAAAAGCTAGTTTTTGGCCCCTGAAGTTGCGGATCCCGAAATTGGTCTTCAAGGGTAAGTTTCTTCCCATTTTTAGCACTTTCTTGTACCTCATTTTAGCCAATCTTGCATGCTGTTTTGAGCTTAGCTATAAACTGAAACAAGTTTTTTATTTGCAAGCTTAAGATGTTTGTTTAAGACTATTTTGGTGTTGGAGGTCATCTCCCCCCTTGCATGCTTGTTTTGGCCTTGTTTTGTGCTATTCTTTGAGACCTTCGAGCAAGCCCTTGCTTGGCCTCCTAGCCACTGAAATCCAGTGGATTTTTAGTGGTAGGTTTGCTATTTTGAGGGTCAAAATCAGAGGGGGGGTGACCCCCTCTCTCCTTGTCTTGTTTGGTGGCCCTTTTGGCCTTCCAAAGGGACCCCCTTTTGCATGCTTCCTAGCCACATTCCAGGGCATTTTCAGTGGGTTTTGGGACCCTCTTGAATGATTTTCAAAGTCGATTTGGCTATGCTAAGTGTCTGTCTTGTATGTGCTTAAGAATCCTTTGCATAGCCCTCGAAAGGAGCTCATCATTTTTGCATGTGTTGGCTTCATTTCAGTGGTTATTTGGGCCTATTTTCACATGTTTTGTTCATTGATTTTTGCTGGTTTGGTGAGATTCCATGTGCATCCTACACTTACCATGTAAACCATGCTTGCTAGCCAATTTTGCATGATGTTTTGGCCAAGCATGCTAGCTTATTTTGGCTACATTTCATACATGTTTTAGCATTATTTTGGGCTGTATAGGGACTGTTTGGGGCTGGTTTCATCATTCGAGCATCGCTTTGCATGTTTATAGTGTATTGCATTTCACTAGCTTTAGTGCTTGAGCCCTTGACAATGCATTACATGAGTGTTTGCATGCTTTGGAGTCATTTTGGAGCCACTTGGTATGCCATTTCAGATCTGGAACATGCACCATTGTATGTCATATTTCCTCCTTGCCATGCTTTGGTAGAGTTGCATTTTTGTGCCTTAAACTTGGTTAATGCATTGTGCATGCATTCCATGTATTTTGTTGCCTCACTTGCCTCATTATGGCCACTGATTTTGGCATGCTTGCGAGCTATCCATGTTAGTTTAAGTCCATCATTGAATGTTGTTGCATGCCATGTTTGCTTACATGTTTAGGTTGCGTGCCTAGTATACATTGCTCATTTGCATGTTCATGTTGCATACTTAGCCTCCATGCCTAGGTTGCATTTCATTGAGCATGCATCCCTTGCATCTTGATCAATCATGATAGGGGTTGGGGCCCTTTGATGTGTTTTGTGCTTGCATTTCATTTGATATCAAAGTCGCTAACTTGGCCTCTTAGGCCATCATGCATCAAAATGCATAATTGATGGCCCGAGGGTCGAGGGCCACACTCCATCGAGTCCGTTACATGATTGGGAGAGTGGCCATGCATACATTTGCTTGAAATTCCATGCCATACACTGTTTGTCCTTGTTGCTATCAAAAACCAATTTCTGCAGGGAGTTTTGGCCGACCGGCAGTATAAAGTGCCGACCGGCCATGGATTGGTGGCCGATAACATGAAACCCAGCCGATGGATATGTTACATGGCCGGTGGGAATGTCCTTCAGCCGATGGTGTTCTACAATATGCAGGGAACCTGTCCCAGGACATTGGCAATTTTCAGAGAAGCAGGGTAGTGTAAACAGAGGCAGCAGTGGTATGGTACGGGCTTTCCAGGCAAGACAGATCAAGCATGCATCATCCACGCATCCCGAGGCAGGGCTGCGGCCACCTTCTTTCTACATTTATTTCGTTAATTAATTAAGGGTCTGGAATAATTAATTAGCTAGGATAGTTGATTTATTATTTGGCCTGTATATTCTTTTGGACCCTCCGAGCGAGGGCAATTGTGTAATAAGTGTGCGTGAGTGTGTGTATGTCTTCCAACCTCACGTCTTTCTTCCCTTTTATTTACTAGCTTTTGATGGTTAGTTTAGGGCATATTCAAATTAGCATACAGTATGAAAGCATGCGTGCATCCATACATTTGTCTTGCATGCACCGGGCTCGGCGCATCATTCTAACTGCATTCGTATTTCAAATCTAAATTGAATACGTGTTATCTGTTGCATTTCACATGCCATGTTTAGAAAAGTCGAGCCTACTTCTAGTTGCATCTTGCATGTGTTGCATTAGCCATCTGAACATGAACTAGGATCATGCATATGATTACTAACTAGTTTCTGTTTTGGCTTGGAGTACTCTGTAAGTCCTTTTTCTTTAGCATACCACATGCGTGTGAGTGTTGCCATGATAGCATGATTACCATGAGGCTAGCTGCTTATGTGATATAACTGCTTGAATGCCTGTGGATGGAGGTTGAATTACTTAAATTGGAACAATGCATTAAAACTGTGAGTTTTGAGCCCACTAGATGGTGGCAAAACCATCTTTTCTAAAACCCACTTGAGGGTGGCAAAACCGGCATTTTAGCCTACTTGCGAGTAGCAAACCATTTTCAAAACAAACATACAATGTCTTGTTCCAATTCAGGCGATTTGATCTATACTTGTTTACTGTGCGCATAACATAGTATGTCTAGGCTAATAACCGGAATAAGAACACATAACGTTTTCAAAATTGGATATCACGGTTAGTAGAGGCTGATCTTCGGATCGGGCGAGAGGGGGTGCTCATAGCTGACCTTCCCCAATCGTACCCAAGTTCCCGAGCCGAGGCAACTTTGGTGATGACGGACACGTGGCCTTTGGCACCGAGTCAGGGTTTCCTAAATTCCCCCATTAAAAAATATTTAGGTGGCGACTCTGTATCTGGCAAAGCAGTCCATGTTTGGCACTTCTTTCAAAAATCTGTTTTCTCAAAACGATTTGCCGGATTTGGACTCTTTGGTTCAGATTAAGAACCGACAACAAATTGAGTCCGAACTGTAGAGTGAGGCCCTCACCCGGGGCGCGTCTACAGTTTCTGGCGACTCTGCTGGGGAGTTAGAGAACTTGACTCGAACTCATGATATCCTGTTTTGACTACATTTATGTGTCTCTTTGCATTGCATGTGCATTGGTGTGCCTAGGACATCGTGTTTGCTATCTGCCATTCCTGAACGGTTTGCTGGAGGCTTGTCTTGTCAAGGCATGACCATAAGGATGACCGGTTGTGGGCTCTGACAGTATGGGAACACAAACCCCGATTTTACCGGGGCACCCTTTTTGACCATTCGACCTAGTGCATATCGAAATCCATAGTGACCATTCCAAACTAGGACAAGTTGCTTACCCAATCATAGGTTGTTTGAAACCGCTGTGTGCATAGTGAAACCCTAGCTCCTGACAAAATAGGACAGGGAAACCCTACCCCAACATAGGGGTGTTTTGGCTCTCATTTATCTGCTATGTGCTTTAGAGTGCGTCTCTACAGGGAATGCATGTATCAGTTTGCAAGTTTGAGTATCAGGCCTGTGGGCATCAGGATCAGTATTTGGGGAATCAGTTCTACCTGAGGATATCAGTTTACAGACAGAATTTTGGGGCAGAATTCAGTAGAGGGCACAGTCATCCTAGTATGCTCATATCTGTTTTGGTGAAATCAGGTTGAGGTGTTGTCTGTTTTCTCTTTTGCTAGGTAGTCCTAGAACCATAGCTTCAGAAGGCTCTGATATCCCCCGAGGTTCATCGGACTTGTGCTGATAGACTTTGTTAGGTCAGAGATTCAGTTCAAGGGTAACCAGTGTTCCTTTGCCAGAGGCAGGGTAAAAGGGCCAGTCAAGTACAAATTACCAGTTCATCGGTTACTAGATCAGTGGCCCTTATCCACCTCACCAGTGAACAGTCAGGCTGAGGCCTCAGTTTTTATCACAGAGATAGATATACCAGTCAGTCAGCCGGAACAACAGAACATGGCAGGAATGGAGGAAATGATGCGTCAACTCCAAGCGAACATGAAAACCATGCAGCAGGATGCTGCTCGTCAAGCAGAATTTGCCAAACAGCAGGCTGAGATCATGGCTCAACAGGCAGACTTAATTGCTCGGCTGCAGCAGCAAACAGGAGCATCTGCTTCACATCAGGCTCCTCCCCGCCCGAGGTTTCACTAAATTAAAAACTGATGAAAAATAAAATCCATGTCATTAAAAATAAAATAAAATAGCATTCAGCATTTATCGAGCACAACTCACGTTTTATATATATACTCATGACTGTAGCAACAGATGAAAAACACTAAATTAAAAACTGTAAAAGTACATTCGACAAATTAAAAACTCTCAGTTGGCCGGATCAGCCATCAGAATCAGATTCCAATGGATCAACATCCACTTGCTCATATGGTATCGGCATAATCAACGAAGCGTTAGAAGACTCAGATTTATTGAGCCAGCCATGTTTGAATCCCCGATTTTCAAACTTGGGGACCTGGTCAACATACTCGGCAAGCCCAGCATTCTTCCCGGCCTCGAACACTTTGGAAGACTCCGAGTCGGCCGCTTCCTTCGCCGCCTTCATTTCAGCCAACTCAGCCTCCAGCCTGGAGATCTCCTTCTGGGCCAATTTGAGAGCATCTTCGCTCGCATCCGCTTTCTTCTCGGCATCCGATCTCAACTGATCCGCGCTGCGAGCCCTCTCCATCTCGGCGTCGGCCCTTGAGGCTTCCTTATTCGCCCTCAAAGCCTCGACCTCGGCCCTTCTCCTCTGGGACTCAGCTTCCTCACGTAGATAGCCAATCTCTTTGACGGCGTCGCGATGGCGACGGCCCAAATCGGCTATCCATCCGACGGTCTGCAAAACAAGCATTTAGAACCTTAACTTCAACAGTATTCGGATTAAGTAAAGCTAAGTTCGACTATGTAGCAAAAGCGCCGATTGGGCGGCTAGTGTTGTCGCATTCAGATCTGTTTCCACCCGGAAAGCCTCCTTGTCAGACGGCAACGACATGGACGTGGCCAAGCTGAATGCGACTTCTGGATCTTTGAGCGCTGATGCATCGGAAGAAATCGGTACATTCCTTACCGTCGGCTGAATGACAAAAGGAACGACCACATCCGATCCCTCTAATCGAGGACGTTTGCCGCCGTGTTCCTCTAAGCCGGCCTCAAACTCGGCAGGGCGTTTCTCCGCTTCAACTTCTTGACCGGCCTGCACGATCACAGAAGATTCGGCATTCTGATTTTTTGCCGTTTCCACCTCAACACGCACGGACTCTGATCCGCTAACAGGCGGGGAGAATTGAGAGTCGGTGGCGGGCGGTATTTCGGACGGAAGGGCCTCCGCTCTTCGCCTCGCAGCCAACCTTTCCACGTTTGCCTTCCTGGCAAGTTGTGTAAGGCTTAACCCTGCCATGTCTCCTTGGTCTGCGGCGGGAATACTCTCCAAACCGTGAACAACGCCGTCAAGTGAAAGATCCCCTCAGCCAGAAGGAGATAGAGGATCGGCCGAATTCAATACCTCGTCAGATTCGGTCTCAGACTGATCAGATTCGCTAACATCAGCTACGTCCCGCTCTGAATCGGACCCTTCAAAACCAACCTGCCTCAAGTTTTTGAAGTCAAACAAAATAAGAGCAATAAGAGAATCTTCGCCCTCCGGAACAGGGATATTTTCTACCGCTGAAAAGGTCGTATATGTCGGCTCGTAACGAAGCAGAATATGCGCCGACCTCCCTTGTTTCTGAAGACTTCGGCGGTCGAAATATTTGAGCGTGACTTCTATATCCAAAAGAACGTTGTCATCAATCGAAGGCAGAACTTTCTCAAAACGCTCCCTACAGAAGACAAGCCGTCACATTTCAAAGAAGGGGCTTCACAATAAAAATGAACAAATAATAAAACACAAGCGAGAAGGCAATCAGCCACCTGGCTCGCCCCTCCGTCTAGGAATAGGGTCGGCGTGATCCTCCCCTTCGCCAAATTCCCAGTTACCCTGGACAACGACCATAACGTCATCAACTCGTTTTCCAGAACTGGAAAGCATCATAATCAGCTGATGGTCGATATCCTTGGCCCTAAGGAAGAAACGCCCGTGCCGACCAGAAGACTTAGCCAAGGCATAACAATGCCGGATGGCTGGAATGCCAAGGTTAATTTTTAGGCGATGGTTGAGCGCTATAATCCCCATTATGATTCTAAAGAAATTCACATTAGGTTGGGAAGGGATTAAACCCCAGTAGCAAAGCACAGCCTTAAGAAATGGGTGAAGGGGGAAACGGACCCCACCCTCTGCAATAGACAAAAGGGGAAAGACAATCATGGTTTCGTCCTCCCTCTCCATATCAAGAGTGCCGTCTGCCACAAGCGACAGACGGACATCATCAGGAATGGAGAAATGGCGTTTAAAACCAGCGATTCGATCTGACGAGAGGAGGTCTTTCAAATGTTTCGCCATGACTTATAGTTGGTAAGAATATGCCAAGGAAGAAACAAACTAGAAAAAGTCTTCAAAGCAAAGGAGGAGAGAACTTACAAAGGACGAAGGGGATATCGGAAAACAGAGTTGCGAGGAATATCCAAAAGACAAACCAGCGATGAGCATGATGTGATGCACGAAAGGGTGTCAAAATTTTAAATCGCAATAAATAAATATATGCGCGAAGGGGAAAAGTCGACACGACAATCAAAAGAAGTGCGCTTAGATATCCGCATAACGATGAGGCCAGCCGCCGAATTTTGTCTCTGACCTTTCGAAACTCAAAACCAAGCACTCCAGCTAACTGTCATCAGTGAAGTGCCTGGGGAGCAATTATGGGAGCCGAATAAGTGGAAGAGTCGAGACGCGTACCGCAGAAGCTGGATACTACTCGGCTCCGTATTGCATAACTAGGGTGCCGAATACGTTAACAAAGCCGAACAGACGAGGGACAGTAGATCCGAATGAATGTAAGGTAAATAGGATAAAAGTAGGCTCAAGCCCCGAGGCCCAAAAAAGTGAGTATAAATATAAGAACCGCAAATCCAGAAAGGTATGTAAGAATCACTTCACTTAACTTAAAGAAGAGGTTATCTTGAGTGTCTGAACTAACTTTTCCGTCGAAGTGCTAATCCCGGCACCCCTGGAGTTTTCCTCTTTTCAGGTGACTACCTGAGGATCGCCAGCGCCTCCCGGGATCAGAAGAGTATTTCCAAACCACTTCTCCACAAAAAGAAAAGCAAAAACATAGTTCACAAGGTTGAAAACCCGGAAGGGCGGCCTTGGCAAAAGTTAGGGCGCAAAAGGAGAGGTTAATACCCGAGTGTACCTTAACCCCGAACTACGTAAGGCTTGATTCCCGTGTTTGGGATACGTAGGCAACTTCATTCTAAAGTCCAGCCATAAACACTTCAAATTAGACTATGTCCATGTGATGATCCTGGTTATCTTTGTCTTCTCTGTATCTAAGAATTTGGTTGTAATTGTCACTGTGAGGACTGGTTGCCACGTGCTGCGGCGCTATTCAGACTAAGGGCAACTTTCCGTTGCTGTGCAATGCTGCGATGCTATTCAGACTAGGGGCAACTTTCCGTTGCCCTGCAGTGTCCTTCAGACAAGGGGTAATTTTCCTTCGGATCCGAGGATTTGCATCTCAAGTGTAGGTTCCGTGCTCGTTGAGCATTGGCCATTTGCAAAAATAGTTTTTGAGAATTTTTACTAAGGTTGACTAATTTTCTCGAAAAATTATTCCATTTTTCCAAAACCGGACCATTCCTTGGACCCAAAAAAGGAAAATTTTCAGTGCTCATAGCCTAACTTGCATGATTTCAAATCAAAAAGTTGAACAAGCATGTCAATCTAACTCTCATTTTGATCAAAATTGTTTTAGTATAAAACCAAAACAAAAAATGGTCAAAATGATGAACTAGGGGCACAGTTGAGTCAGGTGTTCTGTCTTTTCCCCATTGTCAACATACTTGCTAGAAAAGGCACTCTACTTGCCAGAAAGGGGGCACTCTACCTGCTAGAAAGGGCACAACTGAAGCAAACAGCAAAGGGCTGAAAGTTCTCTCATCCTCCAAGCAGCGAGGTATCAAGCTAAGTGCGAAGCACGAACTGGAATGGAGTAAGATATTCCACTCCTCTATTTGGACACATCTGATTACATCCAAACTCCTCCCGTGGAACATCGTCAACCGATGTCAGCTACAGATTTGCTACACACCTAGTTGTAGCACAACCCCACTGTGAGAAAGTTCACTGTTGTGAGCAGAAGAAAGAGAATCTAGCAGAATGCTAGGGGCATGAGCCTACAACTTCCTGTTCATCCATCAACCACCCAGGGGAGGGATGAAAAGTGACAGATTGAAGAATAGAGAGATGTGTGATGAGAGAAAAAGTGAGAAAAGGGCTTTTTCAGAAAAATAAAGATTGAGTGCCAGAGTGATGTAAGAATCACAAATGAGAAAGGGTGGGAAACAATACCCGGAGAACTGGCTCTTCGTGATCTAAGAGGTCCCTCGTCTTTGGAACACGTCTGAGTGTTGTGTCCGTTGTTTTGTTTGTCACGATTCTTGTTGAGAGTCGTTTCGAGTGTTTGTCGATGTGTTTAGGTTGTTCACCTTTTGTTTTCCTTTGTTGAGTCGTGGTGTGCTGTGTTCAGTCGTAGGCTCAATACCCGGTCAAAAAAACTCATCTCTCGATTTCAAAAAATAAATTGTTTTGTGCTCAGAGTGCTGCGTCATTCTCCACATTTGTGCAAAACATGGTTTGTTCTTTCATAAACCGCAGGGTTCAACCCAGGTCATGTGAGAACTGTAGAACAAGGACCTATCTGAAGCTATATAGGTTCCGGACTGCAAAGCAAAAGAAAAGAAGGAAAATTTGGAGCATCTTAGTGTGTTTCAACTCCAGCAAATTCTGAGACTGCATTCCAGGTGCATCTCGTCAAGCCTGGCCTTTCTCTGGAGTATGAGTGTATCTCAACCCCAAGTTTAAGCCTAACAAGTCAGAATGGCAATTGAAGCAGCAGCAGATGTTATCTCTCGCCAATATGAACACGGTGTGCCCTTTTTGAGCTGAGTGTGTTGCAAAGTCCCCTGAGAGGTAAATTGAAGGCACCAAAGTACACATTTGATGCCACCTCACTTGAATGGAATGTGCATTTTCATACACTTCTGTTGCATGCATGCCGTGCATCGTTATGATTCATGCATAGAATATGCTTTGAATGTTGCATAGAATGTGCTTGCTTTCAAGTTTGCATAGAACATGCCTATCTTTTGCATAGAAAATGCCCCCCATGCTTGCATAGAAAATGCTCGCATCTTTTGCATAGAAATTGCATTCTTCCTCATTTGCATAGAAAATGCATTTTATCGCACTTCTTTTGTGCACCTTCATCGCACTGTTTTGTGAAGTTTACACTCGCGCTTTCTTGCGCATCGCACTGTTTTGTGCAGTTTACACTCGTGCTTTCTGGCGCATCGCACTGTTTTGTGCAGTTTACACTCGTGCTTTCTTGCGCATCGCACTATTTTGTGCAGTTTACACTCGCGCTTTCTTGCGCATTGCACTGTTTTGTGCAGTTTACACTTGCACTTTCTTGTGCATCGCACTGTTTTGTGCAGTTTACACTCGCGCTTTCTTGCGCATCGCACTGTGCAGTTTACACTCGCGCTTTCTTGCGCATCGCACTGTTTTGTGCAGTTTACACTCGCGCTTTCTTGCGCATCGCACTATTTTGTGTAGTTTACACTCGCGCTTTCTTGCGCATCGCACTGTTTTGTGCAGTTTACACCTGCGCTTTCTTGCGCATCGCACTGTTTTCTGCAGTTTACACTCGCGCTCTTGCGCATTGCACTGTTTTGTGCATTTCATTACGTTCTCTCGTCTTGCATAGAAAATGTTTGTAGCACTTGTTAGTGCATTACTCGCGCTTTCTTGCGCACTTTACCTGCACTTTTTAGTGCATTGCTCGCGCTTTCTTGCGTACTTTACCTGCACTTGTTTGTGCATTGCATCGCGCTATCTTGCGCACTTTACCTGTACTTGTTAGTGCATTGCATCGCACTGTTTTGTGCATTTAATCCGCATCGCACTGTCTTGTGCACATGTATAGCACTGTTTTGTGCATTCACTCTTGCATCGCACTGTCTTGTGCACTCTCTGGTCTGGGAGACCTTAAATCCTCTGGTCTAGGAGACCTTAAATCCTGCATCTCTACTTCGTACTATCTTGTGCACTCTCCGGTCTAGGAGACCTTAAATCCTCTAAAGGTGCAATTCCTTTGAGGTTTGTCGTGCCCGAACGACTTCTGGTGGTCTGGTATAGCCACCTGCCTGTGTTTGCGGTGAGTTTCTAGGAGACCAACTGAGACGGTGGAAACTAGAGTTCGAATAGCTCGTGCCTAGAACGCAAAGGTTCAGGATTTCCGAGACTAAAGTCTGGTTTAAATACCCAGGGGTATATCCTCGGCTTGAAATCTGTATGGTAGCCCCATAGATTGAGATAACATGTGTATGCGTCTCAATTCTGGATACTGAACCAACCTAGTCTGTCACCCTGTTGGAGAATAGGGAGAGCTACAACCATAGTTAGGGAGAAAAGTAGTACCTGCAGTTCAACCGAGAAAAAGGGGAAGCCCCTAGCAGCATGAGGTAGGTCATTGTCAATTGCCCTTGCATTTTTACATTGCATTGCATTGCATAAATCCTAAATTTTCAAACCGGCTTCACGTAGCGTATAAGTCCAAATTTCAAACCGGCTTCGCGCAGCGTATAAGTCCAATTTTCAAACCAGCTTCGCGTAGCGTGTAAGTCCAATTATCAAATCGGCTTCGCGTAGTGTATAAGTCCAATTATCAAAATCTTCCTGCATAACATTTTGCATCCTGTCCCTGAACTACGCTAGTTTGATTCCTTGCAAAGGGATACGTAGGCAGCCTGTGGGCGTAACCATTTTTTTATCCGTATTTTTGTTTGTTTGTCCAAGTCTTCGGCCTTGTCAAAAATGGGTCGTCTCTGGGCTTTGACATTCACTCACGTCATTTTATGACTTCCGAGTTCTGTCAAAGAGGGGCAACTGTAGATACCCCATTTTTGACCGCCCTTAAGACTTGGGCACTACTGATGGTTTACTTGGTGGTAAAAGGTGTGCAGGGCAAAGGTTCGATTTCTTCGGCAAGAGGAGAGTCAAATCCTAACCTCACACCCCATTTTGGACCAAAGCTATTTTGAATGGTTTTTAGACCTTAAAACCCTCTCTTTCAAAATCTTTTTGAAAATAGGTTCCTACGATGTCCCGACGCTCTCATTTTGTTAAATGTCGCGCCTTTTGGTAAACCGAGCAAGGACAGAGTGGAAATGAATGAAGGAAAGATGAAATCTTTGAAAAATCTTTCAAAACACCTTGTTTAGGGGTTTGGAGTTGAAGAAAATGGGAAAGGAGAGAAGGGAACTAGTTTGGGAGAAGTTCGGCATGACTCCGGGTAGGATCAAAATTGCGCGGCTTTACCAAAAAAGAGATATCTCTTAGCACAGTTAGATTTTTGATGCAAGGCTATCACCATTGGAAAGCTTACTTCTGGAGCTTCAATTTCCACACAAGAATGACCTAAAAAGGCATCCAGATGAAGGAGTTAGGCTTTCTTCAAGTCGGGGACTAAGGCCGATTTTTTATGCTGGCCTCTATGGAAGTGTGCCGGGCATTAATGGCCAATGCCTGCCCCATGCCGGCCAACAATGGTAGGGTGCTGGCCAACAATGATAAGGTGCCGGCCATTGGTGCCGGCCATTGATTCCAGAAAGCAGATTTCAATAGATATTTTATCTCCAGCTAGCATAGTTGTCTTGGCTGAGATATTTTCGACCAAACCTTTGCTTTTTGCTATATATGAGGCCATATATCATATATTCAAGGGGGTTAGAACACTTAGAACTTCTTGAGCAAGTTTTGACAGCCTCTCTGTCTATACCTCTCTCTCCACATTCCTCTCTCTCAAGAAATCTTTGAGCATTTGTGCTAGAAGGCTTGCATACAACCATCTTCAACCTATCAACCCTTGAGAAGAGTTGATCACCTTTGGCTTGAGGTCCCTTGGAACTTACATTTGGGCTGATCGAAGGTTGTTTGGCTTAGATTTGGGGTTGTTTTGCTGCTGTCCTTCAAGGTTCTTCAAGGGTAAGCACTTGCTCTTTTGAAGCTTTGTTTTGCATGCTTGTTTTACTACCATTTCAAATTGTTTCTGGCTTGGTTTTGAACTGAAGAAAGGTCGGATTTTCAGTCCTAAAAGTCTTGGTTTAAGCCTTGTTTGGCTAGGGGGTTGTCTCTCCCTTTTATTCCTTAGCTTGTTTAGCTTTTGAGCCATCTTTCAAGGCCTTTCAAAACAACTTTTCGTGGCCTTTTGACCACTGAAATCTAGAGGATTTTCAAAGGTAAAAACCCTATTTTGAGGCTCAAAATAGGAGGGGGTGGTCCCCCCTCCTCTTGTCTTGTTTACTTGCATATTTGGCCTTCGAAAGGACCATCCCTCTATGTATCTTTGAGGCTTGGTTCAGGCCCTTTTTTGTGACTTTTAGGGCCTGGCATAAGTCTGTCCATGGCTGGTTTGGTCATATTTTGCATGCATCTAGTATGTGTTGTGTAACTCCATTCATAGCTCATCAAAGTAGCATGTGTGCTTAGCTTGTGTTGAGTCCATTTCAGTGGGTTTTTGGTGATGTTTTACCATGCCATGAATCTGTTTTGGGTTGGTTTTGTCACTCCATGCTTGCATGATACACTTGTAGTGTAAATCCCCTAAACTAGCTTCATATGCTTCATGCTTTGCCATGTTATGCTAGCTTGTTTGGTTTACATTTCAGCATGTATTTGGTCATCATTTGGCATGTCATGACCCTATCCATAGTTGGTTTGATCATTCTTTGCATGCTCCATATAGGTGTGGAACAAATCCTGTTTACTAGCCTCTTGTGCATGATGCTTTGACTCATCATCCTAGCATATTTTGGCTTGCTCTAACATGATTTTATGCTTACTTTGGGCTGCTCTAGGACTGTTTTGGGCTTCCATGGCCATATCACTCATGCTTTGTATAGCTATAGTGTAAATGCTTAGGCTAGTCTTGGGTTTTGAGGCCCCTACCATGCCATACATGTGATGTTTGCATGCCTTGCCCTCATTCCACATGCTATTTCAGTCCATGAAATGTTATCATACACTTTTATTTGACATGCTTTGAATACTTTGTAGAGCTTGTGCTTTATGCCTCGAGAATGGATCATTATGCATACCATTAAGCCTAAGCTTTTAGCTCATCATTTCAGTGCATTTTTTGGTCTTGTTATACCATAATAGAACTCTGTTTTATGTTGTCCAAGTCATGCCATGATTGGTTCCAATAGGTGTAGTGCATTGCCTTTTTTGTAGCCTTGCATGTCCCATGTTTTAGCATTGTATGCTAGCTTGTTTTGGCTTACTCCCATACACATTTTAGTCTTATATTAACATGTACTAGGACTATTTTAGGTCCCCTTGGTCCTTCGAGGCTTGCCTTGTATGGCCGTGGGTTAAATCCCTTTGCTTACCTTGAGCTTTGAGCATCATGACATGCTATGCTTGCATGGTTGAGTTGATTTAGCATCAATTTGCATGAGATTTCAGAGCTTACCTCATTGCCATATATCCATGTTTGTCGCTCCTTAAGTGTGCTTAAGAGTTGTCCTTTTTGTGCCTTAATACTTGGGCCATTTGGCATACATGTTTGTCTTGCCATTTCATGCTTTTCATGCCATCAATTCATCACTAATGGCTACTGATTTGGACCTATTTGAGAGCTGTCCATCTTTGGTGTAAGCCCATCTGACCATGTTGTCGCATGCTTGTTTCATCTTTGTCCACCTTTACATGCCTTGCATGTTTGCATATCCATGTTTCCATGTTGTCCAAGGTTGTTGCCTCACATCATGCTTATATGCTTGTTGCATGCTTGAGTTAGTTACATGCTTGCACACTTAAGTCTCATTGCATGTTCGCCATGCTTATGTGTTGCGTCGTTGTTTGGATTAAGTGTTAATCCGAGCACGAGAAACGAGGGGCGTTTCATACTCCGAGTGATAGAACGTGTCTCAATTCTCGGTTGCCGAAGCTCTTGATGATTCATGATAGAGTTCTAGGCTTTACTTGTTGTATTTGTGCATTCATTTTCATATTGATTTGCACAAGTTGGATCTTTGGCCATCATGCATCGGGATGCGTGATTGATGGTCGTGGATCCGACTAGGCCTCTCCCTTGATGTTTTGAGGCGATATGGGGTGGCATAGTGCATACATGCCCTTGTGAGACCCTCCCTTCTCTCTATTTTGTGCTTTGTTGCAGCTTGGTGTCACAGCACACCAGTGGCCGGCAATGCACCACTGATGGCCGGCAGTGTCACACCCTTGGCGGGCAGTGACTTGTTGTTGGCCAACATCTCTCCTTTCATGGCCAGCAGGCTACTGGTGAATTCCCCAGCAGTGTTTTGGTAAGTTCCAACAACAAGCACTGGAAGACACCCTGCAAACAGAGCCTCTAAAGAGCAACCAGAAGGTGTTTCGAGGCGAGGAACCGAAGCGAGCATGCATACCTTCCTCTTCTCCAAACAGAGCTGGAATAGCATTCATTTACTGCTTACTTGTTAGTTAGTAGTTGTGTAATAATTAGTTGTAGCTAGTTATTAATTCGGTTTTGTAATAATTAATTAGCTCGTGAGTTAGTTAATTAGGCGGCTTGTATTATTTATTCGGACCCTCCGAGCCAGGGCACAATTGTAATAAGTGTGCGTATGTGTGATGTATGTCTTCCAACCCCACGTCTTTCTCCCTTTTATTTACCAGCTTATGATGGTTAGATTAGGGAATGTTCCAATTAGCATACTCATGCTTGCATGTTTGCATTCATTCATTTGTCTTGCATGCACCGGGCTCGGCGTATCATACTAACTGCATTTGTATTTCAATTCCAAATGAAATACGTGTTAGCTGTAGCATCATCATATGCCATCTTAGAGTAGCCGAGCCTATTGTAATTGCATTCCTGCATGTGTTTTGCATTAGGCATTTTTGTATAGTTAGGATCATGCATGGATTTCTAACATAGCTTTTGTTTTGGCTTGGAGTACTCGGTAAGCGTTTATGCTTTAGCATCCTTGCATGCGTGTGAGTGACTGCCATGATAGCATGCTTACCATGAGGCTCTCTACTTTCGTGACATAACTGCCTCAATGCTTGTGGGTGAAGGTTGGGTTATTTGGATTGGAACAATTCATCGATTGTGAGTTCTTAAGCCCACTTGAGAGTGGCAAATCACCCTGTTTCTTAAGCCCACCCGAGGGTTGCAAAACCTGCATTTTAGCCTACTTGTGAGTAGCAAACCGTTTTCAAAATGAACATGAGATGTTTGTTCCAATTCAGGCGATCTAATCTATACTTATATGTTGTGTGCATCACGTAGTAAATCTAGGCTAATAACCGGAATAAGAGCACATAATGTTTTCAAAACTCGATATCATGGTTAGTAGAGGCCGATCTTTGATCGGGCGAGCGGGGGTGCTCACGAAGTGACCTTCCCCAATCGTACCCAAGTTCCCAAGCCGAGGCAACTTTGGTGTTGACGGACACGTGGCCTTTGGCAAACGAGTCAGGGTTTCCTAAATTCCCCAAAATAAAATATTTAGGTGGCGACTCTGTTTCTGGCAAAGCAATCCATGTTTGGCACTTCTTTCAAAAAAAAATCTGTTTTCAAAAACGATTTGCTGGATTTGAACTTTTTGATGATTCATCGGTCTTGCATTGCACTCTGCGAGATTAGATACAGGACCGTGACATTTGAGTCCTGAACTGTAGCGAGCCCATATGAACAATACGGGATCTCTCCCGGGACGTTCAGGGACGTCTACTGTGCATGAATAGGATGTTCTACTCAGATAGATGTTAAAGCACGTTGTTTTGCTCGGGTAGATGCTAGAGAATGCTTTTTTGTTTGGACAAGTGCATGAGCATGATGTTCTACTTGGACAAATGTTGAAGCACATTGTTTTGCTCACACAGTTACAGAAGCATGATGTTCTACTCTGACAGGTGTAGGAGCATAATGTTCTGCTTAGACAGGTGCATGAGCACGATATTTTACTCGAAAACTATTCGGTCTGAATTGATTTACAATCTTGAGTTGCCTTTTAGTTCGAGTTTAGAGTTGACATTGTTTTAATTTTTTTCACTTGTTCAAACAATTTCTTGAGTTGCTTTTCCATTGCATTGATGATTTTGTCTCTCGAGCTAACTTATGCAACTAAATGTCTCCTTTTGCTCGGTCTTCCATGGGCTAAAACTGCAGCCGAATGCTGCCTTCTAAGTCTAACGGGCATGTCCATTGAACTGGAGGGCGTAAAATGTCATGTTCTTTACCGGTTGGTAGGATGCCATTTTCTTTAGTCATTAATGATTGAAAAATGAATGAACTGAAACTAGTAAAGACTAGAGCAATGTTTTTTTGTTACAAATTTCGTACAGACGACACCAAATTGTGGTGAATGAAAATTGAACCACCTTTGTTGTGGCGGCACTCTGGCGTGAACATGGTGGCACTTGGCTTAAAACACTCATGAAAATATGAAGAACCCGGCCGGTGGGCAACCAGGGGATTCTCTGATACTTAAGTTAGAAACCTTGAAAGTAATGGAACAAGAAAATATAGGAATAGGAGTAGCCCAAAATAATTGTAATTAAAATTATCTACCTTTTTCCTCACTTGGTATGGCTTTATATAGCCTTTCAAGTGACTATTGGAGTTGGTTCCACTTCTTCTGCCACTACTCACATTTAGCCCACTTTTTGTGGTATTATGTTCTACTATCGTGGAATTCTAGGAGTTGTTGACCCTTAAAATAAGGACCAAGCTTTGACCAAGTCTATCCTTGAGGGCCATGCCTTTTCGATCTGGCCTTCTGGCCTGGACCTTGGACCTTGGACCTGGTTCTCTGGTTTTGCACCTTTAGTCCTAGACCCTCATGTCTAGACTTGAACCTCTAGACTTGGTTCTTTGGTTCTCGACCTGCATGTCTAGACTTGGATCTCTGGTTCTGGTCCCTTGGACTCTTGTTGTCCTAGACCTCTGGTCTTGGTCCCTTGGACTCTTCTGGTTCTGGATCTCTGGACTTGGTCTTGGACTTGCATGCCTACACCTAGATCTCTAGTCCTGGTCGTTTGGTCTTATAGACCTGCTATTGTGCTCATCAGAGTGTATCCTACTTGGATTCTACAGATTTTCTACTCGGAATGAAACTCTTTATTTTTGCCTCTCACAATTTTTATTATTATATTAATCTGAAATGTTATGAATTAGGGTTTGGTTTTATATATAAGATGGTAGAATTGTATTCATCAGCGTGTATGATACGTATATGGTTTAAGTTACATAAATTCCAATTCGGTTCTAATCTAGGACTATGAACTTAAATCCACAACCGATCCGTGGAGATCAGTTCTCCAATTTTTGAAATCAAAATTGAACTACAGATTCAAAAAATCAAACTAAATCTATCGAATTGGATTGAATCAGGTCGATTTGCAAATTTTTTAATTTTCTTACTCAGCCTTAACGATGTGAGCTGGTAGAAGACTAAAGCCCACTATAATAAACATGGGCCAAAATCTGTAACGTGTAAAGCTATGATGGACTTTGCAACTTATTCCTAACTTGAAATCCATTTATGCTTAGACCCAAAAAAAGGGAAAAGAAAAGGCATTTATGCATAAAACTGATAATTAAAATATAGAAATTAAATTGACATTAAAAAAAATAATAACACAATAACTATAAGTATAATTTCTTCATCAATTTATTTATTTATTTTGTTGATGCACTACTCTGCAGCTTTTCACAACACACTTGATAAAGAATATTAATAAATGGAGGTATCTCAAGTACTGCTTAGGATAAGAAGAGTAAAACTGTCACCTTATATATGTTTTCATGGCCAAAATTTTAATCTAAGATAATACCAACTACTAGTCCCAAAAAGGAAATCCAAAATTTTGCTTAGAATTTGTAATTAATGGCTGAGATTCATCAATTGTGTGGTCAAACAACAAATTTAAAATATACACACTATTGATATACAATTAAGGGTAATTTTTTAAACACTTTTATGGCTTGTCATTAATTACTTTCTGTTCAAAAGTTAAAATTCGTGATAAAATTTAGGAACACAGAAATAAATGACAGAAAAATAACATACTAGTCATTATTTTTCCATGACATTTTCCAATGATTACCTAATTTTGATTTTTGAACTTCTATAAATTAGAGGGTCATTGCAAAAGCATAAGTACCCATAAACTCTTATATCTTGAATATCAATAAATCATACATTAATTTTTAAAACAAATCCTGGGTATGTAGTATTAGTTTTGTAAAATTGTAGTAATTTATTTGCATGTCATGTGTGTCTATTTCCATGCAAATATTTCCAAATGTAGATGGAGGCTAAGGAAAACCAAAGGTTAAAAACAAAAAGAAGGAAAGATGAGAGTAGAGTAGTAGGACACAAATCATATATTATATTAAGCTACCATCAATATGAAAGGTCTCGCAGGGGCTTTTACTCAAGCTACCATAGCTAGCCAATCCTCTTCTTACACGTGCAAAAAGATCTTATTATGAAAAATCTACATTCAAAAAAATTATGTATCATCGACAATCTAGAATTGACCCTATTGAAAACTTTGGCCGAAATGCCAATTAGCAGGTATCACGTTGTAGCTTGTCACAGTTCTACCGTCACTGGTAGTCACTTGAAAAGACAAACTTTGGCCATTGAGAGAAGAGTTGCTCTGCCAGTTTTGGCCCCAGTTTCTTGACATAACTTGCCACCCTGTCTTGGATCCCTTGATTGACACTGCATGGAGGACATCTCCTACACCCGCGACTTTGGTGGTCAAAACCAGGTTAAAGTAAGAGTGGCCATTCATGGTGAACCTAATTCCTCCTTTCTTGATACAAGGCACCCTGTCACAAACCAACTCAATTCTCATTAATCAAATTTTAATATGGATTAAATTATAGCTCCAAGAATTGGTTAGTGGCCATTGGATGTTTTTGAAGACTCCTTCAGGTTGGTCTTGTGTGTAAGGTGGTGGTATTGTATGTGGCTTATGCTGAGGGAGGTGAAGATGGTGGCTATTTATAAGAGATGTGAATCAGAGAGAGAGAGAGAGGATTCAAAGTAAATAAAGAAGGAAATCAATTTGTTTTCTATAACTTCCCAATCTGTTATCTGTCACCTTATAATTAGTAATATTAGATTTTTTGAACATTTTTGTGCAACTGCTACTAAATGCAACATTTAATGTTCTATAATGTCAATTTTGTTTTTCTATTTTTTTTTTCCATTAATACAAAGTATATAACTGTTGGAACTGTTTGGAGTTGCATGAAGATGCAGCTTACCCCCAAGTTTGAAAATGCAGCTTACCATCTTTGCTCGTTTTATGGCAACTACCTGACCACCTGGTAACAAGGCCTTGTAGACAGTTCCAAAGCCTCCTTCACCAATCTTCATTGATGGCGAAAAATTTTGGGTGGCTCTAGCAACCTAACTCAGATTTAGATAAATTGATCCCAAGAGGAAACTGAATCCACTGCAAGAACAACGTGGTCTATTTATCAACAGGAATTAAATTCACCAAGCCAAAATGTATCAGTACTAAGATCATGAAAAGAAAGTGAATTTTTTTTTAAAAATAAAGTTGTCTATAGGGCATGAGGAAGCCAAATAGAGCCAACATTTTGACTCTTTGAAATACCTTATACAACATTTTGCTATCTGGCCTTACAGGTGATGTCCAAAAATAAAATTTCTTGCATGGTTTCTCTAAAACATGATTGTTTCCAATTTCAGTTCTGTGTCATTCCTTTGACAACTCCAGAGAATATATTATCAACTTCTTCTTGGAAAATGTTTTTAAAAGCCCAATCACTTCAGTCTCAGAATTTCCTTGTTAAGAATAATATTCTAATGCTAAACATCTATACTGTTAGATTTCCAATCAATCTTTTCTTCATAGAAAAAAAAAAAAATGCTAAGCACTTACAGGTGATAAATGAGGAGCTCGAGGAAATAAAAACTTTACATATCAGAAGGTTAGAAAAAATGTAACTAAGATTTCAGGTAAGCTAAACAGTGACACAACACAAATAAACAATAGAAAATTAATATATATATACAAAATGGTAGATTAAGATATATTACGATTGGAATAATTACATTGGATTTTCTTCCCTTAATTTATATTACGATTTATTTATTTACAAGGATAAATAAGATGAACTAACTAATAAATAAGATGCCATCATCACAGTTGAAATATAAAATTGTAGCCAAATCTTCTCTTGGTTATTATATTTTCTTTGGATAGCCTTTAAAATAATTATACTGACATTTTTTTAAACAAGACTAGTGATAAATAATAATGCAAATAGTGAAAAACATAAATAAATAAATATTTTAGCATAAAAGAGATCACAATATTATTTTTTATCAATATAACTAATGAATTATGTATTATGTGAATTAAAAACGTCAAGAAAATCCAATGTAATTATTCCAATCGTAATAGGGGTGAGATACAAAATGGCAGATTAAGGAAAAGTTCAGATAATTGACTAATCACAAAATTCATCGGATTTTGCCAATCCCTCTTCATAATCTTAAACCAATCCAAATATAAGATACACAATCAAACGGGATTTATAAACCCCAAGACTGACAGTCATCATAGCAATGTTAATCTCATCTATGAGAAAAACTGTCATATGGGCCTGCAGAAAATTCTACACTCTTGTTTATGAATTGTGGTTTGGATTTAGTGCCACATGCAAATAATCAGTCATGGCTATGTACAGGTAGCACAAAACCTTGACATATTCGCATGGGGCCATATACAAAAACAAATTGACATAACCAATTTGCATAGATATAAATTCAAATAATATAAATTTAGCAAATAATACAACAACAGTCTCTGGGTTGAATGTGGAATTTCACCAGCTCAGATCATGGTTGTTCAAATAAAGATAACTTACTCGATCGTCAAAAAATGATGTTATCGGCAGTGGTGTAAATCCAACATAGTCTCTCTCTACCTTTGCTAAACATATTTCAGAAATGTACTTGAAAAGACTGTGTTTCTGAGCGAAAGGTTGGCTGCATATTCCTCAAATGGAATCCACTGTGAATAAAAGTAGCAATGGTGCAAAAACAATCATTAATATTGCACACTATGTGTGTGGAGAAGTGGTTTGGAAATACTCTTCAGATCCCGAGAGACATTAGTGATCCTCAGCTAGTCACTTGAAAAGATGAAAACACTCCGACGGACAAGTTAGTTCAGACACTCAAGATAGCTTCTTATCTAAGTTAAGTGGAGTGATTCTTACATACCTACTAAATGTGTTGTTCCTGTATTTATATCTGTTTCTCTCGATCCTCGGGGCCAGGACCTACTTTTTGATCCTTGTCCTTTACATCATTCGGCTCCAATACTACACACTCATTCGACCCAAATACTATATTCGGCACCCCTATTCTCGCTGGATACAGCCGATTATTATCAGTCTTGTATTGCGCGTGCCTTCTGCCTGTCAATAAATTCAGCTCCCACAATGTTCAACTCAAAATCTTTCTACATTAAATGTTAGAAAACTTTTAAATGACGACTACAAGAAAACAAATAAACCACCTGCTACAACAAGTGCAAGATCACAGGAGGTTGGCAGTGGATGACCCAAATAAAATTAACCACCTGCTACAACACGTGCAAGATCACAGGAGGTTGGCAGTGGATGACCCAAATAAAATTATTAGCCTGCATGGCTCATTCAAAGTATCTCATATATTGCTCTATTTTCATTTCAAAGAAATTCATCAGCAAACCTAAGCAACCAAATGAGGTCATTCATGAGCCATTTAAGACCAATCCGTTTATGCTCAAGAATACTTAATGAAAAAATGATAAATAGCAGAACCCCAATTTTTTTTTCCTGTGTTTCTAATTCTTTCTCAACGTGGAAACATGGATGTACCAACTTAGGTCATTCATGAGCGATTTATTTATTTACAAGGATTTATTTATGGACTTTTCTTAAGTGTGCCTTGCATATGGTATGCAAGGCACTTACACCCTTGTATTTTGCATTTACACATTTCTATGTATTGGGTTATATCAAAATATTTGAAAATTTACACATTGGGTGACCTGCTAGGAAGGTCACTTTCCAGGAAAATTAATAAAATAATATATTATATGACTAAAGGTGTAAATGGTCGCAAAAAATGTATAAGTTTTCACAAAAGCCGTATATTTTCAAGCAAGGCATAAAGAATTTCAGAAAAAGGCGTAACTGATTTCTGAAAACTTACGCCTTTTGTAAAAATTTACACCATTTTCTGAAAACTTACACCTTTTTATGAGTACTTACGCCTTCTGTGAAATAATTTACACCTTTTATGAACACTTACTCCTTTTGTAAGTTGACTTACCAAAGGTGTAGACAAACGAAAACTTACACCTTTTGCTTAAGCTTATACCTTTTCGTGGAAGTGCTTATATTTTTTTTGAAAAGTTACTCCTTTTGTGTAAGAATTTTTGGCACAACATTTATACTTTTTCGTCGAACTTACACCTTTTGTGGAAGCCCAATTTAAAGCTTTTTCGGAAGTCAGTTATACCTTTTGTGAAAAAATAAATTCATCAAATTTACACCTTTGCTTAAGCTTATACCTTTTCGTGGAAGTGCTTATATTTTGTTTTGGAAAGTTACTCCTTTTCTGAAATAATTTTTGTCATAAGATTTATACTTTTTCATTCAAACTTACACCTTTTGTGAAAGAGTATATAAGCACAAAAGTACAAATGTTATGCCAAAAATTCTTACACAAAAGGAGTAACTTTTCAAAAATGGTGTAAGTATTTTCACGAAAAGGTGTAAGCCTAACGCAAAAGGTGTAAATTGGAAAATTTTTTTTTCACAAAAGGTATAACTGACTTCCGAAATAGTTTTAAGTTGGGCCTTCACAAATGGTGTAAGTTCGAGGAAAAAGTGTAAATCTTATGCCAAAATTCTTACTCAAAAGGAGTAACTTTTCAAAAATGGTGTAAATATTTTGACAAAAAGTATGAAGGAGAAACATTTCAAAGTGTTCATAACCACAAAAGGAGTAACAAAGGGTTCATTTCAAAATGTTCGTAAACACAGAAGGAGTAACATATGTTCATTTCAAAGTAGTAAACACAAAAGGAGTAACATTTCGAAGTGTTCATAAACAAATTGAGACAACCACTGAACAAATCAAAGGGCTCGTGACCCCCGCTGACCACCCAAGCGTCGGTGGGCTCCGGTGCTCACAGGCTTCTGAGATCGGCACATCCACGACACCGGCGCCGCAAATCAAAGGTTTTTTGAAAAATTGGCTATCGATCTTGGTCTCTCTGTGTCGATGTCGGCCTATTCTCCGTCGATGTCGGTCTCTCTCTGTCGATCCCTGTTTATCTCGGTTTGTCTCCAGCGATCTTGGTCTGTCGGTGTCCATGTGGGTTCTTCTCTGTCGATCCCTGTTTATCTCGGTCTGTCTCCAGCGATCTTGGTCTGTCGGTGTCCATGTGGGTTCTTCTCTGTCGATCTCTGTCGATTTCGGTCCTTCTGTCGATCATTGTCCATCTAGGTCTCTATGTCCGTTGATCTCTCTATCTCTCTCTCTCTCTCTCTCTCTCTCTCTCTCTCTGTCCGTTGCTCTATATTAAAAACGGTTCTCTTTTACATTGACATACTTGGTTGGATTTGGACTCGGAGTCGCTATTCCAAGCCCTCCCAGACTCGTCTTCTCTGAAACGGAGTTGTACTGGGAGAAAGGCCAAGCCCTCCGAAACGCCCTTCTCTCTCACATTGCCACAAGACAAAAACAGTGTGATTGGATTTTAGGAACTTACAGGTTTTCGGGGGAAAAACGGAACTAGACGTTTTGCGAAGTTACTTACATTTGTTTGTCGCATAAGATTTATACTTTTTCTTCGAACTTACACCGTTTGTGAAAGCCCAACTTTAAAGGTTTTTCGGAAGTCACTTATACCTTTTGTGAAAAAAAAAAATTCATCAAATTTACACAATTTGCTTAAGGTTACACCTTTTCGTGGAAGTGCTTATACTATTTTGAAAAGTTACTCTTTTGTGTAGAAATTTTTGCATAACATTTATAGCTTATTTTCGAACTTACACCTTTTGTGGAAGCCCAACATTAAACCTTTTTCGGAAGTCATTTATACCTTTTGTGAAAAAATAATTCATCAAATTTACACATTTTGCTTAGCTTATACCTTTTCGTGGAAGTGCTTTATTTTTTTGAAAAGTTACTCATTTTCTGTAAGAATTTTGGCATAACATTTTATACCTTTTCTTCGAACTTACACCTTTTGTGGAAGCTCAAGTTAAAGCTTTTTCGGAAGTAACTTATACCTTTTGTGGAAAAAAAATTCATCAAATTTACACATTTTGGTTAAGCTTATACCTTTTCGTGGAAGTGCCTATATTTTTTTTGAAAAGTTACTCCTTTTCTGTAAGAATTTTGTGGCATAAACATTTATACCTTTTCTTCGAACTTACACCTTTTGTGGAAGCCCAACTTAAAGCTTTTTCGGGAAGTCACTTATACCTTTTGTGGAAAAATAAATTCATCAAATTTACACCTCTGCTGCTTAAGCTTATACCTTTTCGTGGAAGTGCTTATATTTTTTTTGGAAAGTTACTCCTTTTGTGAAAATAATTTTTGTCATAAGATTTATACTTTTTCTTCAAACTTACACCTTTTGTGAAAGAGTATATAAGCACAAAAGTACAAATGTTATGCCAAAAATTCTTACACAAAAGGAGTAACTTTTAAAAAATGGTGTAAGTATTTTCACGAGAAGGTGTAAGCTTAAGCTGAAGGTGTAAATTGGATGAATTTTTTTTTTTCACAAAAGGTATAACTGACTAATGTTATGCCAAAAATTCTTACACAAAAGGAGTAACTTTTAAAAATGGTGTAAGTATTTTCATGAAAAGGTGTAAGCTTAAGCTGAAGGTGTAAACGAATGAAATTTATTTTTCACAAAAGGTATAAACGACTTCCGAAAATAGCTTTAAGTTGGGCCTTCACAAATGGTGTAAGTGCGAGGAAAAAGTGATAAATCTTATGCCAAAAATTCTTACACAAAAGGAGTAAATTTTCAAAAAATGGTGTAAATATTTTGACGAAAAGTAAGAAGGAGTAACATTTCAAAGTGTTCATAACCACAAAAGGAGTAAGAGAAGGGTTCATTTCAAAATGTTCGTAAACACAGAAGGAGTAACATATGTTCATTTCAAAGTAGTAAACACAAAAGGAGTAACATTTCGAAGTGTTCATAAACAAATTGAGACAACCACTGAACAAATCAAAGGGTTCGTGACCCCCGCTGACCACCCAAGCGTCGGTGGGATCCGGTGCTGACAGGCTTCTGAGATCGGCACCTGCACGGCACCGCCGCCGCAAATCAAAGGTTTTTTGAAAAGATTGGCTATCGATCTTGGTCTCTCTGTGTCGATGTCGGCCTATTCTCCGTCGATGTCGGTCTCTCTCTGTCGATCCCTGTTTATCTCGGTCTGTCTCCAGCGATCTTGGTCTGTCCGTGTCCATGTGGGTTTCTTCTCTGTCGATCTCTGTCGATCATTGTCCATCTAGGTCTCTATGTCCGTTGATCTCAGTCTATCTCTCTCTCTCTCTCTCTCTCTCTCTCTCTCTCTGTCCGTTGCTCTATATTAAAAACGGTTCTCTTTTACATTGACATACTTGGTTGGATTTGGACTCGGAGTCGCTATTCCAAGCCCTCCCAGACTCGTCTTCTCTGAAACGGAGTTGTACTGGGAGAAAAGCCAATCCCTCCGAAACGCCCTTCTCTCTGACATTGCCACAAGACAAAAACAGTGTGATTGGATTTTAGGAACTTACAGGTTTTCGGGGAAAAAAAAGGAACTTAGACGTTTTGCGAAGTTACTTACATCTGTTTGTCGCATAAGATTTATACTTTTTCTTCGAACTTACACCGTTTGTGGAAGCCCAACTTTAAAGGTTTTTCGGAAGTCACTTATACCTTTTGTGAAAAAAAAAATTCATCAAATTTACACAATTTGCTTAAGGTTACACCTTTTCGTGGAAGTGCTTATACTATTTCTGAAAAGTTACTCATTTTGTGTAGGAATTTTTGGCATAACATTTATAGCTTATTTTCGAACTTACACCTTTTGTGGAAGCCCAACATAAAACTTTTTCGGAAGTCACTTATACCTTTTGTGGAAAAATAATTTCATCAAATTTACACCTTTTGCTTAAGCTTATACCTTTTCGTGGAACTGCTTACATTTTTTTTGAAAAGTTACTCCTTTTGTGTAAGAATTTTTGGCATAACATTTATACCTTTTCTTCGAACTTACACCTTTTGTGGAAGCCCAACTTAAAGCTTTCGGAAGTAACTTATACCTTTTGTGGAAAAATAAATGCATCAAATTTACACCTTTTGCTTAAGCTTATACCTTTTCGTGGAAGTGCTTATATTTTTTTTGACAAGTTACTCCTTTTCTGTAAGAATTTTTGGCATAACATTTATAACTTTTCTTCGAACTTACACCTTTTGTGGAAGCCCAACTTAAAGCTTTTTCGGAAGTAACTTATACCTTTTGTGGAAAAATAAATTCATCAAATTTACACCTTTTGCTTAGGGTTATACCTTTTCGTGGAAGTGCCTATATTTTTTTTTGAAAAGTTACTCCTTTTGTGTAAGAATTTTTTGTCATAACATTTATACCTTTTCTTCGATCTTACACCTTTTGTGAAAGGGTATATAAGCACAATAGTATAAATGTTATGCCAAAAATTCTTACACAAAAGGAGTAACTTTTAAAAATGGTGTAAGTATTTTAATGAAAAGGTGTAAGCTTAGGCTGAAGGTGTAAACGAATGATATTTATTTTTCAGAAAGGTATAAGTGACATCCGAAATAGCTTTAAGTTGGGCCTTCACAAATGGTGTAAGTTCGAGGAAAAAGTGTAAATCTTATGCCAAAAATTCTTACACAAAAGGAGTAACTTTTAAAAAATGGTGTAAATATTTTGACGAAAAGTATGAAGGAGTAACATTTCAAAGTGTTCATAACCACAAAAGGAGTAACAAAGGGTTCATTTCAAAATGTTCGTAAACACAGAAGGAGTAACATATGTTCATTTCAAAGTAGTAAACACAAAAGGAGTAACATTTCGAAGTGTTCATAAACAAATTGAGACAACCACTGAACAAATCAAAGGGTTCGTGACCCCCGCTGACCACCCAAGCGTCGGTGGGATCCGGTGCTGACAGGCTTCTGAGATCGGCACCTCCACGGCACCGCCGCCGCAAATCAAAGGTTTTTTGAAAGATTGGCTATCGATCTTGGTCTCTCTGTGTCGATGTCGGCCTATTCTCCGTCGATGTCGGTCTCTCTCTGTCGATCCCTGTTTATCTCGGTCTGTCTCCAGCGATCTTGGTCTGTCCGTGTCCATGTGGGTTCTTCTCTGTCGATCTCTGTCGATTTCGGTCCTTCTGTCGATCATTGTCCATCTAGGTCTCTATGTCCGTTGATCTCAGTCTATCTCTCTCTCTCTCTCTCTCTCTCTGTCCGTTGCTCTATATTAAAAACGGTTCTCTTTTACATTGACATACTTGGTTGTATTTGGACTCGGAGTCGCTATTCCAAGCCCTCCCAGACTCGTCTTCTCTGAAACGGAGTTGTACTGGGAGAAAAGCCAAGCCCTCCGAAACGCCCTTCTCTCTCACATTGCCACAAGACAAAAACAGTGTGATTGGATTTTAGGAACTTACAGGTTTTCGGGGAAAAAAACGGAACTTAGACGTTTTGCGAAGTTACTTACATCTGTTTGTCGCATAAGATTTATACTTTTTCTGTTCGAACTTACACCGTTTGTGAAAGGCCAACTTTATAAGGTTTTTTCGGAAGTCACTTATAACCTTTTGTGAAAAAAGAAAATTCATCAAATTTACCACAATTTGCTTAAGGTTACACCTTTTTCGTGGAAGTGCTTTATACTATTTCTGAAAAGTTACTCCTTTTGTGTAGGAATTTTTGGCATAACATTTATAGGCTTATTTTCGAACTTACACCTTTTGTGGAAGCCCAACTTAAAGTTTTTCTTAAGTCACTTATACCTTTTGTGGAAAAATAATTTCATCAAATTTACACCTTTTGCTTAAGCTTATACCTTTTCGTGAACTGCTTACAATTTTTTTGAAAAGTTACTCCTTTTGTGTAAGAATTTTTGGCATAACATTTATACCTTTTCTTCGAACTTACACCTTTTGTGGAAGCCCAACTTAAAGCTTTTGGAAGTAACTTATACCTTTTGTGGAAAAATAAATTCATCAAATTTACACCTTTTGCTTAGCTTATACCTTTTCGAAGTGCTTATATTTTTTTTGAAAGTTACTCCTTTTCTGTAAGAATTTTTGGCATAACATTTATACCTTTTCTTCGACTTACTCCTTTTGTGGAAGCCCAACTTAAAGTTTTTTTCGGAAGTAACTTATACCTTTTGTGGAAAATAAATTCATCAAATTTACACCTTTTGCTTAGCTTATACCTTTTCGTGGAAGTGCCTATATTTTTTTTGAAAAGTTACTCCTTTCAGAAGGAGTAACTTTTCAAAAATGGTGTAACTATTTTCACGAAAAGTATGAAGGAGTAACATTTCAAAGTGTTCATAACCACAAATGGAGTAACAAGGCGTTCATTTTAAAATGTTCGTAAACACAGAAGGAGTAACATCAAGGGGTGTTCATTTGAAAGTATTCGTAGTAAACACAAAAGGAGTAACATTTCGAAGTGTTCATAAACAAATTGGGACAACCACTGAACAAATCAAAGGGTTCGTGACCCCCGGTGACCACCGAAGCATCGGTGGCCTGCGGTGCTCACAGCCTTCTGAGATCGGCACGTCCACTGGCACCGCCGCCGCAAATCAAAGGTTTTTTTCTCTCTGGATATCGATCTTGGTCTCTCTGTGTCGATGTCGGCCTATTCTCCGTCGATGTCGGTCTCTCTCTGTCGATCCCTGTTTATCTCGGTCTGTCTCCAGCGATCTTGGTCTGTCTGTGTCCGTGTGGGTCTCTTCTCTGTCGATCTCGGAGTGGCTGCTCTGTCGATCAGTGTCCATCTAGGTCTCTATGTCTGTTGATCTCAGTCTATCTCTCTCTCTCTCTCCCTCTGTGTGTCCGTTGCCCTATATTAAAAACGGTTCTCTTTTACATTGACATAGTTGGTCGGATTTGGACTTGGAGTCGCTATTCCAAGCCCTCCCAGACTCGTCGTCTCTGAAACGGAGTTCTACTGAGAGAAAGGCCAACCCCTCCGAAACGCCCTTCTATCTGACATTGCCATTATTTGAACAAGACAAATACAGTGTGATTGGATTTTAGGAACTTCGAGGTTTTGGGGGCAAAAAACGGAACTTACACGTTTTGCGAATTTACTCACATCTCTTGTGAAAAAACTTACACTATTTGTGAAAGGTTACACATTTGTGAAATATTTTATTTTATAAAATTTTGACCTTTTTCGTTGAAATACTTAAACCTTTTGTGAGAAGTTACTACTTTATTAAAAATCATGTCTATTAAAAAATTTACACGTTTTATTGGAACTTACATTTTTTCTGAGAACAGAACTTACACCTTTTTTGAAATAAGTTACATCTTTTCTGAACATGCTTAGACCTTTTATGGAAATCTGAATTATAGTTGCCTAAAATTTAAACCTTCAATGGGAAGTTACACCATTTGTGACATAACTTCCATGTTTTGTGAAAACTACATACATGTTTTTGAAAATATACACCTTTCATGGAATGAGTATTTGAATAAAATTTATACCTTTTGTTAAAAACATATACCTTTTCTGAATGATTACACCTTTTTGTGGGAATGCTTACACCGTTTCTGAATGGTTACTGCTTTTGTGAATAACTTTTTTCATCAAATTTACACTTTTTAGGGATATTACAACTTTTCTGCCAGCAAAACTTACACCTTTTTATTAAATTTACACCTTCTATGGAAAATATTTTTCATCAAGTTTACACCTTATTTTAAAAGGTTACACCTCTTCTAAAAAGGTACTCCTTTCGTGAAGCAAACATGTTTAAAAAAATTTACACCTTCTAAATAGGAGTTACATCTTTGGTGAAGACAGTTAGACCTTTTTTGAAAATTTACACTTTTTATGGAAAATAAGCTTTTCATAAAGTTTGTTAAAAGAATTTATTTGAGAAAAGGTATAACCTTTTCAAATATGGTGTATGTTTGTCCGAAGAAGGTGTAAATTACCATAGAAAAGATGTAAGTTTTGTTTTTCACTAAAGGTGTAACTTGAAATAATAAGTGTAATTTTATGAAAAAGGTTTTTCCACAAAATGTGTAATTTTTCAAGAAGTTGTAAATATTTCCGAGAGATGGTGTAAATTTTTAGGAAAGGTGTAAAATTAATTTAATGGTTGTAAACTTTGTGAGTTTTTACAAAAGCTATATGTTCCCAAAGAAGACCAATCATCGAAGCTGAATGTTTCGTTTTTACAAAAGATATAAGTTCCCAAAGTAGACCAATCCCAATAAAGGTGAATGTTTCGTTTTTAAAAGATATAAGTTCCAAGGTGTAACTTTTATTAAGAAAATTTATTTAAAGATATAAGTTCCAAGGTGTAACTTTTATGAAGAAAAATAATTTATAAATGATGTCAGTTTTCATTAAAAGGTGTAAGTTGTCAGAACAAGTATAAAAAATGCCGAAGTGTTCAGAAGAGGTGTAAGTTCCGTCGGCCCGTCCGTCTCTCTTCCATCTCGGACCTCTCTCTTTGTTTGTCTTTCTCTCTGCCCGTCTCTCCGTTGTTCCATTTCCCCGTAGCTGTAGGGTTTTACAGAGAAAAATATTTGAGGGCCGAGCTTAAGTTCTTGGGAAGGCTAGCCATGGAAGTGGATGCATAAATACTTTTTTAAGTTGAGTCGTGCGGCGACAAGGAAGGGAAAGACAAATACTAAATTTCGGTGGAGCACAACCGCAAGGGTTAATCGAGCACCACCGTCGTTCGTCTGATCCGGTTGGTATTTCCTTTATTTCGTGCTGGTACATTATCTGTCTCCTTGTTTGTCTTCTATCATTCGCATATACCTTCACACCCAACCCGAAATCGACCCATAGGAACTGTTCTATACTCCATTTTCGTATTTTGTGCTATTCGAATAGGAACTCTTCCCTCTGCTAACCGAAATGGACCCAATAGGAACTGTTCTGTACTCGATTTTTGTATTTTCTCCCTTTCGAATAGGAAGTCTTCCCTCTGCTATCAGTGCTGCAAGTGAACATAGGAATCATAGTAGTTAGCAACAAGCATAAAAGGTGTTCTGCATTTACATGGCGAACTTGTTACGTTGGGTTATATATAACGAAAGAAGACTTGAAAAAAAATTTGTGTAATGTTGGCACGGGAAAAACAAATTTTTTTTTTCGAGTAGCCAAAAAAGGAAAATAAGAAACTCGATAAACAAACAATGACTAATCTTGTTTCCGCAACGGGTAGCACACTCGGTTGAATTCTGCTTTCAATTTGTACTACTCGCTGATTTTATATTGCTCGAACTTATGTTTAGAAACAATCTGTGTTACACGGACTCTTCAAAATAGATCAAATACCTGTGTCGGACACCTGAGAGTCGGACAAGGGTATGGGATATGTGTCGGATACTTTCAACGGACACTTGTTATAAAATTGTATATAACACAATTATTATATGTGCAAATTATTGTGAAATTACTATAAATGTGATTTCGACACTGTGAGTTACATATAGTACCATTTTATGTCACATATTAGACTAAAAATATGATATTTTTTCCCCACACGCGTACCATTGAATGTAGGGTTAAGATTTAATGAGTCGGACCTGTACATACATACCGCACCCGGCACCCGTACCCGAGTCCGTGTAACACAGTAAACAACTCTTTTCTTTCAGTGCTGAATTTCATGCATAGTTGACGGTATTCAACTTAAAACATAGGAAAGCCAATTGAAAGAGTTGAAATGAGGATGACGCTTTCCAAATTTTGTAGAGAGCTATTCGTTCCCACACCCAATTCTGAATCAAGAGTTGAAGCGTTCACTTTTATGGCTAGCCTTTCCAACAACTTAACCGGCCAGAGACGATGGCGGAAAACCAATACCTTCTCCCCACCTGAGTCGGACAACCGTAACAGATTAAGGAAGAAGTTTGCCTTCAGTCCTTCTGTAATATCCAACTTTTCTAAGATGTGGTCCATCTGGGCATCGTCAATGCCCTCTGTTTCTGTGGTTGACGTGTCTGTAGGTGAACTCTTTAGGAGGTATTTGAACTGTGTGTGCACATACAGTGTGCTCCCATCCCAAGTGATGTTCAACTGCTTAACGAAGTTGTTCAGTTCTTCAACTTCACGAACTGTTGTAAGGGTGAGGTTAAGAAATTCAAATAAGTGAAGAAGCCCAGGCAATTCACGAAGAAAATCTCCTTCGTAGAAATGGATAACGTTGCCTGTCATTGCATGCAACTTTTGAATGACGGTTACCTTTCTCTTGAAGTTATCATCTTGCATATATATATAGCAGTTACATTTGTACAGGAAGGTAGCTGTCTTTCATGAGTTGCGGGCTGTTTGGACTTTATTGAGCGAGTTCATGAAATGCGTACTCTCATTTGTCTTTTTTATGACATTCGTGCAGAATGAGAATGGATGGGTACGTTAGTAATATTTGTTGGCAGGCAGTGGTAGTCTTGCTTGTTTCATTGTCACATACAATTGATGAAACTTGCTTGTACGCCCGGAAAAGTATTCTTCTCTGATCTGGCCACTGTCTGAGCACCCGAAGGTAATGGAGCTTGGCCAGGATGCAGCCCCTCGATTCTCTGCAACAAAGTTGCTCAGTAGGAAATTGAAGCCCTCAACTTGATGGCTGGCCTTTCCAACAACTTAAGCGGCCAGAGACGATGGCTGAAAACCAATACCTTCTCCCCACCTGAGTCGGACAAGCCTAACAGATTAAGGAAGAAGTTTGCCTTCAGTCCTTCTCTAATATCCAACTTTTCTAAGATGTGGTCCATCCGGGCATCGTCAATGCCCTCTGTTTCTGTGGTTGACGTGTCTGTAGGTGAACTCTTTAGGAGGGATCTCAACTGTGCGTGCACATATAGTGTGCTCCCATCCCAGGTGATGCTCAACTTCTTAACGAAGTTGTTCAGTTCTTCAAGTTCACGAACTGTCGTAAGGGGGAGGTGAAGAAATTCAGAAAAAGTCAAGAAGCCCAGGCAATTCACGAAGAAAATCTCCTTCGTAGAAATGGATAACCTTGCCTGTCATTGCACGCAACTTTTGAATGACGGTTACCTTTCTTTTGAAGTTATCATCTTGCATATATATATAGCAGTTACATTTGAAGAGGAAGGTAGCTGTCATTCATGAGTTGCGGGCTGTCTGGACTTTATTGAGCGAGTTCATGAAATGCGTACTCTCATTTGTCTTTTTTATGACATTCGTGCAGAATGAGAATGGATGGGTACGTTAGTAATATTTGTTGGCAGGCAGTGGGAGTCTTGCTTGTTTCATTGTCACATACAATTGATGAAACTTGCTTGTACGCCCAGAAAAGTATTCTTCTCTGATCTGGCCACTGTCTGAGCACCCGAAGGTAATGGAGCTTGGGCCAGGATGCAGCCACCTCGATTCTCTGCAACCAAGTTGCTCAGTAGGAAATTGAAGCCCTCAACTTGATGGCTGGCCTTTCCAACAACTTAAGCGGCCAGAGACGATGGCTGAAAACCAATACCTTCTCCCCACCTGAGTCGGACAAGCCTAACAGATTAAGGAAGAAGTTTGCCTTCAGTCCTTCTCTAATATCCAACTTTTCTAAGATGTGGTCCATCCGGGCATCGTCAATGCCCTCTGTTTCTGTGGTTGACGTGTCTGTAGGTGAACTCTTTAGGAGGGATCTCAACTGTGCGTGCACATATAGTGTGCTCCCATCCCAGGTGATGCTCAACTTCTTAACGAAGTTGTTCAGTTCTTCAAGTTCACGAACTGTCGTAAGGGGAGGTGAAGAAATTCAGAAAAGTCAAGAAGCCCAGGCAATTCACGAAGAAAATCTCCTTCGTAGAAATGGATAACCTTGCCTGTCATTGCACGCAACTTTTGAATGACGGTTACCTTTCTTTGAAGTTATCATCTTGCATATATATATAGCAGTTACATTTGAAGAGGAAGGTAGCTGTCATTCATGAGTTGCGGGCTGTCTGGACTTTATTGAGCGAGTTCATGAAAGCGTACTCTCATTTGTCTTTTTATGACATTCGTGCAGAATGAGAATGGATGGGTACGTTAGTAATATTTGTTGGCAGGCAGTGGGAGTCTTGCTTGTTTCATTGTCACATACAATTGATGAAACTTGCTTGTACGCCCAGAAAAGTATTCTTCTCTGATCTGGCCACTGTCTGAGCACCCGAAGGTAATGGAGCTTGGGCCAGGATGCAGCCACCTCGATTCTCTGCAACCAAGTTGCTCAGTAGGAAATTGAAGCCCTCAACTTGACGGCTGGCCTTTCCAACAACTTAAGCGGCCAGAGACGATGGCTGAAAACCAATACCTTCTCCCCACCTGAGTCGGACAAGCCTAACAGATTAAGGAAGAAAGTTTGCTTCAGTCCTTCTCTATATCCAACTTTTCTAAGTGTGTGTCATCCGGCATCGCAATGCCCTCTGTTTCTGTGGTTGACGTGTCTGTAGGTGAACTCTTTAGGAGATCTCAACTGTGCGTGCACATACAGTGTGCTCCCATCCAGGTGATGCTCAACTTCTTAACGAAGTTGTCAGTTCTTCAAGTTACGAACTGTCGTAAGGGGGAGGTGAAGAAATTCAGAAAAGTCAAGAAGCCCAGGCATTCACGAAGAAATCTCCTTCGTAAATGGATAACCTTGCTGTCATTGCACCGCAACTTTTGAAATGACGGTTACCTTTCTCTTGAAGTTATCATCTTGCATATATATATAGCAGTTACATTTGAAGAGGAAGGTAGCTGTCATTCATGAGTTGCGGCTGTCTGGACTTTATTGAGCGAGTTCATGAAATGCGTACTCTCATTTGTTTTTTTATGACATTCGCAGAATGAGAATGGATGGGTACGTTAGTAATATTTGTTGGCAGCAGTGGGAGTCTTGCTTGTTTCATTGTCACATTGTAGACCCATTTTTGACCGACCTTAGACTCAGACGTCACCGATTGAGCGCTCGGTTGTTGCATATTGTGCTCGTTCAGAAGTTCAGAGTCGCGGCCGTGCGCCTGCCTCGGACTTCCGAACTCTTCTGTGCCTTGCCTTGGTTTGCGAACCGGACTCGGTTTCTTTTTTTGTTCCTGAAGGGAGGGAAGGTCCGTAGACCATCTCTCAGTGGCCGTGGGCTACATTTCGTGGCCGTAGGCCATTTTACCATTTCGGAGCCCGGTTCCCGGTTTTCGGAGCGTCAGGCCGGTGCCTCGGTTCGGACCACCCAACCATCTCCGATTCTCCGGTTTTTGGCATGCATCTCATTTACTCCCTTTCGAGGGACACTGGGGGCTTAGATACCCACTTCGTGGCCAAACACCACTTTCGGTGCTTAACGGCCTATTTTCGGGATCCCGAACTGCGTGTTTTCCCCGAGCATTCGTTTTGCATCGTTTTTGTCCATTTTTGGGCAGGTACCTCTGTTTTATCACCAGGAAGGTCACTGGAGGGTGGGAGGCCAGCAATTGTCTCAGCAACCAGTTATGCTCTTCCGGCGCCCTCCGACGCCGTTTTTTCTCACTTCCGGGCTAATGTTGAAACCCTAGGGCCATTTTCTTCAAGCCAAAACCACATATTTGTGTTGTACACACATGGGAGGATCCTAAAACACCTGGCCGGCCAGTTAATTTCTTTTTTTCATTTTTGAACCTCTTTGAAAAGTGGCTTGTTCTCTCTCCTGTTTCAGAGTTGTCAGTTTTGAACTACAAGGTCTTGTTCAGCACACATGGGAGGCCACTAATACCTGGTGGCCGGCCAACAAATCAGTGTTTCATTTTTACCCTTGGCCGGTCGGCCATAGGGGGTGGCCGGCCGGCCACCTGCAACAAAGTTAGCTGGCCGGCCATGCTCGTTGGGAGGTGTGTCTTACAGCTGTGTAGCTGTTTCCCCCAGAAAAGATCTGTATCCGGGGGCTATTTTGGAGGGGAACACTTGGGTGCATTTCCCTCCACCTTTGCCCTCCTCTTTTGGTCCATATAAGGAGCCTCCCAACTCTTAGGCTAGGGTTAGAAAAAACTCTCTTAAGAGCTTAGATACATATCTCTCTCCATCTCTCTCAAATCTTCAAGTTTTGTTCCATCTCTTCTATCACCATCAAGCACCACCACCACTACTCTATTTCCAGCAGCTAGGAGAGCTTTCCGCATCTAGGAGCATCCATTCTTCAAGCAAAAAGGCAGCCAAGACTTGTCTACAGGGTAAGTACTCCACCCTCTTTTCTAGCTCATTTTTGATTCATTTCTTGGCCCTATTTCTATACTATTTTGAGCTCCGACCAATACTGAAAGTGTCCTATTTTGAGCTCATTTTCATCTTTGTTGAAGGCTCAACCCTGTTTGAGATCCCTAACTTGCACTTGCTTCAATATCATCTTATATGCCACAATATTGCATGCTATTTTCTAGCTGATAGTGATCTGTTTTCGAGCATAATGTAAACTGTGAGTGGCCTATTTTTGAGCCCTTCTTCAACATTGAAGAATGGCTCAACCCTGTTGGCCTCTCTATCATTCACTTGCTTCATAATCTCATATTTACCGTAAATTTGCATGATTTGTTTGACCTACATGTAGTCTGTTTTGGAGCATGTCATGAACTGTGAGTAAGCTTATTTTGTGTCCCTATACAATTTTAGAAGGGATCAACCTTGTTGGGGTCTCCATGTTATACTTGTCTTTATATCCCTCTTTGGCCCCATTCTTGCATGCTTTTTTAGGCTTATCTAGCTTCTGTTTTCGGCCATCATCAGAACTGGAAAGAGTCATATTTTGATCTTCTTCACATATTTATTAAGGGTCTTTGCTGGTTTGATGAATGTTGGGGTACCTCATGTATAGCCTTATGTATCCTAGATCTTGCATGACATTTTTAGCATGTTTGCATACTGATTTGGGGATGTCATCTACTGTAAATGTTCATATTTTTAGTCCCTCATCAGTATGGTAGAAGGGTACTTTTCCATTTGGGCATCGCATATATCACTTGCTTCAATACCCCCCTTGCGGGGCCATTTTTGCATCCTTGCTTAATCCTATGTGTGCTTGCTGTTTAGCCCTTTTTATGACTGAAAAATGCTTTTTTGGGGTGCCTTGCTACTGTATTTTCATCCATGTCCATATTGTGCATGCATTGCATGGCTATAGGCCATTTCGAGCGCCTAATATCGCATTTCGGGATCATTCCATGCTTCGGGTGCACTTTGGCCATGTTTCGGGGCTGTTTTCCCCCATATTTCAGTGCTGAAATTCATTTGCATGCTTGCATATCATTTCCATGCCATTTCGTGCCTTACGGCCATTGCCTCGGTTTGTGTGCCCGTGTGCACGCATTTCGAGGCGCTTCATTTTCATCCGATGGCCTCTTATGTGAGTGTGGCTGAGGTCCTCTCATGTTAGTGTAAGTCCATTTTGCATTCTGTATGTATTTTAGTCTCATCGCATTTCGTATGCCATTTTTCTCGTTTGCGTGCCCGTGGCACGCATTTCGAGCATCTCATTTTCATCTCATGGCCTCCCGTGTGAGTAGGGTTGAGGCTCTCTCATGTTGGTGTAAGCCCATATTGCATCGCATATCTCATTTTATTCCTGTTGCATTCCGTATGCCATTTTCTCGGTTTGCGTGCCCGTGGGCACGCGTTTCGAGACATCTCATTTTAGTTTCATTATATATCATATTTCATGCCATCTCATGCCTTAGGGCCATCGCCTCGGTTTGCGCGCCCGTGTGCACGCATTTCGAGGCACTTCATTTTTTTTATCCGTCGGCCTCTTATGTGAGTGTGGCTGAGGTCCACTCATGTTAGTGTAAGTCCAATTTGCATTGCGTATGCCATTTCATGCCTTAGGATCATCGTCTCGGTTTGCGCGCCCGCGTACACGCATTTCGAGGCATCTCATTTTCATAGCATTGTGCATGCTAGGATTGTATTTTAGTTGCATTCATGCATATCATGCATATTGCATCGTGTTCGGGATAGGAGTTAGCCCGGGCACGGGAAACGAGGCACGTTCCGTACTCCGAGTGACAGAACGGGTTCAATTCCCAATCACCGACACTTCCGGATTACCCATGATGGAGTTAGGTTTTGTTGTAGCATTCATCTGCATTTATCCTATATTGAGTTGTGCAAATCCGACTCCTCGGCCATCATGCATCGAGATGCGTGATTGGTGGCACGAGGATCGAGGCATGCATATATTTGTGAAATACATTGCTATGCCCCTTTCCTGCTCTCTGTTGCAGCGAAATAGAGAATCAGCAACTTTTCGGAGTCTGGCGTGTATTTCGAGAAACATTACAAAACAGAGGCTAATTGGGGCATCCCAGTGGATTTCCGCACAAGGCATCCCAGCATACATCATTCATCAGAATCGAGGCAACCCCCTGGCTTGCATGCCAGTTTACAGTTTTTCTTATTTTAATTTGTTAATTAATTAGGAATTTGTATATTATTCGGACTGTATTATTCTTTCATTTCGGACTGTATTATTATTTATTCGGACCCTCTACGCGAGGGCATAATTGTAATAAGTGTGGGTGAGTGTGATGTATGTCTTCCAACCCCCACTTCTTTCTCCCTTTTATTTACCCGCTTATGATGGTTAGATATAGGGCATATTTCAATTAGCATACAGTATGACAGCATGTTTGCATCATTCATCTGTTTTGCACGCACCGGGCTCGGCGCATCATACAAACTGCATTTGTCTTTCAATTCCAAATTGAATACGTGTTAGTTGTAGCATTCCATATGCCATGTTTAGAATAGCCGAGCCTGCTATAGTTGCATTATTGCATGCGTTGCATTAGGCATTCCTGTATAATTAGGATCATGCATGATTTCTAATCAATTTTCTGTTTTTGGCTCGGAGTACTCGGTGAGTTTTATGCTTTAGCATCCTTGCCTGCGTGTGAGTGTTGCCATGAATAGCATGCTTGCCATGAGGCTATGTGCTTACATGATATAACTGCCTTGAATGCCTGTGGGTGGAGGTTGGGTTACTTGAAGTGGGACAATGCATTAAATGTTTGTTTTTAAGCCCACTAGATAGTGGCAAAATCATGTTTTCTAAGCCCACCTGAGGGTGGCAAATCCACGTCTTAGCCTACCTGCGGGTAGCACCATCAAACCATTTTCAAACAAACAAACATGAAATGTTTTTTTTGTTCCAATTCAGGCGACTCAGTCTATACTTGTATGCTGTGCGCATCACATAGTAATCTAGGCTAATAACCGGAATAAGAATTCACAATGTTTTCAAAATAAGATATCACGGTTAGTAGAGGCCGGTCTTTGACCGGGCGAGCGGGGGTGCTCACGAAGTGACCTTCCCCAATCGTACCCAAGTTCCCAAGCCGAGGCAACTTTGGTGATGACGGACACGTGGCCTTTGGCACCGAGTCAGGGTTTCCTAAATTTCCCATTTTAAAAAAAACATTTAGGTGGCGACTCTGTATCTGGCGAAGCAGTCCATGTTTGGCACTTCTTTCAAAAAATCTGTTTTCAAAAACGATTTGTCGGATTCGACTCGGTTCAAAATTAAGAACCGTGACGAGTCCTTCGAACTGTAGTGAATATCGAACCAGAATGGGGGGGACTCGCACTCCTTTCCCCGGGATGCGTTCGGGGACGTCTACACACATACAATTGATGAAACTTGCTTGTACGCCCGGAAAAGTATTCATCTCTGATCTGGCCACTGTCTGAGCACCCGAAGGTAATGGAGCTTGGGCCAGGATGCAGCCACCTCGATTCTCTGCAACAAAGTTGCTCAGTAGGAAATTGAAGCCCTCAACTTGATGGCTGGCCTTTCCAACAACTTAAGCGGCCAGAGACGATGGCTGAAAACCAATACCTTCTCCCCACCTGAGTCGGACAAGCCTAACAGATTAAGGAAGAAGTTTGCCTTCAGTCCTTCTCTAATATCTAACTTTTCTAAGATGTGGTCCATCCGGGCATCGTCAATGCCCTCTGTTTCTGTGGTTGACGTGTCTGTAGGTGAACTCTTTAGGAGGGATCTCAACTGTGCGTGCACATACAGTGTGCTCCCATCCCAGGTGATGCTCAACTTCTTAACGAAATTGTTCAGTTCTTCAAGTTCACGAACTGTCGTAAGGGGGAGGTGAGAAATTCAGAAAAGTCAAGAAGCCCAGGCAATTCACGAAGAAAAATCTCCTTCGTAGAAATGGATAACCTTGCCTGTCATTGCACGCAACTTTTGAATGACGGTTACCTTTCTCTTGAAGTTATCATCTTGCATATATATATATAGCAGTTACATTTGAAGAGGAAGGTAGCTGTCATTCATGAGTTGCAGGCTGTCTGGACTTTATTGAGCGAGTTCATGAAATGCGTACTCTCAAGTGTAAGTTTTTTATGACCTTCGGAACTGAAGGGGTGTTTGTCTGAGTAGCTGCATCCATTGGAGCCTTGCCTTTATGTTGGTCCCTAACCAATGGTTCAGCAGCAGGCCCAATTTTGGCTGTCAAAGGTTAAACAAGTTAGTGTTGTAGAGAAAAAACAAAACAAATTGCATGACACAGTCAGGGATCTGAAGTATATGAAGGAAGGATACCTGTAGCCTTAAGCTTGGAAGGCGAGGATATGCGGCCCTGAATATGACAAGTATCGTTAAGGCAGCTTTCAAGTGGCTTGTAGAAAATAATGGCAGACATAAGTCCCCACCAATGGTCAAAAGCAGCCGAGCAGTCCGAAGCAGGTTTGAAGAAGAAGGGGCCAAAATCTTGGAAAAGTTTGGTGTTCTCTGTGAGAATGGATTCAGCTTGTGTAGGATCTTTGAAGTGGATTCTGGACCCAATCTCCTCATGGATGGTTGGGTGGAAATAAGGATAAGGGATAGCCTGGGAAAGACCAAATTGCCTGGACCATTGATTGGGACAGTATGTCTCAAAACTGCAGCTGGATAGCTTGGCGGAGGATACGGAACAGCCAACCAAGACATGTCTACAGGTGAGAATGTGTCTCCAACTCTCATTTTGTTCTTGGACTTGGTCATTGTGTAAATCAGATGGGTCTGTGAAGAGGAAGCGAAGTCTACTGGAGGAGAATTCAAAGTTTTTAAATGGCATGTACAGGTGGGAAGGTCTCTGCGAAGGAAGGTTGTAAAACATGGTCAGATGATTTGTGAAAGTGAGGATGGGTTGGCTGTTATAAGTGAGCAGTTGCTCAGCATAGGAGTAGCAAACAGGTTTCAAGGTGTTAGGTGGTGGGGGTCGTGCCTCAGGGAAATAGGCATACAACCAGGCCTGGAAGAGCCAGAAGGGGCCACCACAGTTGCCAGAAATCTTCTTGTCGACAAAGGAAAATAGGGCCTTGTAAAGGGTGGCAAGAAGATAAGGGGCTAAAGCCATAAGTTGGCCATCTTGCATACACAAGGCAAGGGGAGGTATTCTTTCGTGATCTTGTACCCAGGGACACAAAAAAGAAACTCACAAAGCCAAAGTAAGTAAAAAGCAGTTCTTTCTTTGTCATCGACAGGGGAACCAGGCTTCCCTTGGTATTTTTTGGCAAAATCTGTATAGCACATGTCAGTGTTTAAAGTAAATGTCACTTTTGGAGGCTCAAGGAGAGCATGAATTGGATTGCCCAAGATTGGGAGACCAGTCAAGTGAGCTACATCTAAGATGGTAGGGGAAATCATACCAAAATTGAGGAGTAGGGAGTTACTAGACTGCGACCAAAAGCATGCAGCAGCAGCAATCAGCCCCTTGTCCACGTCATAAATTTTAGTCGACAGTCTAATTGCTTCACCAATGCCCTGGTGCTTCCATACTTCAGCGTCGTGACCTTCAATTCTCCTGGCCCAGCTTCGCCAATCAGAGTCTGGTGACCTCCACCCTCTGAGTGGGTTTTTGCTGACATTCCAGTTAGTCCACTTCAGTCCAGGTTGGTTGAGAAGAAGGTTCTCACCATTACCAAGGGGATAGTATGGAGCTAGCTCGTCTGGGAAGTAAGACGCGAAGGTAGGGCCTAGAGTAGCCTTAGCGACAGAGCTTGTGCTGGGCAATAGGGTTGCACCAAATTTTAGAGGAGCGATACGTGCTCTGATAGGGTCTGGGAAGCGGAGTAGGTCTTCATTGTTCTCCTCAGATGGAGATGGTTGAGATTTTTTCGGCGCCATGGCTTAGGGTTTTGTGGTGCTCTGGTTTTGAACGGCAATGGTTGAGAAGAAGGAGTACAGTCTGGGGAGTTCGAATCAGAGGGAAATGAAGTGGTTTGAAGTTGAAAGGGTGGGTCTTTTATAGCTTATGATGGGGCCAGTATATTTAAAAGCTCTTATATTGGGCTCTAGTTTATGTTTGTTTTGGGCCCGTATTAAGAAATTTGCTATTGGGCCCAAACAATGGCCCCCTCGTTGAAGTTAAATATCATATGACTTGGACCCCCACAAGGGGGGACCCCCATGACCCCCTCTCTCTCTGATTGGCCACTTTTTTTTTTTTTTTTTTAAATTTCTTCTTTTTTTTTTCCTTCTCCAATCAGCAGCCCCCACGTGTGTGTGTGTGGGGGGGGGTATTGGTGGTGGTGCAGGTGGTGATTGGAGGGGGTGTCAATCACTTCCGCAATATTTAACTTGAACATGGGGGCTATTGTTTGCACCAAGTTTTGCCAGTCTCTGTCGACAGATGGTCCACTTAATCGAGGGCATGTGGCCAAGTCTGAAGGAATGTCCACCACCTGAAAGTGGGCTCTCTGCATGTGGGTCACCTAGAAGTGATAGGGGAAGTTTTTACCACCAGTCATGGAGTTAGTGGGCACACTTTCAGGAGGAAGCATGAGACAAGCAGGAGCCTTGCTCTGTCGACAGAAGTTTAAAACAGTTGGTGGCCATGAAATAAACACAAGAAAAGGGAGCTCCACAGATAGAAGTGGAGGTTTAGTATTGATATCCGTATACTGTTTTTGTGGCCCATCATTGCATGATCCCACACGTCTACACCATAACTGCCACCCCCTGACTTCGAATCTTCAAGTCCCCTCTGCCAAATATTGACTGTTCCCCGTCGACCTTCCTTTTCACCATTGTGGGGCATGTCCCTCATCATTATGAGTTAGTGGGCATACTTTCAGGAGGAAGCATGAGACAAAGCAGGAGCCTTGCTCTGTCGACAGAAGTTTCAAACAGTTGGTGGCCTTGAAATAAACACAAGAAAAGGGAGATCGACAGATAGAAGTGGAGGTTTAGTATACTTGGAATGCCTAGAACGGAGATCGTTGGTTTCGATATCCGTATACTGTTTTTGTGGCCCAGCATTGCATGATCCCACACGTCTACACCATAACTGCGACTGTAACTGCCCCCTGACTTCGAATCTTCAAGTCCACTCTGCCAAATATTGACGCTTCCCTGTCGACCTTCCTTTTCACCATTGTGGGCCATGTCCCTCATCATTATGAGACAAAAATCGACAGAATATTGTCCACTAAACACAACCACAATCCTTGCAAACTGGGCCACTGAACCACAACACTAGGCCACTCACTGTTACTGCCCCTGACTATGAATCATCAAACTCTGCCAAATATTGAATTTTCCCTGTAATTTAATAAAAATATGTTCAATGTTCTGTATTGTAATGACGTAAACACAATTGTTGTCCTACATTTTACGTAACGAAAATACACAACTTATTTATATCAAAAACAAAATATACATCTCGGGTTTATAATCAAAAAAATGGGAACTACTTTTTTTAAAAAAAAAGTTCGCTCATATTTTCAGCTAAATTATGATTGGATATTAGATTAAAAATTCCTCTTTGCACCTATTTTTCCCACATCCTCCCAACAGCTGCTCCATTCAACTAACATTGAATCTTGCATGCCACCTGACTTACACGCTGGAGCAGTTACTGGCAGTGCTGATGGATTTAGTGGCCACCCTCCAAGAGGAAACATGAACGAATTGGGAGTCTGTATCTGTCGAGGAAAGGCTAAAAGGATCTGGGCACAGGTGGCAACTTCAATTATATGCACTTCGACAGGTACAAGTGAAGCTTTTATGTGGTTTCAATACACGGAAATGACCGTGCAGTTACAGAAGTTGCACAGAAGCAGTTGCAGAATTGGCAGATCATGGGGTCGTGGGAATTTTATAGCTATAAAGGGCAGAATGTTTGCAGAGAGAGAGGACATGAACAACAACACAACTTACTTTCTACATTGTAACTTCTGTGTAGTTTTTTCCCTTCTACTTTCTACTTTGTTACAAACAACACAACAACACAACAACTTTCTACTTTCTACTTTCTACTTTGTTACCATCAGTTCATCGAAAGAAGTCTTCATCCTTTTCAGGCATTCGAACCAATACCACAATTGCTTGATTTTCTTCTTCAACTTGTCAACTTTAAATTACTGCTTCGTTGCTGTCCATATAGGCCCACCATAATTTTACTAACAATAAACCCAAACTTCCATAGTAAACATTAAATAATTTCACAACTCCTGTTCGTAACTCGTAATTCATATACCAATCGGCATGGAGATAAAGTAACGAGTTCGTTGGGTTACTTTCTCCAAGTAACACCCAAAATTAACTGCCACTTGGATTATATACAAAATGCATGTGCTGGTATGTAATTTTGCAAACCCACTTGGACAAAAATCGTATTTTGCTCGAAATATAATACTAATTTACCGACACAAGTCATAACAAATCAATACAAAGCGAAACACAACGTTAGTTGATAAACCACACCGCAAAAAACCCTTCAGTTAGATCCAACCAAATATGGAACAGAAACAAGCAACCCGCAATAGGAATCTTGGAATACAGACATAAGCCAATTTCCCACCCAAAACAATATACAGACAACCCATATATATCTCACCTCACCTTCAATTAGTTTTCAAAATGACAAGTCACTGCAAACACAAATGACAACATCACTCTAAACAATATGGGAAATTTACAACTCGTGGCCTTGTACATAAGTAACGTTGTGCCATTTCCTGGAATTGTACATAACCAATTATTTACACGTTACGTACAGCAATCCGTGCAAAATGAAAACTACATACATTATTTCCATGTGTTTTCAATAGCTAGTACTGTCTACCTAATAAATTAAGGGAATAAGTAAATCATACAAATTATACAATTACCTGATTCACCTCATCAATTGTGTTCGAATCATTTTTCACACTGCTGCTTCAACACTACCGTATTGCCCCACAGGCTGCTTGGAATCAGGAGAATCATCGAAAATTAGTCGCCGTTGCTTAATGTGCGGTGTACTTGGATCCACCAACCCAGTTTTGCAGCGAACGGGCAATGACTCCGCATTGTACTCACGGTCAGTTATGTGGGGTGTATCTGCATCTGAGTTAGTACCCACTGTTCGTCTAAACCGAACCTTAGGACACGTTCGCTTTGTGTGCCCAATGCATTTGCAATTCCCACATTTTCTTGGTCTTCGACAGTTGGACGAGGCCCGTCCTGGGTTCCCTTTTGTCTTCACAACATCAGGATCTTCTACTCCAAATTGTCGACGGAATGAATGTTTCCCTCTGTCTCCATTCCCACCGTTCAAATTCCTCTCATATAACTCCTTCATCCGGCTCGTCATCGGAAGACATGCATCCCTAGCCTCTTTGAAACCTTCCGTTGATTGCGAGGCATAGAAACACATTTCGTTGTAGGAAGAACTCAATATCCCATACCGGGCCGTCTGTGTTGTAGTGCTATCAATTGAGGGTTGAGGCCATTGCTGGCCATCCTTGCTTGCAGCCCTTGTCCATCTATGCAGCACACAAGTTGGGGGAATTTGCGTTAAATTTTCGGCTTTCATAACACATATCATGTGGCAGCAAGGTAGCCCCAACGACTCAAACTTCATGCAAGAACATCTCATTGCAGCATCCACTGGACTGTGTGTTACTATCCATGATCTGTCCTTCACTTTGTACTTATGAATATAGTAGCATTTCTGACCATCCGGCAAAGGGAACACGTCCTTCACATTCAACTTCCCCTCTTCTAAGATTTCATCACGGAACATTCTAAATATATTTCGGGTGAATAGCTCAGCTCCATGTCTCTCTATATCTCGCAATGGAGTAATCAATACCGGAAAAGTGTTATTTGTTTCAGCATCATCTCCAGCCTCGTTATACCTTATCCTTGCAAGAGCCCGATCATAGTGCCTAACAAATTCATATAGCTTCAATTTGTGTTGGAGGAAGGGATTGAAATAAGCATTCATACACTCCGAGCGCTGAGTGCTCTTCATCCCAGCAAAGAAATGTCCACGCATATATGCCTCAGCCCACATATGACGCTTCTCATATGTCTCCAACACCCAACTGTTGGTTTGAAGTCCAAATTTTTCGACCATTGTCGTCCAGCCATGCTCAAACTTTGTCTCATCCGTTTCCATGTCCATGCACTGCTTGAAAGCATGTGCAAAGCCACTTATGTGAACATTTGAAACAGCATTTTTCCCAAGATGCCAATTACATAATCGATGTCTTGCGTCTGGAAATACTCTTCTGATTGCCTCTCGCATCGCCTTATCCCCATCTGTCAGTACGGACACAGGTGCTTTATTGCCCATCGCCTCCATAAATGTTTCCAAAACCCATGTGTATGTCTCAATTGTCTCATTAGCTAGCAAAACACATGCAAATATCGTGGTCCTAAAGTGGCTAGTCACACCAGCCAACATGACAAAAGGTTTCTTGTATGCATTGGTTCTGTAAGTTGAGTCAAATATCAACACATCACCAAACTTTGCGTAGTCGGCCCGCGATTTCGAATCTGCCCAGAACAGATTTTGTAACTTGTTATCGTTACACACATCATACTTGTAAAAAAAACGTGCATCAACATCAAGTTTTGCACATAGGTAAACCAACGCACCCTGCGCATCACCATCCTCAACTTCTGCTCTACGTTCGGCTTGAATATGGTTGTGCAGATCCGTACGGATGAAACCAACATTCTCATAAGACCCGGATTGATTTACCATATAGTCCATGATTTGGCTAGTCTTCACACCGACATTGCGCATAGCCATTGCTTGAGCTTTGTCAGCGCTGTTTAAACTGCGATGTGACCTCAGATACATCACACAGTGTTGTTCCGCCAATTCATGGTTGTGGTCTGCGACGAAGTGAGTCACAACATACTTTCCCCCTTCACCAGCATCCGCATCGTACCGTATGCGAAATTGGGCTTTGCAACCTACTCTTGTTAGTGCCTTGGGAGCTCTACTCTTCTCAGCAACACGGTCCAAGTATTTTGGTAATCTCTGACCCTCCCTTGAACACAACCACAGCCTACTAACGACCTTTCCCTCTTTATTTGTGTTAAATCTGGATTTTCGTATACTAAATCCCTTGGCTTTAGCATACGCATTGTAGAAATCTTCTCCATCTTCGACCGAATCAAATTTCTGTTCCAGAATAGCACGTTCAACATCACCAACCATGTCATTGCGATGAGCATCGTCAACCATTTCTTTTTTCACGTCGGCTCCGCCATCTTCACCGTTCATGTTGGTTGCTTCTTCATTGCTCGGACCACCTTCGCAACCATGATCAGGTTCTGCCCGACTTTCATTCATCAAACGAATGTCATGTGCTTCATTTGGAATGTCATAATCATCACCTTCCCTTTTAACTTCCGCTGGGGCCATACTGCACATGACATTACTACAAACAATTACTTGATGACCGAAAATTGTTAACACAAACACAAACATGACATTTTCACACGGTTTAGCTGTTTGTGCAAACACAAACACTCGCTTGAGAAAGAGAAAGAGAAAGGTTAGTTGCCAATGGAGGGGTTTCCGTTGGAGCGAAGCGTAGAGCGGTTGAAGTTAGGATGGGGGTTTAGTTGAGGGAAAATAGCTGAAGTGAACGGGCCAGAGAGACAGAGAGGGAGACAGAGAGAGGGAGACAGCTCCATACCTCATATCTAGTTCCAGAGAAGGGCTTCACTTCAGCAATGGAACCAACACAGCCTTGTAGTTACGTTGTTGTTGGAAATCGCCCGTTATACTGTTCCCTACAGAGCTTCGTCAATGGAACGAACCCAACAGGGGCTTCTCCCTGTTAATGGAAATCAACAGTTACACTGACTCAACCTTACACAGAGAGGAGAACAGAGAGAGATAGAGACGAAATACAGAGAGTGAGTGGGATGCAATCATGCAAATACAAGCATTAACCGGTTGCCCCGGTTTCAACTTTTTCACGATTAAACAATTCAATGGTCTTGATCAATTATTGTAATCTAACGGCTAACAATTGGGTTGCATATGGTGTGCAACCTTAAGGGGGTTGCACACTTAAGCAGGACCCTTTATTTATTAGCGCCGAAGCACAAGATGAACCAACTAAGATTTATTTATTTATCCTTAATAGGGGGAAAAAAATAAAGAAACCAAACATTTATTTATATATATATATATACATACACATACACACACACACACACACACAACACAACACAAATAAACAATAGATCTCAATAATCAAATCGAGAGAGAAGGGAAAGAAGAGCTTGAGAGAGAGAGAGCGAGAGAGAGAAATCAATACCTCGCGGTGAAGCTTCGAAATCGAGAGAGAGAACTTCAAAATCGAAATTGCTCTGAGATGAATCTCAAAATCGAATCGCTCTGAGACCGATCTGAGAAATCAAGCACAGCATCTCTTGAGATCACTTCCTCTGTGATCGAAACCAACCCCTCTTCTCTCTTCGCAATCTCCCAGAGCTTCAGAGCTTCAGATCGATATCACAGAGAACAAAGGATGAATCGAGAGAGAGAGAGAGACATTGGAGATTCAGAGCTTCAAATCGAAATCACTCTATATGAATCTGTATGAATCTCAAAGATGAATCTCAACGAAAATCGCTCTGAATCGAAATCGCTCTCAAGGTATAGAAGCAATTGGGGGTGAGCAAGAGAGACGCTTGAGGATTCAAAATAAGGGTTCATAGAGCCTTAACAAGTATTCTCAGATTAAAAAATAAGCACGTAAGGCACAAGGTATTTGGAGGCGTTTTGAACGCCTCCTTTTCCAAAACGGCGTCGTTTTATTAAAAGAATATGTGACATTTCTATAAAACGTCGTTAAATATGAATAAAAGTGATGTTTTAAAAAATGTCATTAAAAAAATGCCCCTAAACTCATTTTCCTGTAGTGATATGTGTAATCTAAATTTGAAAAATCGTAATGAAGTATTTTATAATATATATATATATATATATTTATAATTCCAAACATTACTCATCTAAAATTATATCAAATCATTTTATTGGTCAAGGCATAACTCATAGATAAGAACTCTTTTTTTTTTTTTAATTTTTTTTTTAGGATTGGGAAGAAAATCTTTATTGCTAAAACCGATAAAAGATCAAATAAATCTGGTACAACGGTATCACAAGATCTGAAAAAGAGATAAACCACTTTCATAGACGAAATTATCCAAACCTCCATAAAGGACAAGAAAAGGCTCCCATAAGGGAGAGAAACAAACCTCTACACATGGAGGATTAATACATCACCAAACTAAAAATTAAGAAAACCACAGAAAAAAGAAGAAGAAAGAAACAAAAAACATATCCAAGTGACTATTGAACTCATCAAAAACTCCATTGCTTTGCAGCCTTCCACTGGGACTCTGAAGACATTACATCTGTTGGTCAAGACAGAACATTGATATTGAGGTGGTCGTCTAGTGTAAAATAAATGCATTATTTAGCGTTGGCCTTCAGATTGTTAAAAGATTTAAAATCAGATCTTAAAGTTTTGAGTTCGAAGGTAGAAAAAGTAAGACAATAATGCCCAGACTGAAGAGGTAAACATCATATCTAGATTACAAAAATGATCTAAATGAGGGAGTGGGATATCGGAGAGGTGGGGGGAACCACTTACGTCTCCTTCTCCCCATATAGAAAAATTTAGAGAGAAAAGTACGAGGCATTTAGGGTTTATGGAAGACCACGTGTTTTATATGACAAACTAATTCATGGATAAGAACCTTAGGCTAGGCTTGATTTTTTTTTTTTTTTGACCAAAGTACTTGGATTGGACAAACGACACGGTTATCATTAAAAGATTAAGTGTATTTATAATTTACTTGAACAATAGTTTCGTAATCTACCTAACATTTTAATTTTTTATTTTAATTTTGTCAAGTTATGTATAATTCATACTTAAAATAATTTCCATAAATTTTTCAAATGAATAATGTTAGGATGATCATGTTTTGATACTATATTTGACGATATGTAACATGTCACCTTATGATACATTAACCACATGTTTAATGTTTAAGGCACGGCTAGATTGTACCAAATGTGGTTGTCATAGCTTTACTAAAATTTCATTTATGACTTTTAAAATTTAAAGAAATTTTAAATTTGTTTTTTTTTTTTTAGATTTTTCATCTAAACATTTTCAAATGAGATGTGGTTAAAATATAAATAAGATTTTGTTTTGGAATTTCTATTAAATGGTCATCAAAATTCAATGAAAGTTGCAAATCAATGATATTTTTGCATAAAAAATTTGCAAATGTGTGAAAAAGTTTATAACTTTAATTATTAAAAGTGATAAAGTTTATCATTAATTTGTAATTTTTTTTAAACTTACATTGAAGTGCAATTTTCTCAAATTTGAATGTAATATAGATGGACCAATGGTTTCATGCCATATATATTTTTTAACTTTCAAAAATAAAAATTTTAATGAGATGTAATTTAAATATAACTAAGATTCTGTTGTGGACTTTATATTTAAATGTTAAATTTTTTTCAATATAATTGGATGGGCCAATAGTTATATGTCACATATATTTCTTAACTTCTAAAAAATAAAAAATAAAAATAAAGATTTAAAATTGTGATTGATTTTCCATAACAATGTTATAAATTATTTTATTTTTTTATTTTTTTTTAATTCCACACATCAAGGAATTTGAAAGGTAAGAAGTAAGGAATTTGAACTATATTACCATAATAATCAAAGAGTCAATAGTCGATAATTACAATTTATGACAATGGAAAGGCCAAAAATTTTGACACATGTTTTTATATTTTGTTGATTCAAAAGTCTAGAAAAAAAAATGGATTAAGAGTTTTGACTTCATATACGTATAAACGTTTTTGCTTATATAATAGTATAGATTACTACTTAAGTATACACCCTTATAAGATGTGTATCATATGCACCTTATTACGTTTTTTAGTACATATTACATATTTTTGTGACAAATATTACCTAGTTTCTAGTAGAGTTATGACAATTTATTTATTTATTTTTACATATGAATCTTCACATTTTTGTGGTAATGTTACGCATTTTGTGATTCAAAAATGTTTCAATGAAAAAGTGTGTAACCTTACTATAAAAATGCATAATATTTTGTCATATAATGTGTAACATATACTAAAAAAATATGAAACAATGTGTATATGATACACTTTTTTAGGGGTATTTACCAAAGGAATTTTCTAAGATTAGAGATTTTTATGTGTTAAACTTTGAAATTTTGATTTGTGCAAAAATTAAAATTTTTGATTCGGAATTTTTATATTTTATGTTTAAAAGATGAGAAGTTGTTAGGATGAATTGTAAAAGGATTAAATTATGCAAATAGTCCCTGTAATTTATACGATGTGTCAATTTGATCCTTATTGTGTCAATTTGCTCGATTTTTTCCTTAATTTAACGAATTGTGTCATATTAGTCCAATAAATAACGAATGTAAGGTTTGATAGATGGAAAGTCATACGATGTATCAATTTGGTCCCTGTAGTTTACACGATGTGTCAATTTGGTCTCTATTGTTTTAATTTGCTCGATTTTGACAGGGACCAAATTGACATGTTGGGCCGTGCGGGCTCCTGCCAAAATTTGGGCCAGGTCGGGCTAGGCAACGGGCCAAAAAATTTAAACCCAGGCCTAGGCCCAAGGGGTATTCTGGCCTTCGCGGGCCGGGCCTCGAATCAGACTGGTGGGCCTGGGCTCGGGCTTGGGCAAGCTTGAACAACTTCTTTTTATTTTTTTTAATATTTTTCTACCAAAATTTTATTAATTTCCACTAAAAAAAGGCACTGGGCCTTGGGCGAGGCTAGGCTTCAAAATGATGGCCCAGGCCCAGGCCCAGGCCCAGACTCGAGCTGGGCTCAGGCCCGGTCCTAAACGGGGCCACGAGCCATTTTTACACTCCTATCTGATGGAGACTTGTTTTGATCATACATGATTACTGGCATGTCCAATAAAACTAGGGAAATTATAATTCAATACATTTTCAAAAAAATAATTGCAAAGAGATTGAAAATTTTATATTTTTAATTATTAAAATTGATAAAATTTATCATTAATTTGTAATTATTTTTTTACAATTACACTCGTCTACAATTTTTCCACAAAACTATCACAAGTACTTCCAAATTAACAAAAAAAAAAAAATTGTTCTTTATAAAAATATGAAACATCAAATTTTTTTGAACACAATTAGGAATTAAATAATTCTGAAAGAATCTAACAAAAGACAAAATATAATGAGGGACCACCCTATCCTAGCTAAATACACAAATTCTTAGCAAACTCAAAACACAAATTTTTTTTTTTTTTTTTGTAAATTATTAGAGGTCAATCCCAATTGAGAAGAACCTCTCGAAAATAGGCCTATGCCACTATTTGCAGCGAGCACGTGGTATTTTTGTAAAAGGCGAAAGAATAACTCATTTTGTGCTTACTGCATAGCTGTGTGCTTTCTTGCATTGCTCAAACAATATCTTATACAAAACTAGATGGAAGGGGTTATTTCTTCACAACCAATGTGGGAATCTTCATAACCATTTGCACTTACATTCTTATTTGTTGTTCAAATGATCAAATCTCAATCTCAATCTTTAACCCCAAAATGCTTTAGTTTATGGATAGAATAGTTAAATAATAGTGGGATTTTCTTGTATTTGATCAATGATCATACATGCAGTTCTGGGAAATAAGATGTATAGCTTTAGGGAAAACCATCCACTACACTTCTAATCTAGTACTACAATTTTGTGTTTTGTTTACTAAAATTAAAGTAGAATAGAATAGAATGATCATTTTTTAATGTTCATATGAAATTATCATTCCCATATCACTACAAGAATTTACACATTTGGCAACCAAAATTGGAAACTAAAACAAATTTAGTCGCCAAAAATAGTCCTTTTAGCGACTAATTTTTTTTTAATCGCCAAAGGTTCAAATTTTGGCTACCATTTTAATTTAGTCGACATACATTGTTTTTTAGCGACTAAAAAAAAATTTAGTCGCGGAATATATAGTTATAGGCGACTAAAAAACAATTAGTCGCCAAAAGTTAATATTTTACGCTACTAATTCTAAGTTTAGTCGCAAAACAAGCTGATTTGCCGACAAGAATATAGTTTAGTCGCCAAAAGATACTTTTGGCTACCAATATATTAGTCGCTAATACATAATCTTTTGGCTGCAAAACTGGTTGTCGTTATTCAATACTATTTGGTGACTAAAATGTGAAATAGTCGCTAAAAGTTGAAATTTTGTTTTTTAGAGGGAAACCAATATAATTTGGCACCCGATATCTGTCTCTCACACACACTCACACGATATACACTGTCTCAAACAAATTTCGCTCTCTTTCGACACTACCAAGCCTCACCCCGCTCACCACCGTCATTGGCCATCGGTGAAAGAGACCGTCATACATCGCCACCGCCACCAGCAAAGCACCAGCGCCACTTAATCACAGGTTTGTTTCTCTCGCTCTGTTGCTCTCGGTCTTTATCCCTCTCTGTCGCTCTTAGTCTCTATCGCTATCTGTCGATGGAGCTCTCTCTCTCCCTCTCTCTCTCTTCCTTCCTCTATTTCCCCATTTCTCACACTTGCCCTAGGGTTTTATATGATTTTTGTTGTTTAATTTGAGTTAATGTTATGTTGATTTCCCACACTTGGTATGGGGTTTGTGTTGATTTTTACACAGAAATCCCAAATTCAAGTTGGATTGAGCAAGAATTTACCATTTTCGGGCCAGATAAGTCATCATTTTCACCTAACATTTAAGTATTGTAAATTTATCATATGAGGGCAAGAAATAATGCGATGCTGTCATCTACTAGATTATATGTTCATTGACCTGTGTCAATGGGATTTAATGAAGGTATCTGGGTCTTCTATTTGGTTTTGAGTCTAATCTACATAAGCATGCTTATAAATACTTATCATGTGAGGGCAAGAAATAATGTGATGCTATCATACTACATTATATGTTCATTGACCTATGTCAATTGGATTTAATAAAGGTATTTGGGTCCTTGATTTGGTTTGAAGTCTAATCTACATAAGTTAATAAAGGTATAGGAGATCAATTGATTTGTTTCCGTAATTTACCAATTAAGTTTCCCTTGTTGAATTGATTTTGATTTGATTTCTAGGGTTTTCATCTCTCATCTCTCTTTAATTTTGATTTGATTTTGAATCAAGTTCTTCATTCGATTAATTCGGCATATATTGTTGCTTGCATATCTATTTTTTCAGTCTCTAGTTGATTAATTTGGTGTTTGCATATCTATTTGGAGTTTGGGAATATGAGAGCCTTGAATTACATCCCTTATTCGATTAAGTTATTCAGATATGCATGAAAAAACAGAGCAACACTTTATTGAATTTATTCAACTAATTCAGTTTTTTCTCTCTCATCTCTTTGATTTTGATTTGGATTTTGATTTTGATTTTGATTTCTAGGGTTTCCACTTTTGCGATTGCTTGTTTTGTTTGAAGCTCATCCACCTCTCTAGCGCTCCGTCTCCGCCAAATCCCAACGCGATCCCTAGAAAAGGTCTCTGTTCTATTTCTCTCTCTCAATCAACCTTTTTTTATTCGATCTGTATGTTATTTGTTAGATTACCCAAACATATTGTTTGTCTTGTTCTTTACTTAGTTTAGCAATATCGATCTTCAATTCAACAATTCTGTTTTCCAGTTTTTTTTTTTTTTGAGCTGTTTTCTTCAAGGGGTAATGGAGCTAATGGTGTTTAAGAGATAGTGTTATTGACATATATGGTCAATCCAACTACTGCTCTTAAGTTCTTTCTCTGTTTAATCTTATGTTATTGCCATTTGTGGTCAATCCAACTACTTATGCATTGCTCATTTTAAAGTTTGTGCATTTTATCACATCACATCTATGCATTTTTCTTTCTTGTGTTGCCCACAATTTCTGCTGATGAGTTTTGGCATTCATTATAAGAATTCTAAGTGTTGCTCCCTACCGTTTATTTTTTGCTTTTTATTTACTTGTTTATATCAATCAATAAAATTCTTAAAACTAGTATAATTTGGGATCTAATTAATAGTTCAAAACTTTTTTTTTTTTAAGTGCTTGTTAGATTTATTTATTTTCTCTTCATGACATACTTCTCTTCATGTACCAAACTAACTCAATTTTTTTTTTTTTTTTTTATGTACATACCTTGCAACCTAGACTTATTCCACCCTTACCTGCATGGTTAATCTTTATTTTTCATTTTTTTTCCTTCTATGTTTTGATTTTATGTTATATGTAGAACTGTGGACGCATTACTTGGTTGATGAGGAAAGTAGGGATTTAAGTACTTGGATTTAAGTTTTTTTTTTTTTTTTTTTTTTGGGGGGGGGGGGGAGGGGGGCTATTGTTTGGGTATTTAAATGTGGCCTCCTTGGGTATGTTGGTGCTGAAAAAAGTGATTGAAAACTTTAGTATTAATTGGGAGAAATTAGTTTTTTCACTCGTTGAAGATTGATGAAGATTCGTTTGAGTAAAATTTGTTTGGTTCATATTCTTCTGCTTTCTTAGCAATTCCATGGGAATTTGAAACCTTAAAGTTTGAAGTTGTATGACAAGATTTGATTGAGGTTTTTACTTGTAGGATTTGTTCCTCTTTGGTTGGAAATTAAATCTTTTTGGAAAAGAATTTGTTGCTCTTACCATCTAAACTGCAGAATAGAAAAGATAATTAAATATAGTTTTGTCAGTTGGATTTTTGTTTTTGAAGACAATGGATAGTGGAATATCTACATTTTCACTGTGAATAAGCAAAGATAATCGCCTTGATTTGTCAATCATTCATGTGAGAGTTCAAAATTAATTTGATGCATGATAGATGACTAACTACTCTACTGTGATCCCATTGAGCTGAAATAATTTCAAGGGCGCGCTTGGTGTACTGTGATCCCATTGAGCTGAAAGAATTTTTATTTTATGAATAATTTCATCTATTTGAGGTTAGTTTGATATAATTCCAACTTAGGGGGAGGGGGGGGGGGGGGGAATTGAATGACCCCTTCAAAAAAATTGCTAAGAGTGTCGAGGTAGTCAGTGGCTGTGGAAGCCAGAATTGTTATTTACTCATCATAAAAACAATCTTCTGCATAATTCATGTAACTAACTAATTGGCATAATGATCCTTTTGCCAACTCTTGATGTTGGTAGATATTTATATGTATTAGAGATGGTGATTTGAGTGGCAAACTCAAATTTGCTTTCACCATAAATTCATGATGTGGAATTTCCAGTGATTATCTTGCCTTTTTTTTTTTTTTTGGTCTAATTTTAATTGTTTATAACTTTCCATGTTTCATTTTGGATTTTTTTTTTTACTTAAGGATGGTTTGACTGAATCCCCAAAGTTGAAGAGCTCAAGGATTTATGATAAATTTCAAACATGATGTGTAATATATGCAGGGGAATTGGGTGTATATATATATATAATGCTGTGTAGATATGTAAATAATGTTGTGTGTATATATAATGCTATGTGTGTATATGTAAATGTTTAATATATAATGTATGTGGCCCTAAATTAATGAGAAACATACACAAGTCCTCTGGTAAGAAATGATCCAATCATTTTGTCATTTCACAGAATACAAGTGATGTAGAGGAATACATAAGGTTGATTAGGAGACTTAATTAATCTCAGATTTATGCGTGTTATACATAGAGAAACTTGATTTTATTCGCAACGTACCATTGTTTTTTTAATAGAATCCACTAGGTTTTTGAGTCCCCTCTATTGCATTTGAATGCTCCAACTTTGCTTACTGGTTGCCATCTAGCTTTAGCCCAAAGTGGATATGAGGAAAATGTGCCCACTATTAAACAACATACACAAATCTTTCCATCTTTGGAAAGGTAATTCAAGTTATTTGGTTTAGTTACCAGTGAGTGACAGTTCAATATGTTTTGATACAATGCCTTCCTGCTCACATGCACTCTTTTTTCTCTGCTTCAGAATCGTTCCTAGCTGCTACTCGTGAACTTCAGCGTATATATGGAAAGGATGAAGGGAAACAAAGGTGGGAAAATCTTTTCCTTATTTTTGTGCAGATAATTATACATCTTTTTGGTAATTTTTTGTTATTAATCATAGCAATGTAAGTATTAGGAGGTCGAGCATCCTCATGGTTCAGAGATGAGTTTTTGTTGTGGAACTGGAAATCAACATTACTGGCACAGGAAGAACCTTATACTTTGGCCACTTAATGTAAGTTTCAACTGCATCATCTTAAACATTCTGAAGGAGAAATGAAAATGATGATAGTTGTTTTTGGCTAGTTAGTTTATGTGACACTTCGTCACATGTTTGGTCCTTGTGATTAATCTTTCATAAACCATATGCAATTTTGAAGCCTTTTATGATAGTTTATGTACTTTTTCACGTGTTTGGTCCATATAGTTAATCTGTGCGTGCATGCATGTGTTCATTTTTAATCAAACTTATCTATTTACTTTGACAAATAGGACTTGTGACAACTGATGGAATGTAATTCGGACCTGTAGGTTGGGAGTTAGAGTCAAATCAGCCCTAAACTTAGTCGAAAAGGATTTTCAGGGGTGAAAATTCAAAACAGCCCGAACTACCGTATGGCTCACATGGATAGCTTCGCCATGACAAATAGGACTTGTGAGAACTGACGGAACGTAATTCGGACCCATAGGCTGGGACTTAGAGCCGAAAATGCCCTAACTTAATCGAAAAAAGGGCGTTTCGGGGGCAAAAATTCAAAACAGCCCCCGAACCACCGTGTGGATTACACGGACAGTTCCCCCATGACAAATAGGACTTGTGAGAACTAATGGAATGTAATTCAGACCTGTAGGTTGGGAGTTAGAGCTGAATACGCCCTAAACTTAGTCAAAAAAGGGCATTTCATGGGCGAAAACTCAAAACAGCCCCCGAACAACTGTGTGGATTACACGAGTAGCTTTTCCATGACAAATAGGACTTGTGAGAACTGACAGAATGTAATTCGGACTCGTAGATAGAGAGTTAGAGCCGAATACATTCAAAACTTAGTCGAAAAAGAGTGTTTCGAGGGCGAAAGTTCAAAACAGCCCCTGAATTACCATGTGGCTCACTCGGAAAGTTCCCCCATGACAAATAGGACTTATGACAACTGACGGAATGTAAACTGGACCCGTAGGTTGGCAGTTAGAGCTGAATACGCCCTAAACTTAGTCGAAAAAGGGCGTTTTGGGGGCAAAAATTCAAAACAGCCCCTGAACGACGTGTGGCTCACATGGATCGCTTTTCCATGACAAATAGGACTTTCGAGAACTGACAGAATGTAATTCGGACTCGTAGGTAGAGAGTTAGAGCCGAATACGTCCAAAACTTAGTCTAAAAAGGGCGTTTCGAGGGCGAAAATTCAAAACAGCACCTGAACCACCATGTGGCTCACACGGATAGTTCCCCCATGACAAATAGGAGTTGTGAGAACTGACAGAACGTAATTCGGACCCGTAGGTTGGGAGTTAGAGCTGAAAATGCCCTAAACTTAGTCGAAAAAGGGCATTTCGAGGGCAAAAATTCAAAACAGCCCCTGAACCACCACATGGCTCACATGGACAGTTCTCCTATGACAACTAGGACTTGTGGCAACTAACGGAACATAATCCAGACTCGTAGGTTGGGAGTTTGACCCGAATACGCCCTAAACTTAGTCGAAAAAGGGCGTTTCGGGGGCAAATATTCAAAACCACCCCCAAACGACCGTGTGGCTAGCACAGACAGTTCCACGATGAAAAATAGGACTTGTGAGAACTGATGGAACGTAATTTGGAATCGTAGGTTGGGAGTTAGACCCGAATACACCCTAAACTTAGTCAAAAAAGGGCGTTTTGCGAGCAAAAATTCAAAACCGCCCCCGAACGACCGTGTGGCTCGTACAGACAATTCCACCATGAAAAATAGGACTTGTGAGAACTGATGGAACGTAATTTGGACCCATAGGTTGGGAGTTAGAGCCGAATACGCCCTAAACTTAGTCGAAAAAGGGTGTTTCGTGGGCAAAAATTCAAAACAGCCCCCGAACGATGGTGTGCCTCACATGAACAGTTCCGCCATGACAAACAGGACTTGTGAGAACTGACAGAACGTAATTCAGACCGGTAGGTTGGGAGTTAGAGTCGAATATACCCTAAACTTAGTCGAAAAAGGGCATTTTGGGGGCGAAAATTCAAAACAGCCCCCGAGTGACCATGTAGCTTACACGGATAATTCCACCTTGACAAATAGGACTTGTGAGAACTGATGGAACCTAATTCGGACCGGTAGGTTGGGAGTTAGAGCCGAAAACGCCCTAAACTTCATCGAGAAAGGGCGTTCCAGGAGAGAAAATTCAAAACAGCCCCTGAGCGACCGTGTGGCTTACACGGACAGTTCCACCATGACAAATTGGACTTGTGAGAACTGATGAAACGTAATTCGGACCCATAGGTTGGGAGTTAGAGCCGAATATGCGCTAAACTTAGTAAGGGCATTTCGAGGGCGAAAATTCAAAATAGCCCCCAGCGACCATGTGGCTCACATGGACTGTTCCACCATGACAAATTGGACTTGTGAGAATTGACGAAACGTAATTCGGACCCGTAGGTTGGAAGTTAGAGCCAAATACGCGCTAAACTTAGTCGAAAAAGGGCGTTTCAGGGGCGAAAATTCAAAACAGCCCCCGAACCACCATGTGGCTCACATGGAGGGCTTTGCCATGACAAATAGGACTTGTGAGAACCGACGGAACATAATTCAGACCCGTAGGTTGGGAGTTAGAGCTGAAGACACCCTAAACATAGTCGGAAAAGGGCATTTCGAGAGCAAAAATTCAAAACAGACCCCGAACCACTGTGTGCCTCACATGGATAGTTCCCCCATGACAAATAGGACCTGTGAGAATTGACGGAATGTAATTCGGACCCGTAAGTTGGGAGTTAGAGCAGAATATGCCCTGAACTTAGTCAAAAAAGTTGCGTTTCGTGGGCGAAAATTCAAAATAGCCCCCGAACGATTGTGTGGCTCAGACGAATAGCTTCGCCATGACAAATAGGAGTTGTGAGAACTGACGGAACGTAGTTCGGACCGGTAGGTAGAGAGTTAGAGCCAAATACATCCAAAACTTAGTCGAAAAAGGGCGTTTCGGTGCTAAAATTCAAAATGGCCCCTGAACCACCGGGTGGCTCACACGGACAGTTCCCCCATGACAAATAGGACTTTGTGACAATTGATGGAATGTAAGCCAGACCCGTATATTGGGAGTTAGAGCCGAATACGCCCTAAACCTAGTTGAAAAAGGGCGTTTCAGGGGCAAAAATTCAAAACGGCCCCCGAACGATCGTGTGGCTCACATGGATAGGTTCGCCATGACAAATAGGACTTGTGAGAACCGATGGAACGTAATTCGGACCCGTAGGTAGAGTGTTAGAGTCGAATACTGTAGATCGCCCGAACTCGCTCCGCGCGTGAGGACACGAATTGGGTTCTTAGCTACTACAGTTCAGACTCCTGTCACGGTTCTGAATCTAATCTCACAAAGTGCAATGTAAGACTGATAAGTTACCAAAGAGTCCAAATCTGGCAAATCGTTTTGGAAAATCGATTTTAATCAAAAAGCGCCAAACATGGACTACTTTGCCAGATTTCAGAGTCGCCACCTAAATATTTTATTTTGGAAAATTTAGGAAACCCTGACTCGTGCCAAATGCCACGTGTCCGTCATCACCAAAGTTGCCTTGGCTCGGGAACTTAGGTACGAGAGGGAAGGTCCTGAAATGAGCACCCCCACTCGCCCGATCAAAGGATCGGCCTCTACTAAGCATGATATGTTTTTTTTAAAACACATGTGTTCTTATTTTGATTATTAGCTAACCTTACTATGTGATGTGCGCAACATACACGTATAGACTCAATCACACAGATTGGAACAAAACAACTCATGTTTGTTTTTTAAAATGGTTTGAAAATGCTACTCGCAAGTAGGCTAAGACACGAATTTGCCACCCTCAAGTGGGCTTAGGAAAACATGATTTTGCCACTTCAAGTGGGCTTAAAACTCACAATCATCGAGTTGTTCCAATTGAGGCAATCGAGCCTTCACCCACAGGCATTCATGCAGTTTAAACACATAAGTACATAGCCTCATAGTAAGCATGCTATCATGGCAATCACTTACACACATGCAAGGATGCTAAAGCATAAACACTCACAGTGTACTCCGAGCCAAAACAAAAGCTAGTTAGAAATCATGCATGATCCTAGTTATGTTAAGATGCCTAATGCAACACATGCAAAAATGCAACTAAAATAGGCTCGGCTACCTAGACTGACATATGAATGCAACACTCGATAACATGCTTTGAAACACATATTCAAGTAAGTATTGAAATTCAATGCAGTTTGAATGATGCGCCGAGCCCGGTACATGCAATACGAATGAATGATGCACGCATGCAAAGCATAAGTATGCTAATTGAAACATGCCCTAAAACTAACCATCAAGAGCTGGTAAATATAAGGGAGAAAGACGTGGGGTTGGAAGACATTCACACACACAAGCACACTTATTACAACATTTTCCCTCTTGACGGAGGGTCCGAATGAATTTAGCCAACTAGCTACGCTAATTAAAATAATTATTACAAACCAACTAATTAATCAAATTAATTAAGCTACAAAACCAACTAAGTATGAAAAACATCTAAATTAGGCTGCCACAGCTCTGCCTTGAACAATGAATGATGCATGCTCGGTCACGTCCTCCCAGAAATCCACCGCCTTGCCTCTAAATGCCTCTGTTTGCACACTTCTGTACTTTTGAAAATTATGCCAACTTTCAGAATGTTTCTGACGCACCTTAGGAACATGTTGAGGGATGGTCGGCCAAGAGGGATGGTCATCGGCCACTTTTGATAGCCGATCGGCAGCCTTGGTGGTCGGTCGGCAGCTTTGATGGCTAGTCGGCCACTACTTCCTGCAATTTCTCCTTTTGCTGCAATAGAGCATAAACAGAGGCATGGCAGTGTATTTGTAAGGAAATGTGTGTGCAACTACACTCCTTATCATGTCTCAAGCTCAAAGGAGTGTAGTTCTTGGCTCTCAAGCCACCAATCACGCATCTCGATGCATGATGGCCAAAGAGTCAAGCTTGCACAATGTTGATGAATGCACAAATAACACATAGGACTCGAGAGGCCTTCCACCCTATCATGCACAATCAAGGGGGACGGCGACAAAGAAATGAGGTGTGTTTCATCACTTCAAATATAAAACGCCCCTCGTTTCTCGTGTTTGGATCAACATCCGATCCAAACACAATGCAATGCAACACACATGCAAACAACATGCTAATCTATCAATGCTAGAGTGGCATTCATGCGGTTCCATCATATAAGCAATGCATGCATGCATGGCATGTTTGGAGGCTAAAGCATCAAGGCGAGTGAAGTGTATCACACGTGAAGCATGCAATACAATGCTTAATGGACTTAAACCAACCCTAAGCAGACCTCATGCACGCCCAAACAATAGCCAAAATGTGCTGAAACTTAAACACAAGAAGCAAGAAAAGCATGCCCAACTCATGGCTTGCAAGCAAGGAACAAAGCTCGATCCTCAAACGCATTGAAAGAGTGATAAACATGAGAGTAACACAGGTTATATGCTCTGAAATTATATGTTAAATGATGCATATCACTCAATCAACACAAGTATAGCATGCAAGAGGCCCTAAAGCACAAAGGCTAGTGAAGAGCAATACACAAGGAGCATGCAATACTAAGCTTAAACAACTAAACCAGCTCCGGATAGAGCTCAACCATGCCAAAACAAAGGCCAAAACATGCTGAAAAGGGAGCCCAAAGCTTATACAAGCATGCATACACATTGGCTCACAAACAAGCATGAAACACAACTCTCAAACACATTGAACGAGTGGAAAATGTAAGAGTGTGGCAATGAAATATGCTCTGAAATCATGTGAGAAATGAAGCTAAAGCATGCAAATACCTCAAGCCAAGCATGCAAGATACCTCAAAACTCAAAACTAGTCAAGGCTATTGCACTACAAGCATGCACAACAAGCATCATACGACCAAGAAGGCTCAAAACAGAGCTAAAGCATGCCAAAATATGAATAAAAGCATGCTGGAGTATAGCCAAAATGAGCTAGAATAATAGGCTAAAGAGACAGCATGCAAGGCTAGCTAGCAAGGATTACCTACAGGTGTATAAAGCATGCAAGAGGTGAGTCCACAATCAAATCAAAATCAGAGTTATAAACATGCCAAAATAACACCAAAACATGCTTGAACTAAGCTAATTCAAACCACAAGAGCATGCTGCTTTGTAAGGCTAACAAGGAGGATTACACTACAAGTGCATGAAGCATGTAAGAAACAACCAAGACAGCCAAAAACAGAGTCATGGCAGGTCTAAAAAGTCACAAAAAAGTGCTCAAACAAAGCCTCAAGAAGATAGAAATACATGCTCTTTAATGAGGCCAACAAGGCAAGCAAACAAGACAAGAGGAGAGGGGACCACCCCCTCTCATTTTGGACCTCAAAACCACATTTTTACCACTAAAAATCCACTAGATTTCAGTGGCTAAAGGCCAAACAAAGATGACCTCAAAGGCCTTAAGAGATGGCTCAAGGCAAGGCCAAACAAGCCACCAAAGGGGGTAAACCACCCCTAACACCAATGAGGTCTCAAACAACCACCTTAAGCACTTGAAAACAGAAATTTTTACAGGTGAAAGCTAAGCCAAAAGAAGCATGCAAGGATGGCTAAGTAAATAACTACAACAAAGCTTTAAAGAGGAAAAAGACTCACCCTCGAAGAACCACTTCAAAACAGTAGCTTATGAGGCAAAAACCAAGCTTTTGAGCTTCAAACAACCTCCAAGTGCCTCAGCTCAAGAGTGAAGGTGTTTCACTAGGTGCTTTAGTGCAAAAGTGGGAAGAAAAACCACTTTAAGGCACAAACTAGTGCAATAGAGAGAGAGAGAGAGAGAGAGAGAGAGAGAGAGAGAGAGAGAGAGAGAATATATATAGAGAGAGATATGTATAGCCCTAAGCCAATTTTTTGAACCTCTCAAAGGGGAGAGGAGCCTCCCCTTATATAGAAACACAAGTTTCCAGCTTCTTGCACAAGCTAGAAGCTTGTTACAATCCCTCCACACACGTGTATGGAGGATGCTTTCTGTGCTCACCAACTGGCACAGCTGGCAATAAAATATCTGCAAAAGCAAAGAAAAGGGCCTTGGCCAAAAAACATGGCCGACCGGCCATTAAAGGGGCCGACTAGCCGTCAATGATGCTGACTGGCCAACACTGATGGCCGATGGAAAGAGGGCATGGGCGATGGGCACGAGGCCTGGCCGATGGGTTGTAGGGCTGGCCAGCAGGCCACCCTCTTCCCTCAGAAACAAAACCACAAGGTCTTTGTCCACAACCAATCACAAATAGACAAGTTGAGAGGCTCTAAGGCAAGGAGCACAGCCAAGAACTTCAGGAACTCAAATGAACACGAGCATGGATTATCATCGAGTGTTCAAACGATGATGTCCAAGTCTTAAGGGCGGTCAAAAATGGGGTGTCTACAAATACGTCCAAAACTTAGTCTAAAAAGGGCGTTTCGGGGGAAAAAATTCAAAACAACCCCAGAATCACCATGTGGCTCACATGGATAGTTCACCCATGAAAAATAGGACTTATGAGAACTGACAAAACGTAATTCGGACCCGTAGGTTTGGAGTTAGGGCTGAAAATGCTCTAAACTTAGTCGAAAAAGGGCATTTTAGGGGAAAAAAATTCAAAACAACCTCCGATCCACTGTGTGGCTCACACGGACAGTTCCCCCATGACAAATAGGACTTGTGAGAACTGACGGAATGTAATTCGCACCCGTAGGTTGGGAGTTAGAGCCAAAAACGACCTAAACTTAGTCCGAAAAGGGCGTTTCGGGGGGCAAAAATTCAAAACAGCCCCCGAATGATTGTGTGCCTCACACGGACAGTTCCACCATGACAAATAGGACTTGTGAGAACAGACGGAACAAAATTCAGACCTGTAGGTTGGGAGTTAGAGTCGAATATTCCCTAAACTTCGTCGAAAAAGGGCGTTTCTGGGGCGAAAATTCAAAACAGCCCCCGAACCACCGTGTGGCTCAGACAGACAGTTCCCCCATGACAAATAAGACTTGTGACAACTGATGGAACATAATCCAGACTCATAGGTTGGGAGTTTCAGCCGAATGCGCCCAAAACTTAGTCAAAAAAGGACATTTCGGGGGCGAAAATTCAAAACAGCCCCCGAATGACCGTGTGGCTCACCGGATAGCTTCACCATGACAAATAAGACTTGTGAAAACTAACATAACATAATTCGGACCCGTAAGTTGAAAAAGGGCGTTTCAAGGGCGAAATTCAAAACAGCCCCTAAACCACCATATGGCTCACATGGACAGTTCCCCTATGAGAAATAGGACTTGTGAGGACTGACAGAACGTAATTCGGACCCGTAGGTTGGAAATTAGAGCCGAATACGCCCTAAACTTAGTCGACAAACGGCATTTTGTGGGCGAAAATTCAAAACAACTGCAGAACGACAGTGTGGCTCACACAGATAGCTTTGCCATGACAAATAGGACTTGTGAGAACTAACGGAACGTAATTCGGACCCGTAGGTAGAGAGTTAAAGCTGAATACGTCCAAAACTTAGCCGAAAAAGGGCGTTTCGGGGGCGAAAATTCAAAATAGCCGCCGAACCACCATGTGGCTCACATAGACAGTTCCTCTATGACAAGTAGGACTTGTGACAATTGACAAAATGTAAGCCAAACCCGTAGGTTGGGAGTTAGAGATGAATATGCCCTAAACTTAGTCGAAAAAGTGCGTTTTGGGGGCGAAAATTCAAAACAGCCACCCAACAACTGTGTGGCTCACATGGATAGCTTCGCCACGACAAATAGGACTTGTGAGAACTAACGAAACGTAATTCGGATCCGTGGGTAGAGACTTAGAGCCGAGTACGTCCAAAACTTAGTTGAAAATGGGCGTTTTGGGGCAAAAGTTAAAAACAGCCCCCAAACCACTGTGTGGCTCACACAGATAGTTCCCCCATGACAAATAGGACTTGTGAGAACTAACAGAACGTAATTCAGATCCGTAGGTTGGGAGTTAGAGCTGAAAACGCCCTAAACTTAGTCGAAAAAGGGCGTTTCGGGGGTGAAAATAAAAAACAGCCACTGAGCCACCGTGTGGTTCACACGAACAATTCCCCCACAACAAATAGGACTTGTGAGAACTGACGGAACGTAATTCTGACCTGTAGGTTGGGAGTTAGAGCTGAAAACGCCCTAAACTTAGTCGAAAAAAGGCATTTCAGGGGCAAAAATTCAAAACAGCCCTCGAGCGACCGTGTGGCTCACACAGACAATTCCACCATGACAAATAGGACTTGTGAGAACTGATGGAACATAATTCAGACCCGTAGGTTGGGAGTTAGAGTTGAATACGCCCTAAACTTAGTTGAAAAAGGGCGTTTCGAGGGTAAAAATTCAAAATAGCCCCCGAACCCCCGTGTGGCTCAAACGGGCAGTTTCCCCATGACAAATAGGACTTGTGACAACTGACAGATCATAATTTGGACCCGTAGGTTGGGATTTAGAGCCGAATATGCCCTAAACTGAGTCGAAAAAGGGCGTTTCGGGGGCAAAAATTGTAAACAACCCCCGAACCATCATGTAGCTCACACGGACATTTCCCCCATGATAAATAGGACTTGTGACACTGACGGACGTAATCCAGACTCGTAGGTTGGGAGTTAGAGCCGAATACGCCCTAAACTTAGTCGAAAAAGGGCGTTCATGGGCGAAAATTCAAAACAACCACGGAATGACCGTGTGCCTCACACGGACAGTTCCACCATGACAAATAGGACTTGTGAGAACTGACAGAATGTAATTCGGACCGGTAGGTTGGGAGCGAGAGCCGACAACGCCCTAAACTTAGTCGGAAAAAGGCGTTTCAAGGGCGTTTCGGCGGCGAAAATTCAAAACAGCCCCGAAGGACCGTGCGCCTCACACGGACCACTCCACCATGACAAATAAGACTTGTGAGAACTGACGGAACATAATTCGACCCGTTGGTTGGGGAGTTAAAGCTGAATATGCCCTAAACTTCGTCAAAAAAGGGCGTTTCGGGGGTGAAAAATCAAAACAGCCCCCGAACCACCGTGTGGCTCAGACGGACAGTTCCCCCATGACAAATAAGACTTGTGACAACTAACGGAACATAAACCAGACTCGTAGGTTGGGAGTTTCAGCCGAATAAGCCCTAAACTTAGTCGAAAAGGGCGCTTCGGGGGCGAAAATTCAAAAACCCCCGAACGACCATGTGGCTCACACGGATAGCTTTGCCATGACAAATAGGACTTGTTAAAGCAGGCGTAACATAATTCGGACTCGAGTTAGAGCCGAAAACGCCCTAAAACTTAGTCGAAAAAGGGTGTTTCAGAGGTGAAAATTCAAAAATAGCCCCCGAACCACCGTATCGCTCATACAGACAGTTCCCCTATGGCAAATAGGACTTGTGAGAACGGATGGAATGTAATTTGGACCCGTAGGTTGGGAGTTAGAGCCGAATACACCCAAAACTTAGTCGACAAAGGGCGTTTTTGGGGCAAAAATTTAAAACAGCCCCCGAACAACCATGTGGCTCACACAAATAGCTTCGCCATGACAAATAGGACTTATGAGAACTGACAGAACGTAATTCAGACCGTTAGGTAGAGAGTTAGAGCCGAATACGTCCAAAACTTAGTCGAAAAAAGGGCGTTTCGGGTGCGAAAATTCAAAACAGTCTGCAAACCACCGTGTGGCTCACACGGACAGTTCCCCCAAGACAAGTAGGACTTGTGACAACTAACGGAATGTAAGCCAGACCTGTAGGTTGGGAGTTAGAGCCGAAAATGCCCTGAACTTAGTTGAAAAAGAGTGTTTTGGGGGTGAAAATTCAAAACAGCCACCGAACCACCGTGTAGCTCACATGGATAGCTTCTCCACGACAAATAGGACTTGAGAGAACTAACGAAACATAATTCAGACTCGTAGGTAGAGAGTTACAGCCGAATACGTCCAAAACTTAGTCGAAAAAGGGCATTTCGCGGGCGAAAATTCAAAACAACCCCCGAACCACCGTGTGGCTCACACGGATAGTTCCCCCATGACAAATAGGACTTGTGAGAACTGATAGAACGTAATTCAAACCCGTAGGTTGGGAGTTAGAGCCGAAAACGGCCTACAATTAGTCGAAAAAGGGCATTTCCAGGGCGAAAATTCAAAATAGCCCCCGACCCACCATGTGGCTCACACGGACAGTACCGCCACGACAAATAGGACTTGTGAGAACTGACTAACGTAATTCGGACCCGTAGGTTGGAAGTTAGAGCCGAAAATGCCCTAACTTAGTCAAAAAATGGCGTTTGGGGAGCGAAAATTCAAAACAGCCCCCGAGCAACCGTGTGGCTCACACGGACAGTTCACCATGACAAATGGAACTTATAAGAACTGATGGAACGTAATTTGGACCTATAGATTGGGATTTAGAGCCGAACACGCCCTAAACTTAGTCGAAAAAGGGCGTTTCGGGGGCAAAAATTCAAAATAGCCTTCGAACCACCGTGTGTCTCACACAGACAATTCACCCATGACAACTGACAGAACGTAATATGGGCCCGTAGGTTGGGAGCTATAACCGAATACGCCCTAAACTGAGTCGGCAAAAGGCGTTTCGGGCCAAAAATTGAAAACAGCCCTTGAACCACCTTATGGCTTACACGGACAGTTCCCCGATGACAAATAAGACTTGTGACAACTGACAAAACGTAATCCAGACTCGTAGGTTGGGAGTTAGAGCCGAATATGCCCTAAACTTAGTCGAAAAAGGGCGTTTCATGGGCGAAATCTAAAACAACCACGGAACGACCATGTGGCTCACACAGATAGCTTTTCTATGGAAAATAGGACTTATAAGAACTAGCGGAATGTAATTCAGACCCGTAGGTTGGGAGTTAGAGCTGAAAATGCCCTAAACTTAGCCGAAAAAGGGCGTTTCGGGGCAAAAATTCAAAACAGCCCCCGAACGAATGTGTGGCTCACACGTATAGCTTCGCCATCTCAAATAGGACTTGTGAGAACTGACGGAACGTAATTCGGACACGTAGGTTGGGAGTTAGAGCCGAAAATGCTCTAAACTTCGTCGAAAAAGGGCATTCCGGAGGTGAAAATTCAAAACAGCCCCCGAACGACCATGCGGCTCACACGGATAGCTTCGCTATGAGAAATAGGACTTGTGAGATCTGACGGAACGTAATTCGGACCTGTAGGTTGGGAGTTAGAGCCGAATACTGTAGACACCCCATTTTTGACCGACCTCAAGACTTGGACGTCACCGTTTGAACACTCGGTGATTATCCATGTTTGTGTTCGTTTGGAGTTCCCGGAGGTCTCGGCTACGCGCCCTGCCTCAGGAACTCCGAACTCGACCGTTTTGTGTCTGGTTTTGCACCAAACACTTGTGTTTTGCCTTGGAGGGGCAGGGAATGCCTTGTGAGGCATCCCCACACACCACCGGCAGTGGCTAGAGGCCGACGGTTGGTTTTTGTTGCCACCGGCAATGTATGTGGCCGGTCGGCACTCTTTGTTGCCGGTCGGCATTCATTTTTGTCAAAATGACATTTTTGGCCAGCCGACTACTGTTCATCTGCTTTTGCAGATATTTTAGGACAGCTGTGTGGCATTTGGTTCCCCTCCATACACGTGTATGGAGGGATGCTCTCCTTGTAAGCTTGTTGTATAAGCTTTACAAGTTGGTGGCCTATAAGAGAAGGGTCTCTTCTCTTGGCAGGGAGAGAGAATTTTGGAGAGAAAACACAGAGAGAAGCTCCGGTTTTAGGGTTAGGGTTGATACATATCTCCTATATCTCTTTTTCTCTCTTTATGTTCTAGGTGTTTTAGTCCATATTATTGCACACAAACACCTAGTGCTTCACCTTCCTTTGGCTACTGAGGTTCTAAGGGCTTGTCCTTGCTATTTTTGACTGGATTGAAGCTTAAGGAGGCAACAAGATCACCATTGTTGAAGAAAGGCTTCAAGGGTAAGAAACTAGTCCTTTTTACCCCATTTTTGCATCCTATTTCTACCTATCTTAGAGCTGTTTTTGTGTTTAGTGTATAACATAAAAAAGTTCTGTTTTTAGGCCCTCTTGATTGTTTGTTAAGAGTGTTTTGTGGTTTGGGTGTGTTTGACCACCCTTAGGCCTTGAAAGGCCCTTTTTGTGCTATTTTGTGCAAGTTTCGAGACTTTGGTGTTTGGGCCTCTTCACCACTGAAATCTTGAGGGATTTCAGTGGTGGAGATGGTGCCTTGAAGTCTCAAAAGGGGAGGGCCACCCCCTCTCCTTGTTGTCCTTGAAAGGGACCCTTTTTGGCCTCTTAAGGGAGCATTAGCTTAGGCTTTGTTGATCATGCCATGGCTGTATTTTATGCTTATATTGCCATGATATAACTTTGTATTAAGTTGTTTTGGTACACCATGCATGCCTTGCATACCTACCTTGTAATGCCTTGTTGTTGCCTTAATATGCCTTGGTTGTAAACCATTATTCTAGCATGTTTTAGGCTTAGTCTTGTGAAGCTTTTGTGCTTGTTTTGCCATGTATGAGGTCTGTCCTAGGTTGTTTGGGTCGACCCTAGCATGCATTGTGTAGCCCCTTTGTATATTTGGGCTTGTTGGCCTTAAGTGCATAAGTGTATAGCATGCATTGCTTGCATTATTTCAGTGGTTTGGAACCACTTAGCATGAAATTTCAGTCCATTTAACATGTTTGCATACTTGCCTTAGAGGCTTCATTGTTGCTTTGAAAGCTTGTGTTGTATGCTCCATGTTTTGGTCATTATGTATGCCTTTGGATTTGAGCCACTTAGATGCCATCTAGGTGCACCCTTGGTTTTGTTTAAGCCTTCTTTTGACCTGTTTTAAGCCTCCTTAGCCTTGTGAGGCTTGGTGGAATTGACCTTGGTTCAAGCCTCCATGACTTGCCTTAAGTACTTGGACCATGCTTGCATGCTTATGCTTGTCTCATTTGAGTTGGTTTGGCACCACATTTTGACATGATTTTCAGAGCTAATATCGCATGCTAATTGTCCATCATAGCCTCTTTTAAGTGTGCTTGAAAGTTGCTAGTTTAATGCTTAAGCTTTAGACCGCTATATGTGCACATGTGCATGTGTGTTTAGCCTTCATTTTGGCCACTGTTTTAGGCCTATTTAGAGCTGCCTAAATCATGTTTAAGTCCACCTTTTCATTAGTTTGCATTGCCTCATGTTTGCTTGTATGCTTGCATAAGTGCCTTGCCATGCCATGTTGCATCCTTAGCTTGCATGCCTAGGTTGCATTGCATCTTGCATGCATGCCTTGTACCTTGATTTGGTGATAGGAATTGGGCCTTGTTTTGTTTGATTGGTTTGCATTTCATTTGACATGAAAGTGCACACTTGATTCTTTAGGCCATCATGCATGGAAATGCGTGATTGGTGGCCCGAGAATCGAGGCACATGCCCCTTTGAGTCACAAACATGATAGGGGACATGATTGGTGCATACATTGTTTGAATTGTATTGCCATGCAAGTTCCCCTCTGCTGCTGTGAGTTGCAGGTTCTGCAGGCATTCTTTGCCGACCGGCAACATTGCCGACCGGCAGTAAATCACAGCCGATGGATTCATTTTGTGCCGATGACCACATTCATGCCGGTGGTAATTCTACTCAGCCGGTGGTGATTCCCAGTATCCTGAGAGGCATCCTGAGACTTTGGCAGTTTTCAGAGAGAGCAAAGCAGGGAAAACAGAGGCAGACTATGCATGGCAGTGCGATTCCGAGCAGTCCCGAGCATGCGCTGCATCTGGCTCTCTCCCGAGGCTTTACTGTTTTTTAGATTTAATTAGTTTGTTAATGATTAAATTGTATAATTTAATTAGCTTGCGTAGTTAATTAATTTGTATATTTATTTGGTCCCTCCGGGCGAGGGCAAATCTGTAATAAGTGTGGGTGAGTGGTGTGCATGTCTTCCAACCCCCACTTCTTTCTTCCCTTTTATTTACCTGCTTTGATGGTAGATTAGGGCATTTAAATTAGCATACCTTATGCAATGCATGCGTGCATCCATGCATTTGTTTACATGCACCGGGCTCGGTACATCATACAACTGCATTGTATTTAATTCCAAATTGAATACGTGCATAATTGTAGCATTTCACATGCCATTTTAGGGCCGAGCCTACTCTAAACATCTTTATGTGTTGCATTAGCCACTTAACATGAACTAGGACATGCATGTTTGCTAACTAGTTTATTGTTTTGGCACGGAGTACATGTAAGTATTTATGCTTTAGCATCTCGCATGCGTGTGAATGTTAACATGACAGTATGATTACCATGTGGCTAAATGCTTATATGAGATAAACTGCCTGAATGCCTGTGGGTGAAGGTTGGATTGTTTGAGTTGGAAAAACTCGTTGAAATCCGTGTTTTAGCCTACTTGCGAGTAGCAAATTCCAAAGCGCTTTTCAAAACAAACGGATATGCAATGCTTGTTTCCAAATTAGGCAATCTAGTCTATACTTGTTTGCTGTGCGCATAACATAGTAATTCTAGGCTAATAACCGGAATAAGAACACATAACGTTTTCAAAATCGGATATCATGGTTAGTAGAGGCCGGTCTTCGGACCGGGCGAAAGGGGGTGCTCATAGCTGACCTTCCCCGATCGTACCCAAGTTCCCGAGCCGAGGCAACTTTGGTGATGACGGACACGTGGCCTTCGGCACCGAGTCAGGGTTTCCTAAATTCCCCCATTTTAAAAAAAAAATATTTAGGTGGCGACTCTGTATTTGGCAAAGCATTCCATGTTTGGCACTTCTTTTCAAAATCTGCTTTTCTCAAAACGATTTGCCAGAGTTGGACTCTTTGGTTCAGATTAAGAACCGCAACAAACAAAAAAGAGGAGTCCGAACTGTAGCGGAGGTCCCTCGCAGGCTTGTTACAGTTTCTGGCGACTCTGCTGGGGATTTAGAGAGCTTGACTCGAACTCGTGATATCCTATTTTGATTTCATTTATGTGTTTCTTTGCATTGCATGTGCATTGGTGCGCCTAGGACACCGTGTTTGCCGGAGGCTTGTCTTGTCAAGGCATGACCATAAGGCTGACCGGTTATGGGCTCTGACAGCATGGGAACAAACCCCGGTTTTACCGGGGCACCCTTTTGACCATTCGACCTAGTGCATATTCGGAATCCATAGTGACCATTCCAAACTAGGACAGGTTGCTTACCCGATATAGGTTGTTTGAAGCCGCTGTGTGCGTAGTGAAACCCTAGCTCCTGACAAAATAGGACAGGGAAACCCTACCCCAACATAGGGGTGTATTGGCTCTCATCTACTTGTTGTGCTTTTAGAGTGTATCTCTGCAGGGAACGCATATATCAGTTTGCAAAGTTTGAGCATCAGGCCCGAGGGCACCAGTATCAGTGTTGTTGAGAATCAGTTATGTCTGCGGGTATCAGTTCAGTTTTGAACAGTGATTCTGGGGAACAGTGATCAGTAGTAGAGTGCAGTTGATCGTACACCCGTGTTTGATCTGTTTGGGGCTGAAATGCTGCTTGTTTTCCGTTTCAGTTCAGAGATTCAGAAAGTTGATCCAGAATAGCTAGTGTCTTCTCCTTGCTGAGGCAGGACTTAGCATGACACAGAATTCAGAAGAGATCGTGGTCATGACGGCCGCGTTGGATCAAGGAATCACCCTACACAGCGAGACTACTGTTGATATGCCACATCCACCCAGATCGCCGGTTGCACACCCAGTCTGGGCCCCTCAGCTATATCAGGCTCGTGAGCCTACTACATTTGAACTAATGGGGATGATAGGTGATCTCCAGAGGTCTGTAGCGGATCTCGCCTATGGATGTCAGCTTCACCGTCAGCTGCACGCGCACCGTACGCCGGGAGCTTTGTACCCCAGGAGCCCCCGCTGTTGGGCCGAATTGTTATTGAACTCAGTCAACCGGAGATGGCCTCCAGTTATAACAATGACGTCAACATCAACCCAAACCCTCAATCAGGTCGAGGCCAGAGGTAAAGATAAAATGAAGACAGATGCCGATCCTATCGAACAACTGCTGTGGGCAGTCGAGGCTTTGAAAGCCGGGGGGATGAACAAGCAACAGATATCTGCAGTTGTGACAAAAGCTGTGGAGGATGCTTTTCCCATTCCGCCTGAGGGCAGTTCCAGTCAATCAGAGAACCGGGATAGGCCCCGTCATGCCAAAACAGTTCTTCCCGCTCCCAACCCTGTACCCGGGAAAGATCAGAAAATGAAGGCCGCACCCGCCGATCCGTTCGCTAGTATATCTGGCAAGAGTGCTCAGGCCCCAAAGTACCTGCCCCGAGGGCACAGGGTCTTCCATCCTCTCTACATGCCTTTGTCTAGGGCACTTTTGATTTTGGCCAAAAAGGGGCATCTTAAACCCTTGGAGCCTTGACCCCTACCGAAGAATCTCCCTGCTACTCATGATGCTGCTCTGTACTGTGCGTATCACCAGCAAACCGGCCATGCCACTAATAATTGCTTCCGCCTCCGTCATGAGGTACAGGATTTGATTGACAATGAGGTTATCCCCCCCCCCCACCTCAGCAAAGTCCGTCACAACCCAGTTGTTGGATTTTGAGGACACAGATACTGCAAGTATGTAATTGGAAAGTGAACCGCCTGCGGGCAGTGCCTGGTGCATTATGGATGTGGCGTCTGGCACGCATTTTTGAGCATCTACGAACACCAGTTTTGTAAAATTTGGCTTGGGTGTCGAGTCAGTCTTTGTTTTGTTTTGAGTCTGTCTCATTGTCGTGAGTCAGTCCTTTTGGTTTACAGGTCTGTCTTGTTGTAGCGAGTCGGCCCCCCTTGTATAGAATGTCAGGTGATTCCGGGGTTGTTGCCTCGAACACCGTTTTGCAATTACCCCTTTTGTTTTCCTTTTGAGTCTGTCTCTGTTGAGGAGCTAGTTGCAGTTGGAAGTTTTGAATGAAACAGCTGCGGCTATCATGTTCTTGTACTTATTTGCTATTTGAGCTAGTTGCGCCAGAGGATTTGAACGAAACGGCAGTGCACTCTACTTGCTCTCTTGTGCCTTAAACATCGTTGTAATGACCTAAGCTTTTCATAAAACCGCTTTTCGAACACTGCGGTGATGAAAACGAAGAGAAAGGAATTCCTCGGGTTTTGCAAAATTTTGATCGTTTTGAGAGAAAGAGAGGCATGCTAAGCTTTTAATGAATGAAATCATGCTTGTCGGCGTGAGTACTGAGAAGGATCCTGGTTTGATCCAGACTGGTTCCACACTATCTTCTGCGCGAGCGATTTGTCACTTTCTTAAAAACTTTCAAAAACGAAATGTTTCGCGCAGTCTTGTGAAGACCTGTGTGGAATCGCTCTTGAGATTGTGCAGCCCAGGATCGCTCTCAGCCTCAAGATTCAATTTATCTGTTGCAAACTGGAATCCGTTCAAAACGTTCAATAGTGCCATGAAACGCCTGTGTGGCCCATTTTGAGGCAGCCCTCGAGCAAGAGGCATCAAAGTCAGATCAAGGAGATCAGATCCCATCAGGCAAGGCTCGTGAAGCAACCGTGATGGACTTTTCTGCAAATCAACACAATAGTCATTCTCCTGGACACAGAAAGGCTTCAATCTCAAAACCATTTGGCATGGGCTCGCTACACTTTTACCCTTTGAGAGGCTCGCTGGGCCGAAAACCCGGAAGGGCGACCCAGGCAAAAGTTAGAGCAAAGAAAAAAAGAAATAAAAAAGAGACAAAAAAAGAGAAGAGAGGAAAAAGAACAAAAAAAAATAGCAAAAGAAATAAAAAATGAAAATGCAAAAGAAGAGAAAAGAAAAGAAAAAAAAGAAAAACACAGCTCGCAAGGTCGAAAACCCGTATTGGGCGCCTTGGCAAAAGTTAGAGCCTAAACAGTGAAGGTTAAAATACCCGAGTGTACCTTAACCGGAACTACGTAAGGCTTGATTCCCATGTTTGGGATACGTAGGCAACTTCATCCTGAAGTCCAGCCCCCAACGCTTCCATAGCGTCTCAGTCCATGTCATGGTTTTGATCACTTGTGCCTCCTCCGAATCTGATGTCTCGATTGCAGCAACCTGGAACTACGTGATTAACTTCCTCTTGAATCCAACCACCAACACCTTCCAGGTGACTGTGTCCATATATTGATTCAAACCGTCTTCGTCTCCTCCGCGTCCGAGGGTCCGATCGTCATCAACGAGGACTGGCTTACAACGTGCCGCGGCATCATCCAAACAAGGGGCAACTTTCCGTTGCCATCCAATGCCATAAGTTGCCCTGAGTTGCCGTCCAGACCAGGGGCAACTTTCCGTTGCCTTATCCCCCTTTAAGCAAGGGGCAATTTGTCTCCAATCCGAGGTTGCGCATCTCGAGGGTAAGTTCCATGCTCGTCGAGCATCGATTGTTTGTAAAAATAGTTTTTGAAAATTTTTACTGAAGTTGACTATTTTCTCGAAAACTATTTTCATTTTCCAAAACCGGACCATCTGTTTGGACCCGAAAAGGAGAATTTTCAGCGCTCACAGCTTGATTTGCATGATTTTGAATCAAAAATCGAACAAGTATGTTGATCCAACTCTCATTTTGATCAAAACTATTTTAGAAAACAAAGAATGGTCAAAGTGACGAACTAGGGGCACAATTGAGTCAGGTCTTCTGTCTTTCCCCCATCAACATACTCGCCAGAAAGGCACCCTATCTACCAGAAGAAGTGGCTGCAAGCTAGCTGTATCGGGCATGAGCCCACAACCTCTCGTTTACCCATCAACCGCTCTGGGGAGGGATGAAAAATGAGAGAATAAAAGAATAGAGAGGAGTAAGTTGAGAGAAAAGTAAGAAAAGGGTTTTGAGAGAAAAACCGAGCCTGAGGGCCGAGTGATGTGCGTATCACAAATCAGGAAGGGTGGGAAATAATACCCGGAGGAATTGGCTCCTCGAGATTTGAGGTCTTTGTGTAAACACGTCCGTGTGTCGTGTCTTTTGATTTGTCGGTTTCGATTTTAGCTTTGAGTCTTTTCCGAGCATGTCTCGTTATGTTAGGTCGTGTGCCTTTTGTTTCTTTGTTTGAGTCTGTCTCGCTGTGTTCTGTGGTAGGCTCGATACCCCGGTTTGAAAACCCCTTTTCAAAGATTAATCGTTTGTGCTCAGAATGCTGTGCCATTCTCTACATTCGTGCGAAGCAAGAGAAAGAAAGGGAAAATTTGGGACATCCGAGTGTGTTTCAACTGCAACCGTGTCAGCTTTTGTGGTCCGTCTTGTCAGATTGGGGCTGTTTGTTCAGGGTTTGCTGTGTGCGGAATGAACCGAGTGCTGTATTATGGGCTGTATGCAATCAATCCCCAGTAGAGTATGGGCTGTATATTCAGTTTGAGTAGTGGTTTGTATGAGTTGTTTGCTGTTAGTTGGTTGGTTATCTGATTATCATAGTGCAAGTGCTCAATTTTCAGACAACAGATCAATATCATTTACATTTGAGGTGTAATATGATGCAATACAGTGCAAGGTATGAAATGTGCAAATGTAAACACTTTTTCAGACAAAAAGTTTGTTTCATTTCATAATCTTTTCAAGTACATAAGTTTTGGAAACAAAATCTGCCTGCGGCAGTACAAAGTACCCTAACCACTAACAAAAGAGGAAAATGCAAAAAAGGAAGAAAAATAGCAAAAATCTGTATCAAATGTCAAAAATGGCTCCGGGGCCGTCAATCTGTCCTAGTCCTCTTCCTGGACGAAGGTCCAGGAGCATCATCACCAGGGGCACCACCAGGGGCATCGCCGTCTGAGCTCGAGTCCGAGCCATCATCAGTCTCCCCCGCCTCTGTCTCTACCTCAGACTCGTCATCTGGAACTGGAGCCCGCGAGCTGCTCCCGACATGAGTGCGCCCCCCTCTGGTGCGGGGATATACTCTGCCATCCCGGGTAGAAATGGGAGGTCCAGCTGGAGCGCCACCCACCGGAGGAATCTGGAAGGAGGCTGAAAAAGCATGAAAGGCAGATGCATCAGAATACTGTGAGCAGTGAATCAGTGCAGAATGCAGTGTATGAGTACAGTGTGTGGGTGCCGTGAGCAGTTTATCAGTACGGAATACAGTGTATGAATACAGTGTATGTATGCTGTGAGCAGTGAATCAGTGCAGGATGTAGTGTGTGAGTACAGTGTATCAGATGCCGTGAGCAGTTTATCAGATGTTGTGTTGTGCATCAAATTATGTAAAGCAGTTTGTGTATGGTTTGAGGCTGTGGTCAGGAAGAACATACCGGAATGCTGTAAAGGGCTAGGAGGTCGAAGGTCCGCTGTAGCATCCCCATCATGGAGGCATTCATCTCCAATGACTGCCGGGTGTACTCGGAAGACGCCTGCGAAAGTATCAGATGCATCAATATTCTGTGGAATATCAAATAAACTGAAATGAAATAACTGTACAAGAATGAAGTAATACATACCGGAGGCAAGTCGGGGACACCGACAAACTCGTGATCAGCCGGCGGAGGAGCAAAAGGATCTGATAGGTCGCCCCACCCTGCCCTCGGAAAGTCAATGAAGCGGGCAGAGCAGGCCAACCGGTCCCTCGCCCTCGCTGGACTCCGCCCCTGCCACGGACTCGAGCTCTCCTCGACACTCCCACTCCAGCCGCTGGCGCCGCTGGTCTCTCTCTCTCTCCGCTCGGCGGCCGCCGCTCAGAGGTCGCATGATGAAGGTCCGGACGTACTCCGAGTAATCGCCCTCGCCTCTGAAATCGTCTGCCTCCCAGCCAATAGTGTAGTCCGCCATCTGCTCGGCGGTGAATCTCTCGGTATCCCTCATATGCTCAGGAGGGTGCACCGGGACTATCTGCTCCGGTAAACCCAGGGTCTGGCGTAGGAAACGCTCGCCCAGGTACCAAGCCCGACAGACCGGGCCCTCCAGCAGAATCCGGAAACGCGAGGTCTCATCGGCACCGGCAAACCGATCCCGCGTCATGGCTGGCAAAGGAGCCCAAGGCTGCCAGGTGATCTGAAAATGCAATACAGTTTGTTATCTACTGTTATTGAAATATGCAGTGGAAAGGCGAAGCTTAAATGAACTGCAAGTAAAACATACCTCTGCGGGGGTGATGGTGTCGAAGAAGCGGCGGAAGAAGCTAAATGTCTCTCGCGGCCTCCGGGTGCATCTCCCGTCAAAGCGACGCGAAAAAGGGACGACCAGAGGAGTCTCCGTCTCGGTACGGGAGCGAGCCTAGGAAAGTAGGCATAAACCCACAACTGCAAGGTAAATACCAGTGCATTTATCAGATAAAGCAGAATATAGAGTAAAAGCAGAAATAGCAGAGCCGTGTGTTGTGCAGTGTATTGTGCAGAGTGTACAGTGTGAGCAGTGTACAGTCAGTGTAAAGCAGAGTATGTGTGTGCCGTGTGTACAGTATACAGCAAGTATAAAGCAGACTACAGTGTGTGCACTGTGCAGAGTACAGAAAATATAGGACAGAATGAATGAAAGGAAAAAAGAAATGTACCTCCCAACACGCCAGTAGCCCCCAAGCAACTGTCCGCTGCCGCGGGAAGCTGAGCTCATATATCCATAGAGAGTGGCCAGAGCGGCGCCACCCCAGTCATAATGTAAGATGTCCCTGACGTCCACCAGTGCGCTGAGCAGGCAGAGAGGCACTGTGTTCGCCCGGTCGGCGAAAATGGTCGTCCCAAACAGGAACATGAGGAAGCCGCGTGCGTATCTCTCCACGGCCTCCTGAGTCATCGGGGCTGCATCGACAAGGAGGGGCTGGACCCTGAACTGCACCTCAAACCAGGAGTATCGGACGAAGCCGGGACGCGCAAGAGGCGGTGGCGCCGAGCAAGTAGACCTGAGCCGCGGTCCACTCGTCCATATCAATGTCAAAGGGGATCGGATCACCCCCTACCCCGATGCCTGTGAGCATCGAGAAATCATAAGGGGTCATCGTCATGTCCCCTGCCGCAGAGAAATGGAATGAATCGGTGGTGTCCCACCACCTCTCCACCAGAGCGGCGAGGAGAGGTCTGCATGTAGTGAGCCTGGAGAGTCCCCTGCAGAATGCGCCAAAGCCGGCCTGGTCTACGATGTGGCGAACTGCGTCGGGTAGCTCGGCGTACCACTCACGAGCGACAGTGTTCCCATACCCGCGGATGGTATGGGAATCTCCCTGTTTTCAAACAAGTAGTTGCGAAGCAATATAAAATGTACAGTTTTGAAGAAACAGTCAAAATCGGTGCAAATCTAGCATGCGTGCAAGTTTATCAGATTCAAACAGATACCGGGTGCCGGTGTGCTTATAGTGAACTACAACGTATGATGCGTCAGCATGTTTGAGTGGTTCAGTGCAAATGTGGCATGCGTGCATATTTTCAGATTCAAACAGGTATCGGATGCCGGTGTTTGCAGTGAAATACGGTGTGTGCCGTGTGTTGAGTGGTTCAAGGCTAGTGCAATGTGTGTGCACGTGTGAGTCTTAAACAGATATCAGTTGCTAGTTTGTTTGCGATCAACTACAATACACAGTGTATCAGAGCATCTGAGCTAAAGCAGTTAAAGAACAGAATCAGCTATGGCAGTTGACAGTTTAAAGCGTTCTACATTGCAGAAAATAAACAGAGAAAGAAAGTTACCTCGGAAGCGCCGAAGGATAGGTGAGAGGCAGGCTCACGTAGCAGGAGCTCAGGATCCAACGCCATGTCGAAACTCCTGAACTGGCGTAGTCCGTCGGGTGGCAGAACATGAATCGCCGCCGGTAGGTCGCCGGGTCGAACGGGCGCTCGCTCAAAGGTAGGAGCTCAACCCGGGATCCATCTCGTGATCCGAGGGAGTCCCACCGCGCGGAATGTCGTCGGCCATGTCAAGAGTGATGAGAAAATGGTCGGAGAATGAAAATCGGGTCGGAATACGAAGAGTCAACCGAAAAGTCAACTCCCGGGAGGGTGGAAAATGGCCGGAAAGGTCGGGATGTAAAAAGGCACGGAAATGGAGAGGAAAGTGAGGGGAACAAACCCCAAAAAGGTGGAAATGGCAAAAGAGGCACCGAAACAAAGATTTGTTCGGTTGAAAATGTCCGAAACGCGAAGGAAATCGCGAATCCGACGACGAAACGGGCTTAGAACGCGAAGAAAAAACAAGGAAATGAGGAAGAAAAAGACTCTAGAGAGAGAGAGGGGTCGTTTTCGGCGAAGGATAATGAAAAGAATAGGGTTTGGAACCCTATTTTAAAACACCCATGGTGAAATGTTCGAATCTGCCCCGATCCAGGAACTTTTTGCCGGTCGGCAACATTTTGTGCCGGCCGGCATAATATTGTGCCGATGGAATTTTTTGTAGCCGGTGGACAGCCGGTGGCTTCCCCTTCCGGCCGGTGGTGTTCCCACAACCTTGTTTAGGCCATATGAGTGGTTTTTGGTCTTCATAGCTCGAGAAAGTGCAAGAAAGTGTATCTCCGACGCTCAACCGGCCTTCGTTTTGACCTCGGACCGCGTCTTCTGTGCGTAGCACTCAAATTCATGCAATGATTGTATCCTTTGTATCCTTTTGCCTTTTACAAGACTCAAAAGTTGCCCCGTGTGCGTTGCATGCTTCCATCATACTGTCCGGCGCGTCGCATCGCATCGTCATGCACACCCCTCATGCATTGTCATGCATTTTATTACGAGCATTGTCATGCATTTCAAAAGACGCGCGTTGTCACGCACTTTAGTTCATTCGCATTGTCATGCATCTTTCGATCTACATTTCAGTTCAGGCCTTGTGGCATGCGTGCCTCAATTTCCATGAGGCATGCCTGTCTCATTTGCATTGTTTTGCATTGTGTGAGGCATGCGTGTCTCACTTACATCTCACATTCCGTGAGGCATGCGTGTCTCACTTACATCTCACATTCCATGAGGCATGCGTGTCACACTTGCATCATTTTCCAATCATATGAGGCGTGCGTGTCTCATTTGCATCATTTTGCATTCTTATGAGGCATGCATGTCTCATTTGTGTCATTTGCATCATTTGCATCATTTTCCATTCTTATGAGGCATGCGTGTCTCATTTGTCTCATTCACTTTCATTTTACATTCCGTGTGGCATGCGTGTCACACTTGCATCGTTTATCATTTTCATTGGCACGTGTGCCTCATTTTCATTGGCACGTGTGCCTCACTTGCATTGGCACGTGTGCCTCACTTGCATTGGCACGTGTGCCTCACTTGCATTGGCACGTGTGCCTCATTCTCATTGGCACGTGTGCCTCATTCTCATTGGCACGTGTGCCTCATTTGCATTGGCACGTGTGCCTCATTCTCATTGGCACGTGTGCCTCATTTGCATTGGCACGTGTGCCTCATTTGCATTGGCACGTGTGCCCCATCTTCATTGGCACGTGTGCCTCATCTTCATTGGCACGTGTGCCTCATCTTCATTGGCACGTGTGCCTCATCTTCATTGGCACGTGTGCCTCATTTGCATTGGCACGTGTGCCTCATTCTCATTGGCACGTGTGCCTCATTTGCATTGGCACGTGTGCCTCATTTGCATTGGCACGTGTGCCTCATTCTCATTGGCACGTGTGCCTCATTTGCATTGGCAAGTGTGCCTCATTTGCATTGGCACGTGTGCCTCATTTTCATTGGCACGTGTGCCTCATTTGCATTGGCACGTGTGCCTTATTTGCATTGGCACGTGTGCCTCATTTTCATTGGCATGTGTGCCTCATTTGCATTGGCACGTGTGCCTCATTCTCATTGGCACGTGTGCCTCATTCTCATTGGCACGTGTGCCTCATTCGCATTGGCATGTGTGCCCTATCTTCATCGGCATGCGTGTCTCATTTGCATTGGCATGTGTGCCCCATCTTCATCGGCATGCGTGTCTCATTTCCATTGGCATGTGTGCCCCATCTTCATCGGCATGTGTGCCTCATTTCCATTGGCATGCGTGTCACATTTTCGTTGGCATGCGTGTCGTCATTTGCATTGTCTTACATTCCCTGCGACCTGCGTTGTCTTGCTTTCGTTTGCATTGTCATGCATGTTGCTAACGACATTGTACCTGTTAAGTTTGTTTTCTTTCCGGCACGGCATTGTATGTACGGTTCATTTGAGGACGGTGCAACCGGACAAGCCGCACAGGTATTGTATCCTCCGCATGAGACGTACAGAGAATTACATAATTCTCTTACATCCTTTTTGCGTTGTAGTGTAGTCTGGTGTATGCTAGCTTAAAACTGTTGCATGGGTGCTTCGTTATAGCTTTCTTTGCATGATCATAAGTTATGCTCGGCTTCTTGCATTTTCAGTTGCATTTTGCCCCTGCCTTTGGGCGCATACCTTGTTTGTCTTGCATGTTTGTCCAAGTCTTCGGCCTTGTCAAAAATGGGTCGTCTCTGGGCTTTGACATTCACTCCCGTCATTGTTATGACTTTCGAGTTCTGTCAAAGAGGGGCAACTGTAGACACCCCATTTTTGACCGACCTCAAGACTTGGACGTCACCATTTGAACACTCGGTGATTATCCATGTTTGTGTTCGTTTGGAGTTCCCGTAGGTCTCGGCTACGCGCCCTGCCTCAGGATCTCCGAACTTGGCCGTTTTGTGTCTGGTTTTGCACCAAACACTTGTGTTTTGCCTTGGAGGGGCAGGGAATGTCTTGTGAGGCATCCCCACACACCACCGGCAGTGGCTAGAGGCCACTGGCTGGTTTTTGTTGCCACCGGCAATGTATGTGGCCGGTCGGCACTCTTTGTTGCCGGTCGACAGTCATTTTTGGCCAGCCGACTACTGTTCATCTGCTTTTGCAGATATTTTAAGACAGCTGTGTGGCATTTGGTTCCCCTCCATACACGTGTATGGAGGGATGCTCTCCTTGTAAGCTTGTTGTATAAGCTTTACAAGTTGGTGGCCTATAAGAGAAGGGTCTCTTCTCTTGGCAGGGAGAGAGAATTTTGGAGAGAAAAACACAGAGAGAAGCTCTGGTTTTAGGGTTAGGGTTGATACATATCTCCTATATCTCTTTTTCTCTCTTTATGTTCTAGGTGTTTTAGTCCATATTATTGCACACAAACACCTAGTGCTTCACCTTCCTTTGGCTACTGAGGTTCTAAGGGCTTGTCCTTGCTATTTTTGACTGGATTGAAGCTTAAGGAGGCAACAAGATCACCATTGTTGAAGAAAGGCTTCAAGGGTAAGAAACTAGTCCTTTTTACCCCATTTTTGCATCCTATTTCTACCTATCTTAGAGCTGTTTTTGTGTTTAGTGTATAACATAAAAAAGTTCTTTTTTAGGCCCTCTTGATTGTTTGTTAAGAGTGTTTTGTGGTTTGGGTGTGTTTGACCACCCTTAGGCCTTGAAAGGCCCATTTTTGTGCTATTTTGTGCAAGTTTCGAGACTTTGGTGTTTGGGCCTCTTCACCACTGAAATTTTGAGGGATTTCAGTGGTGAAGATGGTGCCTTGAAGTCTCAAAAAGGGGAGGGCCACCCCCTCTCCTTGTTGTCCTTGAAAGGACCTTTTTGGCCTCTTAAGGGAGCATCTAGCTTAGGCTCTTGTTGATCATGCCATGGCTGTATTTTATGCTTATATTGCCATGATATAACTTTGTATTAAGTTAGTTTTGGTACACCATGCATGCCTTGCATACCTACCTTGTAATGCCTTGTTGTTGCCTTAATATGCCTTGGGTTGTAAACCATTATTCTAGCATGTTTTAGGCTTAGTCTTGTGAAGCTTTTGTGCTTGTTTTGCCATGTATGAGGTCTGTCCTAGGTTGTTTGGGTCGACCCTAGCATGCATTGTGTAGCCCCTTTGTATATTTGGGCTTGTTGGCCTTAAGTGCATAAGTGTATAGCATGCATTGCTTGCATTATTTCAGTGGTTTGGAACCACTTAGCATGAAATTTCAGTCCATTTAACATGTTTGCATACTTGCCTTAGAGGCTTCATTGTTGCTTTGAAAGCTTGTGTTGTATGCTCCATGTTTTGGTCATTATGTATGCCTTTGGATTTGAGCCACTTAGATGCCATCTAGGTGCACCCTTGGTTTTGTTTAAGCCTTCTTTTGACCTGTTTTAAGCCTCCTTAGCCTTGTGAGGCTTGGTGGAATTGACCTTGGTTCAAGCCTCCATGACTTGCCTTAAGTACTTGGACCATGCTTGCATGCTTATGCTTGTCTCATTTGAGTTGGTTTGGCACCACATTTTGACATGATTTTCAGAGCTAATATCGCATGCTAATTGTCCATCATAGCCTCTTTTAAGTGTGCTTGAAAGTTGCTAGTTTAATGCTTAAGCTTTAGACCACTATATGTGCACATGTGCATGTGTGTTTAGCCTTCATTTTTGGGCATTTTGGCCACTGTTTTAGGCCTATTTAGAGCCGCCTAAATCATGTTTAAGTCCACCTTTTCATTAGTTTGCATTGCCTCATGTTTGCTTGTATGCTTGCATAAGTGCCTTGCCATGCCATGTTGCATCCTTAGCTTGCATGCCTAGGTTGCATTGCATCTTGCATGCATGCCTTGTTCCTTGATTTGGTGATAGGAATTGGGCCTTGTTTTGTTTGATTGGTTTGCATTTCATTTGACATGAAAGTGCACACTTGATTCTTTAGGCCATCATGCATGGAAATGCGTGATTGGTGGCCCGAGAATCGAGGCACATACCCCTTTGAGTCACAAACATGATAGGGGACATGATTGGTGCATACATTGCTTGAATTGTATTGCCATGCAAGTTCTGCCCTCTGCTGCTGTGAGTTGCAGGTTCTGCAGGCATTCTTTGCCGACCGGCAGTATACATTGCCGACCGGCAGTAAATCACCAGCCGATGGATTCATTTTGTGCCGATGGCACAATTCTTGCCGGTGGTAATTCTACTCAGCCGGTGGTATTCCCAGTGTCCAGAGAGGCATCCTGAGACTTTGGCAGTTTTCAGAGAGCAAGCAGGGAAAACAGAGGCAGACTATGCATGGCGTGCATTCCGAGCAGGACCCGAGCATGCGCTGCATCTGCTCTTCCCGAGGGGTTTACTGCTTTTCCTAGTTTAATTAGTTTGTTAACTGATTAGGAATTTGTAATATTTAATTAGCTTGCGTAGTTAATTAATTTGTATTATTTATTTGGTCCCTCCGGGCGAGGGCAAATCTGTAATAAGTGTGGGTGAGTGGTGTGCATGTCTTCCAACCCCCACTTCTTTCTTCCCTTTTATTTACCCGCTTATGATGGTAGATTAGGGCATATTTAAAATTAGCATACCTTATGCAATGCATGCGTGCATCCATGCATTTGTTTACATGCACCGGGCTCGGTACATCATACAAACTGCATTGTATTTTTAATTCCAAATTGAATACGTGATAATTGTAGCATTTCACATGCCATTTTAGGGTTAGCCGAGCCTACTCTAAACTGCATCTTTGCATGTGTTGCATTAGCCACTTAACATGAACTAGGACATGCATGATTGCTAACCAGTTTATTGTTTTGGCACGGAGTACGATGTAAGTATTTATGTTTTAGCATCTCGCATGCATGTGAATGTTAACATGACAGTATGCTTACCATGTGGCTAAATGCTTATATGAATAAACTGCCTGAATGCCTGTGGGTGAAGGTTGGATTGTTTGAGTTGGAAAAACTCGTTGAAATCCGTGTTTTAGCCTACTTGCGAGTAGCAAATTCCAAAGCATTTTTTCAAAACAAACGGATATGCAATGCTTGTTTCCAAATTACGCGATCTAGTCTATACTTGTTTGCTGTGCGCATAACATAGTAATTCTAGGCTAATAACCGGAATAAGAACGCATAACGTTTTCAAAATCGGATATCATGGTTAGTAGAGGCCGGTCTTCGGACCGGGCGAAAGGGGGTGCTCATAGCTGACCTTCCCCGATCGTACCCAAGCTCCCGAGCCAAGACAACTTTGGTGATGACGGACACGTGGCCTTCGGCACCGAGTCAGGGTTTCCTAAATTTCCCATTTTAAAAAAAAAAATATTTAGGTGGCGACTCTGTATCTGGCAAAGCAGTCCATGTTTGGCACTTCTTTTCAAAATCTGTTTTTCTCAAAACGATTTGCCAGAGTTGGGCTCTTTGGTTCAGATTAAGAACCGCAACAAACAAAAAAAAGAGGGGAGTCCGAATTGTAGCCGAGGTCCCTCGCGGGCGTGTTACAAATACGTCCAAAACTTAGTCGAAAATGGGGCTTTCCGGGGGCGAAAATTCATAATAGCCCCAGAACTACCATGTTGCTCACACAGACAGTTCCTTTATGAGAATTAGGACTTGTGAGACCTGACGGAATGTAATTCGGACCCGGAGGTTGGGAGTTAGAGCCAAATACTCCTAAACTTAGTCGAAAAAGGGCGTTTCGGTGGCGAAAATTCAAAATAGCCCCCGAACAACCGTGTGGATCACATGGATAGGTTCATCATGACAAATAGGACTTGTGAGAACTGACGGAACGTAATTCGGACTCGTAGGTTGGGAGTTAGAGCCGAAAACGCCCCGAACTTAGTAAAAAAAGGCGTTTCGTGGGCAAAAATTCAAAACATCCCCTGAACGACCATGTGGCTCACACGTATAGCTTCACCATGACAAATAAGACTCTTGAGATCTGACGGAACATAATTCGGACCCGTAGGTTGGGAGTTAGAGCCGAATACGTCCAAAACTTAGTCGAAAAAGTGCTTTTTGGGGGGCAAAAATTTATAAAAGCCCCTGAACCACCATGTGGCTCACACGGATAGTTCTCTTATGGCAAATAGGACTTGTGAGAACTGATGGAACATAATTCGGACCCGTAGGCTGGGAGTTAAAGCCAAATACTCCCTAAACTTCGTCGAAAAGGGGCGTTTTCGGGGTGAAAATTCAAAGCAATCCCCGAACGATCGTGTGGCTCACACTGATAGCTTCGCCATGACAAATAGGACTTGTGAGGACTGACAGAACGTAATTCGGACCCGTAGGTTGGGAGTTAGAGCCAAAAATACCATAAACTTAGTCGGAAAACGGCGTTTCGGGGGCGAAAATTTAAAACGGCCTCTGAACGACCATGTGGCTCACACTGATAGCTTCGCCATGAGAAATAGGACTTGTGAGATCTGACGGAATGTAATTTGGACCCGTAGGTTGGGAGTTAGAGTTGAATACGCCCTAAACTTACTCGAAAAAGGGCTTTCTGGGGGCGAAAATTGATAACAGCCCCCGAATACGCCTTACACTTAGTCGAAAAACTTGCAACACTTAGTTAAAAAAGCAACAATTTTATTAAAATAACATCTACATATTCTAATAATTGCCTTTATATATTTATAGGACGAAGAAATTACATATTGCATTGTTTGTGCAATTGGTTGGAATAATATTGCATGATACATATATACACTTTCTTTTATTTCCAAGAAGACATTTCTCGATGGTTCTACCTTAAATGCATGTTAGTACATGTTCCATATGGCTAACTGAATTGATATTTTGTAACCAATTCTAATTTTTTGTTTTTTGTTTTTCTTTGTAGATGGCTATGTTGCGTGGACTTGTGGATAATCCGTATTGGTGTATGAAGAAGAATTTTCACTTTTATGTAGAACTAATATAATACTTTCGTCGTCCTCAACTTTTGTGTAGTTCATTATTACTGATACAAAAATGTAGACACCCTATTTTTGACCATCCTCAACACTTGGACGCCATCATTTGAACACCCGGTGATTGTGCTTGCTTGCGTTCATTTTGAGTCCCTGAAGGTCTCGGTTGAGTGCCTTGCCTTGGAGCCTCTAATCTTATCTGTTTTGTGCTTGGTTGTGGACCAAGAGCTTGTTGCTTCACTTTCTGGAGGAGAGGGTGGTCTGTCGGCCATCTCCCTAGCCTGCCGGCCATGATTTGTGCTTGTTGGCAACTAGTGGTGGCCGGTCGGCTATGTTTATAGTTGGTCAGCCATTAATGATGGCCAACGACCATTTTTCTCCTTTTTCAGATATTTATTTGCCAGTTGTGCCAACTGTTGTTCACTGATGCTCATTTCCATACACGTGTATGGAGGGATGAATACAAGCCTTTGGCTTGATTTTCTATATATAGGGGGGTCTCTCCCTCATTTTGGAGGGTTAGACAATTTTGAGCAAATTTCTTCCTCTCTCTAGAATTCTCTCTCTTCTTATTTTGTGCTTGATAGTTAGAATTTCCTACAATTTTGCACTAAGACCCTTAACCAAACATCTTTATCTTGGATTTGAAGTTCTTTGAGGCTTAGTTTGAACTCCTAAGCGTGGTTTAAGCTCAGAATAGTGGTTGTTTTGTGCTGTGCTTCAAGAGGTAAAGTCTAACATTGTAAGCTTTATTTTAATTGCTTGCTTTGCCATCTTTTTACATTGTTTTTGAGCTGGTTTTCACCTGTAAAAATCTATGTTTTTCAGTCCTAAAAATGGTGGTTTGAGCCTATTTTGAGTTAGGGGGTTGTCTCCCCTTTTGCTCTTTGGCTTGTGAAGCCTTTTGTGCCATTTCTTACCATCTTTAAATCAAACATTTTGGCCCTTTTAAACACTAAAATCTAGAGTTATTTCAGTGGCAAAAATCCACTCTTGATGTCCAAAATAGGAGGGGTTAGCCTCCCCTCCTTGTGTCTTGCTTCCATGCCTAGTTAGCATCACATGTTAGCTTGATTTTGTAGCTTGTTTTAGCCTAGTTCAAGCATGTTTTAGGCTCTGTTTTTGCACGTTTCAACTCTATTTTGGGTTGGTTGGAGCATTTGTTGCTTGCTTTTTGTACTTGTAGTGCAATCGTGCTTACTAGTCTAGCATGCCTAATGGTTTAGCCTATTGTTCTAGCTTGTGTTAGCTTAACTTCAGCATGTCTTTGCTACTGTTTTGGCATATTTTAACTCTGTCCAGAGCTGGTTTGGTCAGTTGAGCTTTGTATTGCATGCCTATAGTGTTATGATTTTCACTAGCTTAGTGAGTCCGACTTTTTAGCATGTATTGCATGTGTTGCTTGCATGATTTAGTGTCATTTTGCATACTATTTCAACACTGAAATATCTGACACCTCCCTCATTTCTTCACTTTTCCATTTTCTTTGAGGTTGGTTAGCCTTAAGGTTGTGCTTAAGTTTGAGATTGAGACTTGTGCTTAATGGTTTTAATCTTCTTTTGAGGATTTCTACTAACCAACGGCATGATCTCTCTCATGTCTTAAGTCATCCTTTGGTTAAGCCCTTTTTCCAATTAGAGGACTCTTAGCTTGGACTTAACCGATTAAAGAATGGATTGGAAATCTAAAATGGGTAAATAAAGCATGACAAGTAAAACTTGAGCAAGTTAAGCATATTGTGTTGCATTGCATGTGTTTGGATCGAACGTTAATCCAAACACAAGGAAAATGGGATGTTTCATACTCAAAGTGATGAAACGTGCCACTTTTCTTAGTCACCGTCACTCTTGATCATGCATGATAGGGTGGTGGTTGTTTTGGTCTTAATTATGCATTCATTGACCTTGTACAAGCTTGGTTCTTTGGCCATCATGCATGAAAATGCTTGGTTGATGGCTTGAGAGCCAAGAGCTACACTCTTTTGAGCTTGAGAAATGATAAGGAGAGTAGAAGTACACACATAAGTTCCTTGGAATACATTGCTTTGCCTTTGTTTGCTCTCTGTTGCAGCAAAGAGGGAAATCCAGGAAATCAGTGGCCGACCGGCCAGTGGAAGCAACCGACCGGCCACCAATGGTAGCCGATAGCTTCCATTGGTAGCCGACCAGCTAAAAATGAATTTTGCATCAGTATGTTCCTGAGTTAGAGCAGAGGCATTCTAGAAGTTGGCACAATTTTCAGAGATCAAACGAGTGCAAACGAAGGCATCCAAAGGCAAGGCGGTGGATTTTGGGAGGAAGCAAACCGAGCATGCAAGCATCCCTTGCTTCCCGAGGCCGTTCATTTAATTTTTTTAGCTAATTAGTTCATTAGCTTAGTCATTTTGTATTTAATTAGTTAAGTGTTTAATTAATTAATTCGGTTTGTAATTAATTAGCTAAGTTAGTTAATTAGTTGTTTTGTAATAATTAGCTTAACTTAGTGTAGCTTAACTTATTCATTCGGACCCTCCTTTGTGAGGGCACAATGTTGTAATAAGTGTGCGTGCGTGTGTGCGTGTCTTCCAACCCTTCTTCTTTCTCCCTTTTATTTATCCGCTTTCGATGGTTAGATTAGGGACATTTTCAATTAGCATACCTTATGCTTGCATGTTTGCATCATTCATTTTCCTTTCATGCACCGAGGCTTGGCGCATTATTCAAACTGCATTGCAATTTCAATACTTATTTGGATACGTGTTTCAAAGCATTTTATCAAATTTTTGCATTCATATGCTATCTTAGTAGCCGAGCCTATTAATTTTATGTTGCATGTGTTTCATTAGGCATCTTAACATAGCTCAGATCATGCATTGTTTCTAACTAGCTTTTGTTTTGGCTTGGAGTACACTGTAAGTTTTATGCTTTAGCATGCTTGCACGAGCGTGAGTGTTGCCATGTTACGCATGCTTGCCATGAGGCTATGTACTTAAATGATTAACTGCATGAATGCCTGTGGATGAAGGCTTTGTTGCTTGAATTGAAACAATTCGATGAATGTATGTTTTAAGCCCACTTTGCGAAGGGGCAAAATCTTGTTTTAAGCCCACTCGAGGTGGCAAATCCGCATTTTCTAAGCCCACTTGAGGGTGGCAACTTCAAACCATTTTAAAAAACAAACATGAGTTGATTTGATCCCAAGTCTTACGACTTAGTCTATATTTGATTGTGTGTGCGTCACATAGTAAAGTTAGCTAATAACCGAATAAGAACACATGAGGTTTATAAAACAATATATCATGCTTAATAGAGGCCGATCTTTGATCGGATGAGCGGGGGGGCTCATTTCAGCACCTTCCCCTCTCGTACCCAAGTTCCCAAGTCAAAGTAACTTTGGTGAGGACGGACACGTGGCCTTTGGCACCAGTCAAGGTTTTCTAAATTTCGCAAAAACAAAATATTTAGGTGGCAACTTTGTAATCTGGCAAAGCAGTCCAGTTTTGGCATTATTTGACTCTTTGGTGTTTATCAGTTTCACATTGTACTTGTGACATTAGATTCAGAACCGTGACAAGAGTTCGAACTGTAGGACCAATTCGAGCTCTCCAAAAGGGGGTGTGAAAAAGTCGAGTCTACAGTTTCTGGCGACTCTGCTGGGGATTTAGAGAACTTGACTTGAACCCATGATATGTTGTTTTGTCTACATTTATGTGTTTCTTTGCATTGTATTTGCATTGGTGCGCCTAAGTCATAGTGTTTGCCAGCTGCTATTCCTGAACAGATTGCCGGAGGCTTGCTTGGAAAAGCGTGCCATAAGGCTGACCGGTTTCAGGCTTTGCCACGATGGGAACACAAACCTTGGATCTGGACTACCATTCTACCGTTTGATCTTCCTTTCACTTCTCGGTGTTAGGAGTGAGAGGTACATTAGGTAGTGTTGCTGAGGCACCCTTTTTGACCAATCGACCTAGTTGCATATTGGAAACTATAGAGACCGTTCCAAACTAGGACAGGTTGCTCACCCGAATGTAGGTTTGTTTGAAACTGCTTGCCTACGTAGCAAATCTCTAGTTCCTAACGAAACTAGGACAGGGAAACCCTACCCCACCATATGGGTGTTTTGACTCTTACTTGCTTGATATGTGCTTTTAGAGTGTGACTCTGCAGGAATGTATGTATCAGTTGCAAGTCTGGGTATCAGTTTGAGGTTATCAGTTTTAAGGCAGAAATTTTGGGACAGAAATCAGTGTCTGAGTACAGATTGTCCATCTTATGATTTCAACTGTGTGTTGTCCTTGTCTAAGTCGAGATGCTGTGTGTTTGCTAATTGTTGTTTCCTTTTTCTGCTTTATTTTCTTTTTGCAATGTAGTATTTCACAATTGCTTCCGACGAGACAGTTACCCCCCGAGCACTCTCGACCGGAGTCAGGAGGATTTACCGATCTAAGGATCTTATTGGAGGACAACCAGCATTTGCTTCGTTACCCTCGGTTACGAGACGGAGGACAGTCAGGCATATATCACAGATTTAACAATCGTCAATTCAGCGGTCACAATCTACGTCACCTGTGCGCAGACAGGCCCAATTTTCTGCTTCCACCTCAGAAAGAGAGTATGCACCGGTTCTAATAGATCAGCACCCCTCAGACAACATGGAGGATATGATGCGTCAACTTCAACAAACCATCAAGGCCATGCAGTTGGACGCTGCTCGCTAAGCGGAAGTTACCGCTCGCCAAACAGAGATTGCAGCCCAGCAGGCTGAACTGATTGCTAGGTTTCAATAGCAATAGCAACCACAACAAGCAACAGCTTCTACTTCGTATCCACCCTGAGTCAGGGTTCCAATACCCGGGGATATAACTAATGTCCAGGAGAATGCGGACATTCCAGCTGGGCCAGTCCCACCTTAGACTTCCAAAGCACTGGTCTACCCAACGGAGGCACCCTTTGAGTTTGAGGTTGACCCTACCACTCTAAAAGTGAGCAAGCTTGAGAAGCTTTTCAAATGAGCTCAGGGTGTCAACTCGATCCCAGATATAGAGGACGACTATACAGATTCGGTGGTGACATTGCCAGATAGATTTAAAATGCCAAACATAGACCGCTTCGACAGCTCGGTCAATCCCATGGTCCACTTGTGACTATTTTCAGATATTTTACGGCCGATCGGCTTGACTAGATTGCAGAAGCTATCCCTCTTTGGCCGGACCCTGTCGCGTATCGCTGCTATTTGGTATACTAAACTGGAGGATTCTGTGAAAAGGAGCGGGGAAGAGATGGCTAAGGCCTTTGTCGCCCAATATTGTTATAACACTCAAATCGAGGTCACAACTCGTGATCTCGAGGCTACTCGACAAGAGCCGAAGGAGGGCTTCTCCGATTTCGTCACTCGGTGGAGGGCCAAGGCCTCCATGATGACAACCCGACCAGCTGAAAAGGACCAGATAAGAATGGTCGTCCATAATCTACAACCCAAGCTGCTACAAAAGATGATACTCTTACCCCTACCTACATTTGCTGACCTTCATGAGATAGGGGTGCAGATAGAGGATGCGATGAATCAGGGTCTGATTGACCATGAAAAAGAATAGCCCAAGAGGGCGTTTATACGCAGTTCAAATGCGACTACGAGTAGTAATGCAGCTGCAAGGACCTCTGATGTTGGTATGGTCACCACCACACCGAAAACAGTCACCCTTTTTACTGGTACATCCAGAACTACCCCAAAACCTGCAAAGTACCCACCCCGAGGCCAGAGGGTTTTCATCTCACTCTACATGTCTCTATTTGCAGCCTTGAGGGTCCTGATCAGAAAGGGGCATCTGAAGCCCTTGGAGCCGCGCCTATTGCCTAATCCCCTCCCTCCTACACATAACCTGGCCAAGTATTGCGCCTTTGACCAGCAGCATGGTCATGATACCGACCTATGCTTTACACTTCGTCATGAGATTTAGGATCTCATTCACAACAAAGTGATAGCGCCTTTTGAGAAGCCTAACGTCACTACAAATCCACTTCCACCACATAACCACCCCCCTCCTCCACCCAGGGAAGTAAACCTTATCCAAACAATGGTTGTGTCATACGACCCTAGCATATACATCACCCCCTCTCACCTGCCTAAGCTAGCGCTGTTCATCCCAGAAAGCATAGACTTGTGCATGATGAGCGCGTCCATGTCCTAACCCGAACCCGTGGTGGTGGCTGTGGTAGAAGAAAGCATGCTTGAGGGCCTTGTGAGCTTAATTGATGAAGCATACAACCCCTGTTGCTACATTGTGCCAACGAGTCAAGCCAGACCAGGGGTGGAATTGCCAACAGGGATGGAGGTTAATGTAGTCTAGGAAGACGGGCGAAGCCAGGGGCTGGATGATTTAGCTGAGCTTGAGGAAGACATTAGTAATCTGCAGTTCTTTGATGAACAGGATCTGGAGAATGTATAGATTGGCTGGTTTGATATGAACAGATCAACGGATAATTCAGGGTGGCTTAGTAATGAGCCGGATGTTGATGAGGGGTCTCAACCGAAGCAAGAACAGTTGGAAATGGGGATTACTGCAACGGCCGGAACGGTAGACAACAAGGGGAAATTGCCGGAGAGCACCGGTACTAAGAATTTTGTTCAAGAATTGGGTAGTGTTTGTACAGCCGATACAGAACAGGAGGCCGCGTTGAAGCGATTCAAGTAGGAAAGAATTGAGACTAATCAGAAGGCTTGAAAAGCCAAAGGTCTTGCAGGGACTGACTGTGTTACGGTTATAGGAATACTTACAACGGAACCGGACAGTTGCTTGTCGGTTGCCGAAGGAATGTAGTGGGAAGATGAGGATTTGCATCTCGCCCATACGGATGAGGATTGGGGACAAAATCTGCCAGATGATACATGGTATGCCAAGGAAGTTGATCACATGACTTGGAGTGGGTGGTACTTCAAGCCCCCACACTTGGACCAACCGAAAGCATTAGGGAAAGATACGGAAGCTGAGAAACAGAAAGATAAACTATTGGAAGAGGAAGCTGTACTGAAGCAGCTGAAAAAGATTCAGGTGAACATCTCCATCTAGGGTTTGGTCATGGCTTCATGGATGCATAGACAAGCCGTCCTATCAGCAATGGATAAGGCTAAGCTCTCTATTAGCACAACCCCTGAGCAGTTAGTGAGACTGGTTTTCCTAGGTGGCGCCTCACCGACTTTGACCTTCACAGATAAAGAATTGCTATCTGAGGGCTCTGAGCACAACAAACCACTATACATTTCTATGGAATGTAAAGAGAAGTGGATACCAGTTGTCTTGGTTGATACTGGGTCTGCAATTAATGTGTGTCCATCGTGCAGAGCCTATGCTATCGGTTTGAAATCCGTAGACTTTGTACCAACAGCCTAGGTGATTCGAGCTTATGACAATACAAGTCAGGAAGTGATGAGGACAGTCCGGATCAGAACTCCTGTTGGTCCGGCGTAGCAGAACATTGAGTTTCACGTCCTGGATGTTCCAACCACTTTTAACTTACTCCTTGGACAGCCGTGGCTGCACCAAGTGAAAGCTGTCTCTTCCACTCTGCATCAGATGTTGAAGTACCCCCTGGGAAGGGGATAGCTATTGTTTTTAGAAATTCTTCCATACATCCACTGTCAGAAGTCACTACACCGGTACTAGAAATTGTACACGGCGACGAGGATGTCTTTTTGTCTAGGTTCACCTTGGCCGAGGCCCGGGTAGTGAAAAATGTTCTGGCTATTGATGAGGGGTTATATGTCAGTGCTCAATCCGTCTACCTCATGAATAAGCTGCAACATGTACCCGGAATGGGATTGGGAAGGAGCGGCCAGAAGGGCGTCGCTGCATTGGCCACACAACCCTTATACCTTTGGTCTAGGTTACACACCTACCAAAGAGTATTAGGTAAGAAAGGGGAAGGAAATGGCAGGAAGGGCCAAAGCTAAGCAAATTGGGAAGCACTATGAGTTGGTGCATAAACCTATTCAAGGAACCCTGAACGACCGCTTTGTCCGGAAGGGGGAGGATTTCCCATTTTGCGGCTTTCCTGAGCCATGGCTGAATTCAGAAAAGCGGCGTTTACCTGGCTTCAAGATCTTTTTTGACCTACAATGCAAGGAGATGAGGTTGAAGAAGAGAAGACTGACCTACTAGCTGAGGCCGAACAGTGTATAAAGGATGAGTCCGATGGCAGCAGAACTTGAGATCGGAGCAGCGCTGGCTTGTCTCCTTTTAAATCCTCAGATCACACCGGAGGGCTTGGGGGATGACTTCTCTGTTTCCATGATTGGAGATCAATCGGCTGTGGGCCCTTCTTCCGGCATTTTGGATGCATCTATCGCACCCTCCCTCGCTTGGCAGTTCGAGGAGGGCTTTTTGTCCAGCAATTCTGAATCAAGTAGTGAGCTGGAATTTGATTCCACAGAGTTTGTGGAGTCGAATAAGATTCTAGTTCTTCTAACTCAAAGTACGGTTTCTTGTGGTTGATAACCCGGATGCCGTTGTCTTGTCCAGGTCGTCTTTTTCCTTTTCTTTTGAGTCAGTTGTAACTGAGGAATTGGACGAACTGGAAGTTGTGAATGAGAATTGTCACGACCCAAACCCGCCCCTGAAGGTTTGGTCCATGACCGGCCCATACATATGCCTCAAACAGAATTTTAAAATAATATTTAACCACATACGGGGCCTTAAGTAGAAGCAATATCAATAAAAGACAACATCCATTGAGCTTGTGCATACATGATGGCTTAATTAGATTTAAGCATTTAAATACATTCCTAGAGTTACATATACAATCACAGAATTATACAGATCTCACACACACTTAAATAAGACTTCAAAAATTACACAACTCCCAGAATATCAAAATTAAGGCCTCAACACGGAGGCGTACCCCAGGCAGCTTGGCAGACAAGTAGACCTCAATACAATTCTAGTGTCAATCCCCGATGGTTCACCTACATAAATATACAGAAAAATGAAGTGAGCAAGGCTCAGTGAATAATAGCAATGTAAGGAGGTGAGTTAAACGAGCATAGACTTAGAGAATGTGAATATGCATATCAAACCATACACAGATCTTGTTCATAATCATCTTTTAAAACGGCCTCAGGCCCACATGTAATACAGAACGGCCTCGGGCCCATATATAATATAGAATGGCCTCGGGCCCATATATAATACAGAACGACTTTAAGCCCAGATGTGATACAGAACGACTTTAAGCCCGTATATGATACAGATCGGCTTTATGCCCATATATGATACAGATCGGCTTTAAGCCCACAGATATGATACATAACGGCTTTAAGCCCAGATGTGATGCAGAACGGCTTTAAGCCTAGATGTGGTATAGAATGGCTTCCAGCTCAGATATGATACAGATCGACTTTAAGCCCAGATATGATACATATCGACTTTAAGCCCACATATATGATACAGAACGGCCTCAGGCTTAACAGATTAGCAAAACAGATTAATCCCAGATTCATAAGAATACCATTACACAATAGTGCACATAAATTTCCCCATGGTTTATTACAAGTCGACACAGTTGTCTTGCGAATAACAGAACATTAATAATAACTATTAATAGAAGGCACATGTATCACTACAATAGTATTAATAGAGACAGAACAATTCACATCATAATGGCCTCGGGCCCACTTCTATTAATAGGGACAGAATGACCTTTGGTCCATATCAATGCCATTATTCAAACATATCTATTAATTTAATCAAAGAACAATATCAATGGAATAGGCCATTCACAAATAACATTACATAAATCATAATCACAGAAAGTAAGTGAAACGTAACGTTACACTACTATTACTCACAGTGATAGGTTCTGGTAGCAGTGGGACGATGTCCTCGTCTTGACCTACAAACACAATGCACATAGTATCACAAGAATATACCTGATTCCTTAATTTACTCTTTAATCAATTAGTTATATCAGTTCTAAACTCCTTAGTCCTTAGTAGGTTATAATCCATGCCTCAGAAAATAGGAGGAATCGATAGGAAAATGGTTTAGACAAAGAAATGGTACAAAATCGGTAGACAGAAAGTGAGCAACTCTCACTAATTTGGGCATATCTATTTCTGTACTTAGCGTTTGGGAGTGAGACTACCACCATTGGAAACTAGACTTCCGGGGCTTGATTTTAGGCTCACGAATCACTCAAAACAGAGTTCGGATGCAAAAGATATGCTTGTTCAAAGTTGGCTGGACAGAGCTGTCTGCGCACGTGCGGGACAATGTGCTTTTTTAGCAGAATCAATTTTGGGGCTGGACATGGGCTGCCGCACGTGTAGGAAAACCTGCCGCACGTGCGGCTTTGGGCTAGTTTGGCTTTCCGAAAATGTTATGAGCTCTAACACTTGATTTTTCCATTTTTAAGCTTGGTTTCCAACTCAAATCACCCAAAAACATGTAAAATTGTCCCACAACATGGTAAACTATCATCAATCAAGTGTAATTTCATCTCAAATAAATCAATCTTTGCCTCAAGTTAGGAATCCAAATCTCATCTTTTCCATATATTCAAACTTTCATAATATAAACCCAAAATCATGCAAATACATCTTACACATGGTTGATTCACACATCAAATCTTGCTATACTATAAATCATTCGTAAGATTGAACCCAAATCTAACAAATTAAAGGAAATCAAGGTTCAATTCCTTGAATTCAACCCAATCCACTCATACCCCAACACACTTGTTCATTTACATATCAAACTTCCAAGTTAATCTTTGATTTCATGTAGTAGATGAATTATCTACAAAGATGATAGTTAGAGCCACATACCTTATCTTCAACCTTTCCTTTTTCCCTTTGATCTCTTCAATTTTGCAAGCTTTAAGATTGATCTTCTTCCTCTCTCTTTATTTCTCTCCAATCATCTTCAAAGCCACCATGAATGTTAAGCTTTTCTTAGAGAAGTTGTCTCTCTTTCTCTCCCTCTCTCTTTCATGGTTCTCTCTCTCTCTCTACCTCAGATATTTTTGGCTCAAATATCTTGAGTTCCCAACTCATATATCATGTCTCTAGATATATATATATATATATAACAAACACATAAGCTTTCACAATAGGGAGGGCCAAACACGCCCATACGAATCGCGAAAGATCGAATTTCAATTAAACTTCCCATATGACTCTAAAAATTACGCTGATCCTAAATATGTCCTCTGTTCTGGTTTCTGAACCCTCTAAGGCCATCAATTTACAGTACCAAATTAACCACCCAAACGTGCATTAACGAATCAGACAAATTAGATTTCCAATTAATTTTCCTAAATAGTTCTAAAATGCCCATTAACATACCCAAGTACTCAATTTTGATTTCTGAACCCGTAAAGGTCAGTAATTTAAATTTTAAAGCCGTGACTCAACATATAATTCCTTAGTTTCAACAAATATCATTAAATTAAAATGCATTAACCCACAAGGACAGAAAAGTAATTTCGGATACGAATTTTGGGGTCGTTACAAGAATGGTACCACTGTTGCTTTCGAGTACTTTTCTGTGCCACTTGTGTATTGCATTGATCATGACTTTCAAAACTTTGATAAAAATGACGAGGAAGGAATTCCTCCGGTTTTCAAACATTTGATTGATCGAGAGGAGGAGAGGTTTGTAAAACCCCTAGTTGATGAAATCACTTCAATTAATGTTGGTACTGAGAAGGATTTGCGTCTAGTCCAGATCGGGTCCACGTTGTCTTCGGAGGAACGCGAGCGCTTAGTCGCTTTATTAAAAGATTTCAAAGATGTTTTTGCGTGGTCCTATGAAGACATGCCTGGAATCGATCCTGACATTGTACAGCACCGGATCCCTCTTGACCTTGAGGCCCAACCTGTCAAGCAGAAGCTTTGGAGAATACACCCGGATTGCGCTATGAAAATTAAGGAAAAGGTCACCAAGCAGATAGATGTAGGGTTCTTGGTAGTATCTGAGTATCCTACTTGGTTGGCCAATATTGTTCCGGTGCCAAAGAAAGATGGCAGAATTCGGGTGTGTGTTTGGATTTCAGAGATTTGAACAAAGCTAGTCCGAAGGATGACTTTCCTCTACCGCACATCGACGAGTTGGTGGACTTCATAGCAGGCCATGCGTTGCTCTCCTTTACGGATGGGTTTTCTGGGTACAACTAGATCTTGATGGCACCCGAAGATAGAGAGAAGACTGCCTTCACCACGCCGTGGGGAACCTACTACTATAGGGTGATGTCGTTCGGTCTGAAAAATGGTGGGGCTACTTATCAACGGGCTGCAACTATGATCTTGCACAATATGATCCACAAAAAGGTGGAGGTGTATGTGGACGACATGATTGTCAAGTCCAAGGAAAGAGAAGGCCAATGTCGGGGAGGCCGTTGATTTTGTATCTATCAGTAACCGACACGACAATAGGCTGCATGCTTGTGCAAGAATCTGAAGATAGAGTGGAGAAGGCCATCTTTTACTTGAGCAAGAAGATGTTGGAATACGAGGCCCGTTACACTCCGCTCGAGAACGCTTGATTGGCCTTGGTATGGACTACCAGGAAGTTGAGGCACTACCTGTTAGCTCACTCCGTAATTCTGGTTTCAAGATTAGATCCCATCAAATATCTCTTCGAGAAACTAGTGTTTATGGGTAGGCTAGCCCGTTGGTTGCTTTTTCTCTCCGAATTTGATTTGAAGTACATGACTCGCTAGTCTATAAAGGGGAGAGCGGTAGCGGAGTTCCTAGGCGATCACCCAGTGGAGGGAGATGAAGCAGTAGAGTATCTGTTCCTAGATGAGGCCATTCTGTAGGTTGAAGAAGAGATTTGGACCATGTACTTTGACGGAGCGTCTAACCAGTATGGTTATGGGATAGGGGTGTTTCTGATAGCGCCCGACAATTCCCACATATCTTTAGCTTTCAAACTTCGGTTCAAGGTATCAAACAATGAAGCAGAATACGAGGCATGTATTGCTAGCTTGGAAGCCGCCTTGGAACTAGGGGCAAAACGGTCAGATGTCATTGGGGACTCGAACCTTGTTGTATCTCAAGCGAAAGGAGACTGGAAGGTTAAAGAAGAAATGATGAAAATCTATCTCCTAACCCTGGACATTTTGATTCCTAGGTTTGAGAAGCTAACCTTCACGCATCTGTTAAGAGAGAGCAATAGGTTCGATGATGCTTTATCAACTCTAACTTCCATGATAGACATCTGTTTGGGAGTCCGGATGCGTCCAATCATTATTGAACAGAGGTATGTGTCGGCTTATGAATTAATCGCTGCAATAGACGAAGTACAAGATCAGAACCCCTGGTATCATGACATCTGGAACTTCTTAGAAAAGGAGGTTTATCCACTAGGGGAAAATGCCAAAGATAAAAGGGCAATACGGCGAATGGCTGCTCAGTTTATCATCTGCGGAGGTAAATTGTACAAACGAGGCCATCTAGGAATGCACAAGTTATGTGCTGATGCTGAAGAGTCGAAGCGCCTAATGGAGGCCATCCACGGAGGAGAATGTGGTTCACACATGAGTAGAGTGATGCTAGCTTGAAAGATTCTCAGAGAGGGTTACTACTGGTCAACCATGGAGGAGGATTGTATTGGTTTTGTTCGGCGATGCCACAAATGCCAGATCCATGCAAATCGCATGAATATCCCGCCGTCGAAGCTGTACAACATGACTTCACCATGGCCATTTTCAGTCTGGGGAATTGACATCATTGGGCAGTAACTCTGAAGGGGTCAAATGGGCATGAGTATATCCTAGTGGCAATAGACTATTTTACAAAGTGGGTCGAAGCTCAATCCTACGTAGTGTTGAAAGCGTCACACGTAGCCAAGTTCATCAGGAATAATATCATCTGTTGTTATGGGGTCCCGAATGAGATCATCTCGGACAATGGTTCCCACTTCAAGAAAGAAGTGATCGACTTGTTGGAACAATACAACGTGGCGTTTCATAAGTCATCCACATATCGGTTGAAAACCAACGGAGCTGTTGACGCCGCTAACAAGAACATCAAGCACATTCTACAGAAGATGAGAGAAACCTACAGGACTGGCCAGACAAGTTGCCATTTGCTCTCTAGGGCTACTGAACATCAATTCGAACATCTATTAGGGCAACTCCGTATTCTCTAGTTTATGAGATGGAAGCTGTTCTGCCGATTGAAGTTGAGGTTCTGTCATTGCAGGTTATGACTGAGTGCCAGATAAGAGAAGCGGATTGGCAGCAGAGCAGGTTCAAGGAACTTATATTGTTCGACGAGAGGAGACTGAAAGCACTGTACCATGCCCAAGGTTATCAACGCAGGATTGCCAGGGCTTTCAGCAAGAAAGTTAAGTCTAGGATTCTAAAAGAAGGGGATTTGGTGCTCAAAGACGACCGAGCTCCCATCCATGATCTTAGGGGTAAGTTCAGACCTAATTGGACTGGTCCTTATATCATCAAATCTATTTGGTTGGGTGGAGCTGTCATTCTTATGGACTTAGATGGCCTTGAATTCTCCCAACCAATCAACATGGACAAGTTGAAGAAATACTACCCTTGAGTGGCTCGCTAGGCCGAAAACCCGAAAGGGCAACCTAAGCAAAAGTTAGAGCACGAAAAATTTGAAAAACGAAAAACTGAGCCGCAAGATTGAAAACCCAAAAAAGGCGGCCTTGGCAAAAGTTAGAGCGCAAAAGGAGAGTGTTAATACCCGAGTGAACCTGAACCGAACTACGTAAGGCTTGATTCCCATGTTCGGGATACGTAGGCAACTTCATTCTGAAGTCCAGCCATAAACACTTCCAAATCAACTGTGTCCATGTGTTTGTTCTGGTCATCTTTGTCTTTTCTACATCCAAGAGTTCGGTTATGGTCTTCACTATGAGAGCTGGTTACAGTTCAGTGCAGTGCAGTGCTATTCAGACAAGGGAAAACTTTCCAGTTATTGGCTTCGGGGTTGTACATCTCAAGGATAGGTTCCGGGTGTGTCCAGTTGTGATCCTTATCGAAAATGGTTTTGAAAAGTTTTAATAAAAGTTGAGTTTGTTCAAATTAATATTTTTTATAACTTAGACCATTTTTGGACCAAAAGGAAAATTTTTAGTGCCCACAACCTTCAATTTCATTGATTTCAATACAGAGTTCTCTACCTCCTGATACAAATCGAAGTTGCTTTTTATTACATTCAAAAGGAAAAACTTGAAAGTACAGATCAAAACAATAAACTTGGGGCATAGTTGAGTCAGGTGTTCCTGCGCTCCCTCCCAGAGCTTGTGGAAGCTTCAGATGCTATAGTTGGCCCAATATGCGCCTCATCTTCAAGCCAAGCTATGTATTCACCAGAAAGGGCGCAACTGAAATTGGAAGCGGGAGCCAAAAGTTCTCTTGTCCTCCATGCAGTGGGTTATCGATCTAGCTATGAACCTTGGATTGGAAATGGAGCCGGGTACTCTACCCCCTCTTCTGGGCAAGTCTGGTCGTGTCCAAACTGACGCCAGAATCAAAATGGAAAGTAGAAGACACAGTGTGTCACACCAACCAACTGAATGCCTGGCTGGTGAGACATGCTGTAGCTCATCTCAGGAAGATCAAACCAAGGGCAACGCCAAGCAATGTCAACAGCGGATCTATTGCACATCCAGTGGTACCACCACCCCTCATTCGGGAAATCAACTAGCTATTGGCGAAAGAAATAGCCGCGCGCTGAATATGCAGGGCAAGCGTCTACTATTTTTAACCTATCCATGAGCCATACCTGGGGAAAGATGAAAAATAAGAGAGATTAAAAAATAGAGAGGTGTATGTGGAGAGAAAAGTGAGAAAAGGTTTTCAGAGAAAAACGGAGCTTGAGGGCCGAGTGATGTGAGAACACATGTGAGAAGGGTGGGAAACATTACCTGCAAGAGTAATGGACTTCCTGCAAACTTGGTTGTCTCCCGACGATGGAAAGCATCCAAGCCCATCAAAGTTTCAGCTAGTATCAAGCCAATGCAGCTCTTTCCCTCTTTCAAACCTTGGGCAACATCGATCAAGTGAATGCTAGACCTTCCGAAACTGGGGGCAAGCAGAAAATGAGCCAACATACATAAGCAGAGGGCATGCTGCCGAAAACTTTGCTAAAGACAATTGTCGCGGTCGCCGGCATTAAAAATTGATGAATCAAGCTGGGAATATCCAACTCCCCATTCTGAACCAAAGATCGGGCATCGTGTAAAGTAAGCCCACACATTCTTCCTAAAGCCTGGATGTGGCCAAAGCGCGACTGGGGCAAGATTTCCTCGTCACGCTGGGATTTAATCAGAACTTGGAATTCTTCTATTGTGGGCATATCCCTTGCCCTCCAAAGCTAAAAACATGAGTAACCGGATTCCAACATGTAGCCACGGCATAAAGGAACAGAAAACACAGCGGTGTACGACTTAGCAGGAATAGTGCATTTATCCTGAAACCTCGAAAATTTAGCTTTTCCGAGCCATCCAAAGTCGCAATCCAATTACAGAGTTTTTCGGTGAAGAATGGCTCCATTTATGGCAAAAATAGAGCTGAATTGAAGAAACCACGAAGTTGGAGCTTTTGTAGAAGATAAGGTGCTCAGTGGAAGACAGGTGGCAACAATTTGGAGGTTTCCTGCACTAGTGGCCGACCGGCCACTTTTGTAGCCGACCGGCTACTACTAATGGCCGATAGTCATTTTTGGTGGTCGACAACATCTATTTATGGCTGGTGGCCTCCCATTTTGCCCTCCGGTGCATCCATGTGTTAAGAGTGCTAAGAACCTGTGTTTTGTTCCACTCTTGGTGCATTTTTCCGTCTCTCTTTAAGAATTTTGTCGAATTGCTTATCGAGTTGTTGTTTTGCTTATCGAGTTGTCAAATTGCTTATCGAGTTGTTGATTTGCTTATTGTGGGTAAATGGTTCGGAAATACTCTTTGGATCCTGTGGGACGCTCATGATCCTCAGCTAGCCACCTGAAAATGAATGAACACTCCGGTCGAGGGTGCCGAGATTAGCACTCCGACGAACAAGTAAGTATTTACTCTCTTGGTTGCTTGGGTTTTAAGTTAAGCATACTAGTTCTCACATACCTCTCTTCGGTTGATGTTCTTCTATTTATATCTCTTCTTGGGCCTCAGGGTTGGGCCCACCTTTAATCCACCATGTAACTATTCACTCGGCTCCTTTTGTTGCGAACTGCTCTTTATTCGGCTCCTCGCTCGACTGGTTATGCGGCCGATTAGGATAATTCTGGATTTATATAAGACGGGGCCGAATTCAATATATATAACTCGACTCTCCAAGTTCACTTATTCGGTCTCTTTGCATCCCCTAATATTCGGCCCCCACAATTGCCACCCCAACACTCCACAAACAACAGTTAGCTGGTGTGTTTGGTTTCGAACTCGAAAAGTCAGAGCCAAAATTCAGCAGCTAACCTTATTCCAACGCGAATGTCAGAGCTCACACGCCTTTCGGTCATCATTACAACTTCCCGCCCCTTCGTACGCTTCTTCCATTTGTTGTGATTTAAATTTTTTTTGTCTTTTCGAATGCATACACATTTTTGAATACTTAAAGCTCTTGGTGTGCCTTTCGATTCACTTATGCAACCTCCTTTTATCCCTCATTGTCTTCTCCGCCTCTTGTAAGTTCTCTATCTCTCTACTTCGAATCCCTTTTCCTGGTTTGTTTTTAGTTTAACAAACTCCATAGACTGATGAAAATTGCAAAGCATTTAAAAGACCTCTGTTCTGCAGATCGAGTCTCCGGCTTTCGACGCCATTTTCCCACCCCTGATGATGTCCGTCTGTCACTTGTGATAGACAGTACCCTTGATACGGACAGGGCTGATGAAAGCACAATCGTCTTCCCTCTCTTATCAATTGCAGAGGGCGGAGTCCGTTTCCCCCTTCACCCATTCCTTAGAGCCGTCCTTCGCCATTAGGGTCTAATCCCTTCCCAACTTAATGTAAATTTTTTTCCGAATCATAATGGGGATTATAGAGTTAAACCGTCGTCTTAGGATTAATCTTGGCATACATGTTATTCGGCATTGTTATGCCTTGGCCAAGTCTTCTGGCTGGCATGGGCGCTATTTCCTTAGGGCCAAGGACACCGACCATAAGTTACTGACTATGCTTTCCAGCTCTGGGAAGCGAGTTGATGACGTCATGGTCATTGTCCGAGGCAACTGGGAATTCGGCGAAGGCGAGGACCGCCTAGATCCTATTCCTAGACGGAGAGGCGAACTAGGTGGCCACAGCCCCTTTGTGTTTATTTTTCTTATATTTACTCGGCTTTATCTTTGGGATCTCACGGTTTTATTTGTGCAGGAAATGATTTGAAGAAAGTTTTGGTTTCAACCGACGACGCCGTTCTTACAGAAATTAAAGTCACGCTCCAATACTTTGGCCGTCCAAGCCTTCAGAAACAAGGGAGGGTGGCCCACATTCTTCTTCGATACGAGCCGACGTATACGACGTTTTCGGCGGCAGAAAACATCCCAGTTCCGAGGGGCGAAGAGTTTCTTATGGCCCTTATCTTAACCAACTTCAAAAACTTGAGGCAAGTTGGTTTGGACGGATCCGATTCGGAGCAGGCGGAGGTAGCTGAGGAGGTCGCTGAGTCACCAAACCAGTCTGAAGCTGAAGTAGACGAGGCTTTGAAGTTGGCCTTTGAGAAAGCTGGCCTCAAATCATCCAACCCTCCATCCACCTCAGGCCGAGGGGAATGTGATAACCCTGGTCCGTATTATGCTAATGGATCCTAATTGTGATTGTGATTATGTGTTTGATATGATTTTCAGTGTCATTTATATGAATATATGTGGTTTTAAATTTCTATTTGTTCACCGTAGGAAAATCAGTTTGATTATCTGTTTTAGAATTTAAATTGAAGGCCCTATCAGCCACAGAAACCGAAATTGACTATGCCATTGTAATTGGCGTGATTTTTAGAGCCTACGATGAAATTTAATTGAAAATTGATTTGGATCAAATTAAATAGATTAGATTAAAGAAATGGTGCTCAATTATTTAACATTAAAGAAATATGTTTAAGAAGGAGCTTATAAAGGGCCAATTTACACCCTCATTCACTTTGCTTGAGCTCAAAATCAGATTTTATACTTTAGAGAGAGAGAGAGAGAAGGTTGGCTAGAGAGAGAGAGAGAGAGGGTGAAGGCAATTGGAGATTTGAGCAAGAAGCTTGAAAACCTTGAAGATTAACTCAAGAATTGGCTAGAATTTGGGTGTTTAAAGCTCCTAGGTGAGTAAATTCATGGATTTTAGTTTGTAACTTTGTGAATTCAAAGTTGAATGGTGATCAAGAACATGAATTGAATTGGTTATGATGAAAATGAGTTGGTTTTGATAAATTGGAAGTCAATACACACATGCATGTAGGAAATTGCCATGAATTTGTATGTTTGAGCTTGAAAGACATGATCCATGTTGAATCTTTGATTGAAGTTCATGCTTTTGATCATCTCTTCATCATTTAAATTGAGAATGAGAGCTATATCTCACATGCATGCACAATTCATAAGAGTATGAGTTTTGAATACATGAAATGGTTATGTTGCAAATAAGTTTGGTCTAATTTGGGACATGCATGTGATTACTTCATGAAATTGAGCTTCATAATGTAATGAATTTGGTATTGGATCATGTTAATAAATGTATATGTGAAGTTTGAGTCATAATATGCAAGATATGTTGATTTGAATGCAAGTTTGAAGCTCAAGAACAATTTTGGATTTTCCAGAATTTGGCATGTCCGCTCGAGCGGGGAAGGCATCGCTCGAGTGGGAAATATGAGCTCCCAGAACTTTTTGCAGACATGATGTCCGCTCAAGCGGGGAAGTTCAGGCTCGAGTGGGGAGCTATGTAGAATGACTCTCAGCTCGAGCGTCCGAGTTCATGCTTGAGCGTAAAAATGAGGCAACCAGTACTTTTGCAGACCATGTGGGTCCGCTTGAGCGGCGGAACCTGTGCTCGAGCGGGGAACCCTGTTTCAGAAATTTTGTAAAGGTGTTCTGTGTTCCGTTTTCCATTCCCTTTCATTTCTAAGCACTCTTGGGCATGCATTGTGCATCATAAATGAGTTGAAAGGATAAGAAAGAAGTTTAAGAGAGATGTATGAATTAAGGACGGATTGAATCGTTTGTGACCCATATGTGTTATGTAATGTGTAGGGTCGAGCTCAAGGGTGAATCCACCGGCAGAACACTGTGAGTAATATCTAAAAGATATCTGAAGTATGTTATTTGTCCAACTGCTTACTTCTATATAAGTCTTATAAGTTGTTACATGGAATTGGGGACAAATATTTGTATGACATGAATGAATGGGCCAGAGGCCGTGGGACATGAATGAATGGGCCAGAGGCCGTATGACACGAATGAATGAGCCAAAGGCCGTATGACATGAATGAATGATAGTCTGACATGAATAATAGTTTGACACGAATGATAGTCTGACATGACTGATAGTCTGACACGAATGATAGTCTGACATATGAATGATTGGGCCCAAGGCCGTTTGATATGAACGATTGGGCCGAAGGCCGTCGGATCTAAATGATTGGACCAAAGGCCGTCGGATACGAACGATTGAGCCAAAAGGCCATTTGACATGAATGGATGGGCCAAAGGCCGTCGGGTACGAATTAATTGCGCCTGAGGCCGTTTGATACGTCTAGAACTTTAGTCGATTGATATATTAAATGGAAACATGAATTGGACCCAAGGCCATTTAATGTAACTGTTTCAATGATTGTTCATGTATTTTCCTTATTTGATACTATGGGCTTTCGCTCATGCTCAATCATGTCTATGTAGGTGAGCCAAGAGACGTCCAAACCCAGCCTCGGTGAAATATGTAAGAAACAATCAAGGTTTTGGAGAGTCAGCCCAAATGTCTCATGCACGAGACTTGTCTTCGCCTCTTTTTTCCTTTTGATATAGTTTTGTTATGTTGGCGAAAGCATCAGATTACTTTTGTATATAAACTTTGGGTTTGACCAACTTGGACTTGATGATCCTGTATGTACAGAACTTTGTGTTTTTACTTATTCTGATGTGAGTTATTAACATATATGTATATGGATTGTTATGATGTGCCATGTAAGCACAGCTCTATGGACAATTTTGTAAGTTGCTTCCGTTTGGCCCCTTTACTCTGATGAGTTACGTCTGCTTTGGTTTGAGGCTGTAGGTAATCTCTTGATTACTGGCCATATGTCCCTAACCCATAGGGGCGGGTTCGGGTCATGACAGAATGGTATCAGAGCATGAGTTAATAACTCACACACTTGTTGAAATGAGCAATAAGCGTCTAGAAAAGATCTAGGATGCATTCATGTGATAAGTGTGAATCTAGAAGCAACGAGAATACGCTTAAATGTTTTAATATAAACGATTATGTGGTATAAGTTTGTGATTTGCTTGCATTCAAATTATTTGAATATGCATGCTCTTTAGTATATGCATACCTGTGAATCTTTTGTATAAAGTATAATGCAAGTCTAATCAGATGGTGAGAATAAGAGGTGATGAAACAGATGAGTCCTCTACTGCCAGAATGGATAGAACGGAAAGATTGATTCAGGAAATGGCAGAGACATTGAGGCAACAACAATAGTGGCAACAACAGTGGCAACAACCACAACCTCTACCTCCGGTACCACCCGTGCCAGACTTACAGAATGATGACCGAATAATAGCTCTCACCAAAGAGTTTAAGAAGGTGAAACCGCCATAGTTCCATGGTGGATTAGATCCGTTGAAAGCTGAGCATGGGTTCTCGACATCAAAAAGCTATTTGAAGTGTTCCCTTGTTCGGAGACACAGAAAGTGCTTCTAGCCACCTTTATGCTAGAACACGAAGCAAGAAGATGGCGGATGTTAATGCGTGAAAATCATAAAGATGTTAACTGGGCAAAATTCCTAGAAGTCTTCTATGATAAGTACTTCCCTCAGTGTGTCCGTGACAGGAAAGTATCTGAGTTCATGGAACTTAAGCAAGACAACATGACATTGGTTGAGTATGAGGCCAAATTCACTGAATTGGCCAAGTTTGCACCACATGTGATCGATACCAACTACAAGAAAGCGAGACATTTTGAAGGCGGGCTTCAAAGTGATATTTTAGAAAAGGGAAAATGTCCTGAAGCTGGAAACCTATATTGGGGTGCTAGACCGGGCCATAATGTCAGAAGCTAACATAGCTAGACAGACCAAACCAACGACAGACTGGAAAGGTAGTAAGAGACAAGGCTTCTTTTCGGAAAAGAAACTTTTGAAGAAGCAGAATACGGGCTCCTCGGGTACTTCTAATTCTTCCCATGATACATCCCCAATGTATAATATTTGTAGTAAAAGGCATCGTGGGGTTTGTTAGCGTGTGTCAGGAGCCCGTTTTAAATGTGGTAAACAAGTGAAAATATGGCCAGAGATTGTAATCAGAACAGTGGAAAATTAGCTGCTAGCTCAATGGCATCAGTTCTGAAACCGGGAAATACTATGAGATCTACTACCACTGGAGATACCATGAGGCAAGGGAGAGATTTTGCTCTTATTCCGAGCGATACACGGAATGCTAATGTAGTTGTCTCAAGTACTATTTCTATATGTAATCAGGATGCTTTTGTATTAATTGACTCCGGATCAACACACTCTTTCGTAACATGTGCATTTGCATCTAGACTGAGTAGGGCCCTAGAATTATTGGCATATCTACTATGTGTATCTGCTCCATCCGGGGAATCTGTATTGTGAGAATCTATATATCATTTTTGTGACATACGAATTGGGAATGCTATTCTGTATGTGGATTTGTTGCCCTTGAACTTTAGGCACTTTGATATAATTCTGGGCATGGATTAGTGTAGACACCCCATTTTTGATCGACCTCAAGACTTGGACGTCATCGTTTGAACACTCGGTGATCATCTTTGTTTGTGTTCGTTTTAAGTTCCCGAAGGTCTCGGCTACGCGCCCTGCCTTAGGATCTCTCAACTTGGTTGTTTTGTGTTTGGTTTTGCACCAAACACTTGTTGTTTTGCTTCTAAGGGTGGGAAATAGCTTGTTGGCCACCCCTACACCTCACCGGCCATGGCTTGAGGCCACCAGCCATGTTTTCTTGTGACCGGCCATTGGTGATGGCCGGTCGGCACTCTTGGTGGTCGGCCGGCCACCTTTGTTGGTCAAATGGCCATTTTTGTTGGTCGACCACTGTTCATTTGCTTCTGGCAGATATTTTGTGCCAGCTAGCTGGCACCCACTTTGCACCCCCTCCATACATGTGTATGGAGGGATTTCCCTCTTGCTTAGCTTGTTTTGTAAGCTGTGCAAGAGTTGGAATTCTATAAGAGGAGAGCTTCTCCTCCCTCCTCAAGGGTTCCAAGAAGTTCCAGAGGGCTCTGAGATTAGGGTTAGGGTTTGTGTATCTATCTATCTCTATATCTCCCTCCCTTTTGCCTTTGTGTGTGTATAAGGTTGTTTTGTCCTTAGTTTTGCACTAAGACACCTAGTGTTACACAATACCTTGGTTGCTAAGGTGCCAAAGGGTTGCTCTTGGAGTTTTTGAGCTGGTTTTGACCCAAGGAAGGTGCTGGAGTGGTCTTCTTGAAGAAGGTCTTCAAGGGTAAGAACTTACCCCTTTATTCCCCATTTTTCTTAGGCTTTTAGCCATCCTTGCATCTGTTTTTAAGCTTAGTCTATAACTAATAAAAGTTGTGATTTTGAGTGCTTAAAATAGTTGTTTAAGGTCACTTTGGTGTTTGGGGTTGTTTGATCCCTCTTAGGCCTAGTTTGGCCTCATTTTTGTGCACTTTTTGTGAGCTCCGGGACCACCTTGTATTGGCCTCCTCACCACTGAAATCCAGAGGGATTTCAATGGTGGGGATGGTGCTTTGAGGTCCTAAGAAGGAGAGGGCCATCCCCTCTTCTTGTTGTCTTCAAAACTTGTTATTTTTGCCTCATGTGTGAGCTCCTTGTTTAAGTTCATGTTGGCCATGTCTTAGCTGCTATTTGTGGTTATTTTTCCATGATATAGCACTGTTTTAAGTTGGTTTAGACACACCATGCATGCTTTGCATACTTGTCTTGTAATGCCATGAAATTGCCTTAACATGCTTTGTGCTTTGAGCCTTGTTTTTAGCATGATTTTGGCTTAGCTTTGTGAAGCTTTTATGCATGTTTTGATATGCTTGAGGTCTGATTTTGGTTTTTTGGGCCATCCATGACTTGCTTTGTATAGCTACCATGCAACCTAGCTTGTAGGCTTTGAGTATTGGATCCTCTAGCATGCTCTACTTGCACCATTTCAGTGGTTTGGCACCATTAGTTATGTCATTTCAGTCCTTGTGGCATGCTTGCATGCTTGCATTTGACGCTCCTTTAATGCTTTAAAAGGTTGATGTCTTATGCTCCATGTTTAGATGCCATCTAAGTGTGTTTTGGGCTTTGTCTCGACTTACATTGGGATTGTTTTGAGTCCCCTTGACCCTTTGGGACTTGCCTTGCATAGCCATGGTTTGATCCGTTAGGTTAGCCTTAGGCCTTAGGCTTGCTTGCATGCTTTGATTGCTTGATTTGGCATCATCTTCTACTTGTTTTCAGAGCCTAACATGTTGATTTAATGTCCATGTTTATTCCTTTTAAGTGTGCTTAAAAGTCTCCTCTTTATGCTTAAGTATCGGACCATGTTTGCATGCATGTTTGTATGTAAATTTGCCTTTATTTCCATAGCATTTTGGCTACTTATTTAGACATGGCTGAGGCTTGTCCATATTAGTCTAAGTCCATCTTTTGTATGTTGCTCAAATGTTGTTACATTGCTTCATGTTTGCATGCTTTGGTTGCATCATGTCTTGCTTGCTCATTTGTTTGAATATTGTCACATGCTTGCATGTTTGCATGCGTGTTTGCATTTTCATGTTGCATACTTAGCTCGCATGCTTAGGTTGCATTTGGCATGCATGCCTTGCCTCTTGAATTGATTATGATAGAGGTTGGGCCCATTGTGTGTTTATGTGCATTACACTTGACATCAAAATGCATACTTGACTTCTTGGACCATCACGCATTGAAATGCGCGATTGGTGGTCCGAGGGTCGAGTACCAAACTCCCTTGAGTCCACAACATGATGGGGAGGTTGGTTGTGCAAACATTTGCTTAAAATGCATTGCCATGCCTTGTTCACCCTCTGCTACTGTCAAAACAGAGTTTTGCAAGAAAGGATGGCCGGTCGGCCATATTCAGTGCCGGCCGGCTATCCATATTTGGTCGAGATCTTCATTTGTGGTCGATGACCACTTCCTCATGGCCGGTGGTGTTTCCTTCTGGCCGGTGGTCTCCCACAACCCTCAGGGAGTATTTCAGAAACAACTTTGAGACTTGTGCAGTCCTCAGAGGAGAAAAACAGTACAAACAGAGGCAGCTTGTGCATGGTGGTGGATTTTCGAGCGGAGCTGAGCACGCATGCATTGGACCCTCTTCCCGAGGCTGTTTTATCGCTTTATTAGCTTAGTTAATTTGCTTAACTAGTTAAGTGGTCTATAACTATTTAATTAGCTTGTTAGTTAGTTAAATTTGTATTATTCTTTTGGTCCCTCCGAGTGAGGGCGAATTTGTAATAAGCGTGCGTGTATGTGATGCATGTCTTCCAACCCCCATTTCTTTCTCCCTTTTACTTACCTACTTTTGATGGTTAGTATTAGGGCATATTTCAATTAGCATCCTTATGCTATGCATGTATGCATCATCCATCAGTATTGCATGCACCGGGCTCGGCGCATCATACTAATTGCATAGTATTTCAAATCTAACTTGAATACATGTTATCTACTGCATTTCACATGCCATCCATAGGTTAGCTGAGCCTATTGTAGCTGCATTTTGCCTGTGATGCATTAGCCATCTTAACATGGACTTGGATCATACATCTGATTACTAACATGTTCCTTGTTTTGGCTTGGAGTACTAGGTGAGTGTTTATGCTTTAGCATCTCGCATGAGTTTGAATGTTAACATGAAAGCATGCTTGCCATGAGGCTAACTGCTTAGTTGATTTACTGCCTGAATGCCTGTGGGTGAAGGTTGGATTGCTTAAATTGGAACAACTCGTTGAAATCTGTGTTTTAGCCTACTTGCGAGTAGCAAACCTCAAATCGTTTTCAAACAAGCAGATATACGATGCTTTGTTCCAAATTAGGCGATCTAGCCCATACTTGTTTTGCTGTGCGCATCACATAGTAAGATTAGCTAATAAACCGGAATAAGAGCGCATAATGTTTTCAAAAATCAATATCATGGTTAGTAGAGGCTGATCTTTGATCGGGCGAGCGGGGGTGATCATAGCTGACCTTCCCCAATCGTACCCAAGTTCCCGAGCCAAGACAACTTTGGTGATGACGGACACGTGGCCTTAGGCAATGAGTCAGGGTTTCCTAAATTCCCCCAAAATAAAATATTTAGGTGGTGACTCTGTATCTGGCAAAGCAGTCCATGTTTGGCACTTCTTTCTAAAAATCAGTTTTTCAAAACGATTTTTCGGATTTGGACTCTTTGGTGATTTATCGGTCTTGCATTACACTTTGCGAGATTAGATTCAGAACCGTGATATTTGAGTCCGAACTGTAGTAAGCCCCAAATGAACAGAACAGGATTTCCCTCCTGGACATTCGGGGACGTCCACAATTAGTTAACTAAATATTGTGCCACCATTGATTGCGTGACAAAGTGGGTTGTGTTTAAACCACCAGAACAGGAAGAAATTGTGTTTGTGGGTAACGGGGTAGTACCTCCACCTTATTTAATATCTGCAATGAAGGCATGTAAACTGATTAGGAAAGGGTGCCAGGGTTATTTGTGTTATGTGTTGTCTGAACAATCTGTGAATGTTGAATTAAACAGTATCTCTATTGTTAGAGAATTTCCAGATGTGTTTCCAAATGAACTACCAGGGGAATTGGTGGACAGGGAGATAGAGTTTACAATTGAAATTTTGTTAGGCACCCAACATATTTCTAAAACTACCTACAGAATGGCTACTGCTGAAATGAAAGAATTGAAAGAATAGCTACAGGACCTACTTGATAAAGGATTCATCCGACCTAGTACTTCACCATGGGATGCACCGGTGTTATTTGTGAAAAAGAAAGATGGAACTTTAGGCTTGTGTATTGACTACCGAGAACTGAACAAGGTAACAATAAAGAATAAATATTCCTTACCCTGTATTGATGACCTGTTTGACCAGTTGCAGGGATCATGAGTGTTTTCCAAAATTGATTTGAGATCCGGGTATCATCAGTTGAAAGTGAAAGCAGAAGATGTTGAGAAAATCGCGTTTCAAATAAGGTATAGCCATTATGAATTTCTTGTTATGCCATTTGGGGTAACTAATGCACTTGCAGCATTTATGGATCTAATGAACCATATTTTTAAAACCTACCTGGACGAATTTGTTGTGGTTTTTATTGATGACATTTTGATATACTCCAAGAATAGACTTGAACATGACCATCATTTGAGAACTGTCCTGCAAACACCTAGAGAAAAGAAATTATTTGCTAAACTAAAGAAATGTGAGTTTTGGTTAGATGAAGTTATTTTCTTAGGGCATGTGATCAACAAGGAAGGAATTTCAGTGGACCCACAGAAAATCGAGACAATTGTGAATTGGCGTACACCGACAAATGTAACAGAGGTCTGTAGTTTCATGGGCTTAGCCGGGTATTACAGGAGGTTTGTGAAAGATATTTAAAAGTAGCTGTGCCTCTTACCCAACTGTCATGCAAAGGGCAACCATTTGAATGGAATAACGAAAGGGGAACTGCCTTTCAGGAGCTAAAAACGAGACTGATCACTGCACCACTATTGACATTGCCCATAGGTACGAAAAATTTTGTAATTTTCAGTGATGCATCTTTTAAAGCGTTGGGTTGTGTACTAATGCAGAACGGAAGGGTAATTGCCTACGCCTCTCGGCAGTTGAGGCCACATGAGAAAAACTAGCCAACACATGACTTGGAATTGGCCGCAGTTGTGTTTGCTCTAAAAATCTGGCGGCACTATTTGTATGGGGCAAAATGTGAAGTCTATATAGATCACAAAAGTCTGAAGTACTTCTTTACACAGAAAGAGCTAAATATGCAGCAGAGGAGATGCTCAAATTGATAAAAGATTATGATCTTGAAATCTAGTATCAACCCGGAAAAGCCAATACAGTTACTGATGCCTTGAGCAGGAAATCGGTGGGGAATTTGGCTTGTTTGCTTACCGAACAGAAAGACATCTTGCAAGATTTTGAGAAGTCTGAAATTGAAGTGGTATTGTGTGAATAGGGCGGATTGATAGCCGCTATTTCGGCCGAACTGGCAATCATTGATGAGATTAAACAGAATCAGAAAGAGGATGAGTTCCTCAAGAAAGTGATTGATGAATTTGAGACGAGTCTGAAAGCAGAATTCAACATTGAAAGCGAAGTGTTGAGATTTTGAAACCGAATGTGTGTCCCAGATATTCCGAAACTAAAGAAAAGAGTTCTAGATGAAGCTCACAAGTCAGTATTTGCTATGCATCTGGGAAATAACAAAATGTATCGGGATTTGAAACAAAGCTATTGGTGGCCTAAAATGAAGAAAGAAATTGCAGAACATGTGTCCAAGTGCCTTCAGTGTCAGCAAGTAAAAGCTGAACACTAGAAATCGGGCGATCTACTTCAACCTCTCCCTATTCCTGAATGGAAGTGGGAGCATGTGACTATGGATTTCGTTGTTGGTCTACCCCGAACACCTCGAGGTATGGACTCTATTTGGGTTGTAGTTGATAGACTGAATAAATCTGCACATTTTCTACCTGTTAGAACTACATGATGCTTATAGACTGGCTACAATATATGTTGATGAGATTGTCCGTTTACACGGAGTTCCGGTATCTATTGTGTCAGATAGAGATCTGAAATTTGTATCTAGATTGTGGAAGAGTTTGCAAAGAGCTATGGGGACAGAATTAAGGTTTAGTACCGCATTCCACCCACAGACAGATGGGCAATTAGAACAGACTATACATACGTTAGAAGATATGCTCAGAATGCGTGCCTTGGATTTTCGAGGGAGTTGGGAAGATCATTTGCCACTTGCAGAGTTTGTATACAATAACAGCTTTCACTCCAGCATCGGTATGGCACCATATGAGGCTTTGTATGGTAGAAGGTGTAGATTACCAATTTGTTGGACAGAAGTCGGGGATAGAGCTCTTCTTGGGCCTGAAATTGTGCAAGACACTTCTGAGAAGATCAAAATAATCCAACAGACGCTCAAAACAGCTCAGGACTGACAAAAGAATTATACAGACGTTCGAAGAAGACCTCTTCAGTATGAGGTTGGTGACCACATGTTCATCTGTGTGACTCCGATGAAAGGCCAAGTCAGGTTTGGAAAGAAGGGCACGTTGTCGCTCCGTTACATTGGGCCGTTTCAAATTCTAGAAAGGCTTGGTCCAGTTGCTTATAGAGTTGTTTTGCCACCAGGATTTGAGCAAATCCATAATGTGTTTCATGCATCAATGTTAAGGGTTTATCTCCGAGATCCCTTTCACATGATTGATTATCACCGGATAGCCCTTGATGAGAATATGGAATATGCGGAATGGCCAGAACGAATCATTGACTGGCAAGTGAAACAATTGAGAAGCAAGTCCATCCCAATGGCGAAAGTGGAATGGAAAGAACACTATGGGACGGATGCCACATGGGAAAAAGAGGATGAAATGCAACTACGCTATCCACATTTGTTTCTCGATGAAGGTAAAATAAGTTTGGAGGACCAAACTTCCTAAAGAGGGGAAGACTGTGATAACCCTGGTCCGTATTATGCTAGTAGATCTTAATTGTGATTGTGATTATGTGTTTGATATGATTTTGAGTGCCATTTATATGAATATATGTGGTTTTGAATTTCTATTTGTTCACCGTAGGAAAATCTGTTTGATTATCTACTTTAGAATTTAAATTGAAGGCTCTATCGCCATAGAAACCGATATTGACTACGCCATTGTGATTGGCGTAATTTTTAGAGCCTACGGTGAAATTTAATTGAAAATTGATTCGGATCAAATTAAATAGATTAAATTAATGAAATGGGGCTCACTTATTTAACATTAAAGAAATATGTTTGAGAAGGAGCTTATAAAGGGCCAATTTACACCCTCATTCACTTTGCTTGAGCTCAAAATCAGATTTTGTACTTTAGAGAGAGAGAGAAGGTCGGCCAGAGAGAGAGAGGGTGAAGGCAATTGGAGATTTGAGCAAGAAGCTTGAAAACCTTGAAGATTAACTCAAGAATTGGCTAGAATTTGGGTGTTTAAAGCTCCTAGGTGAGTAAATTCATGGATTTTAGTTTGTAACTTTGTGAATTCAAAGTTGAATGGTGATCAAGAACATGAATTGAATTGGTTATGATGAAAATGAGTTGGTTTTGATAAATTGGAAGTCAATACACATGCATGTAGGAAATTGCCATGAATTTGTATGTTTGAGCTTGAAAGACATGATCCATGTTGAATCTTTGATTGAAGTGCATGCTTTTGATCATCTCTTCATCATTTAAATTGAGAATGAGAGCTATATCTCACATGCATGTACAATTCATAAGAGTATGAGTTTTGAATACATGAAATGGTTATGTTGGAAATAAGTTTGGTGTAATTTGGGACATGCATGTGATTAATTCATGAAATTGAGCTTCATAATGTAATGAATTTGGTATTAGATCATGTTAGTAAATGTATATGTGAAGTTTGAGTCATAATATGCAAGATATGTTGATTTGAATGCAAGTTTGAAGCTCAAGAACAATTCTAGATTTTCCAGAATTTAGCATGTCCGCTCGAGCGGGGAAGGCGCCGCTCGAGCGGGAAATACGTGCTCCCAGAACTTTTTGCAAACATGATGTCCGCTCGAGTGGGGAGCTATGTAGAATGACTTTCAGCTCGACCGTTCGAGTTCACGCTCGAGCGTAAAAATGAGGCAACCAGTACTTTTGCAGACCATGAGGGTCTGCTCGAGCGGTAGAACCTGCGCTCGAGCGGGGACCCCTATTTTAGAAATTTTGTAAAGGTGTTATGTGTTTCGTTTTCTGTTCCCTTTCATTTGTAAGCACTGTTAGGCATGCATTGTGCATCATAAATGAGTTGAAAGGGTAAGAAAGAAGCCTAACAGGGATATATGAATTAAGGACGGACTGAATCGTTTTTGACCCATATGTGTTATATAATGTGTAGGGTTGAGCTCAAGGGTGAATCCACCGACAGAACACCGTGAGTAATATCTTAAAGATATCTGAAGTATGTTATTTGTCCAATTGCTTACTTCTATATAAGTCTTATAAGTTGTTACATTGAATTGGGGACAAATATTTGTATGACATGAATGAATGGGCCAGAGGCCGTATGACACGAATGAATGGACCGGAGGCCTTATGACATGAATGAATGATAGTCTGACATGACTGATAGTCTGACACGAATGATAGTCTAACGTATGAATGATTGGGCCCAAGGCCGTCTGACATAAATGATAGTTTGATATGAACGATTGGACCAAAGGCCGTCGAATCTGAACGATTGGGCCAAAGCCATCGGATACGAACGGTTGGGCCAAAAGGCCATTTGACATGAACGGATGGGCCAAAGGCCGTTGGGTATAAATTAATTGGGCCTCAAGCCATTTGATACGTCTAGAACTTTAGTCGATTGATATATTAAATGGAAACATGAATTGGGCCCAAGGCCGTTTGATGTAACTCTTTCAAAGATTGTTCATGTATTTTCTATATTTGATATTATTCACTAGGCTTCGCTCACGCTCATTAATGTCTATGTAGGTGAGCCAAGGGACGTCCAAACCCAGCCTCGGTGAAATATATGAGAAACAGTTAAGGTTTTGGAGAGTTAGCCCAAACGTCTCACGCACGAGACTTGTCTTCGCCTCTTTTGTCCTTTTGATATAGTTTTGTTATGTTGGCGAAAGCGTCGGATTACTTTTGTATATAAACTTTGGGTTTGACCGACTTGGACTTGATGATCCTGTATGTACAGAACTTTGTGTTATTACTTATTCAATGGACAATTTTGTAAGTTGCTTCTGTTTGGCCCCTTTACTCTGATGAGTTACGTCTGGTTTGGTTTGAGGCCGTAGGTAATCTCTTGATTACTGGCCGGTTATGTCCCTAACCCATAGGGGTGGGTTCGGGTCAGGACAGGGACGTTCCCTTTGACGACATCTTTACAGGTTTAGAAGATCTTCCCGACACGTACCCTGAGGACATGGCCGGGTTGTCACTCACACAACTTGCCAAGAAGAAAAACACCGAAAGAATGGTCGTCCGGCGAAGAGCAGAGGCCATTCGATCAGAAATTCCACCCGCTGCTGATGCCAAGCCCTCGCTGCCTATTGTCGTGGGGGAGACGGCTCAAACCCAAACGGCCGCGTCGGAGCGGGTAGAGCAGGCGAATCAGGAGCAAAGGGGGGAGAAACGCCCCGCCGAGGAAGAAGCCGAGTCCGCTGAAGAGAAGGTCGACAAACGGCCGCGCATTGAGGAATCGGATTTGGTTGTTCCATTCATTGTTCAGCCAAAGATTAAGTAACATGCCGATTTCCTCTGACACGTCGGGTTTAAAAGACCCAGATGTGGCCTTGAGCATAGCCTCTTCGATCTCCCTGCCGGCTGACAAAGCCGTATTTCGGGCCGAGCCAGATCTACTGTCGATCGCGTTAGCGGCTCAGTCGGCTTTATTGGCACGTGCTTTATATGCAGTCTTCCTCCTGAATATATATATTTTTAATATTATTTAACTTTATTTCATTATTTTGCAGACGGTGGACAGGATAGCCGAAATAGGCCACTGTCATCATGTCGCTATCGAACAGATCGCCTTGCTGAAAACTGAAGTTGAAAATGAGAAGGGCAAGGCTGTGGAAGCCTCTTAGAGAGCCGATTTCGAAGCGGCAAAAGCGGTGAGGAACGTGCGAGGGCAGACTTTGAGGCCGAAAGCGCGAGGAACTCCGACCAATTAAGGCTGGCTGCCGAGGACAAGGCAAAAGCGAGTGAGGACGCGCTCCAGCTAGCCAAGGAGATGATTTCCAAGTTGGAAGCCGACTTGGAAGAATCGAAGAAGGCGAAGGAAAAAGTCGACTATGAGGTTTCCAAAGCGTTCCAGGTAGGACAAGAAGCCTCGGAAAGCTATGCGGATGAAGTGCACAAATTTGAGAACCGGGGCTTCAAACACGGCTGGCTCAAAGCCCTTGGTACCGCGAATGTGAAATTGGCCGAGCCAATTCCATTCGAGCAAGTGGACGTTGAGCCGCTGGCGTCTGACCCTGAGGATTGACTAGGATGATATTTCAATTTTTGCTAGGCGTCTTCTATGCAAGGTTGTAGGCTTTTTGTTTAATAGATTTCTGTTAGTTTAAGGTAGTCTTGATGTGTAAAATGGCTACTATCTGTACTCAATTTACTAATGAAAATTCCCTTTGCGTGAAAACTTCCTTTGCTCTTTGCTATTATTTGTGCTTAATTTCTGCCAGTTTAGATAAAATAACTGTTGTCTACTGTGCTTGGTAGCTATCGATCCAATAGGATGTAGGATTATGAGGTGAGTGAATTAGACATCCGTGAACACCTACCGATTGGATAACTATCTTGGCAATTTTGTAATTTATCCGAGCAAGTGAAATGGTTCAGGGCCTCGTCGTATCGCCAATTAGCTTCAAGAATCTGCCCTTGCCCCAACCAATGTATGAACTGGAAAGGCCAAATACTATTAGTTCATGGAATGGCTGTGGTATGTGTAGATCAGCACCGGGCTTAGATATTTGGCCGATCAGATTAATAAATCTGCCCTTGCCCCAACCGATGTATGAACTGGAAACGCCGAATACTATTAGTTCATGGAGTGGATGTGGCATGCGTAGATCGGCACCTGTAGACACCCCATTTTTGACCAACCTTAAGACTCAGACGTCATTGATAGAGCGCTCGGTGATCGTGCATGTTGTGCTCGTTTCGAGTTTCTGGAGTTTTCGGCTGAGTGCCTTGCGTCCGGGCCTCTGAACTCTTTATGCTTTGGCTCGGTTTGTGGACCAAGCCTTGTTTCTCTTTCTTGGAGGGAGGGAGAGGTCTGTAGACCACCCTTTTGTGGTCGTAGACCACTTTTCCTGCTTGGAGACTAGTTTTCGGTTTTCGGAGCCTTCGGCCGTGCGCCTTGTCTCGAGACCGCTTAACGTTCTCCGTTTAGCTTGGTTTTTGAACCATGTCTTGTTGACCTTGCCTAGAGGGACACTGTGGTATGGGAGATCACTTCCCTGTGGTCCTAGACCACTCTTCCCTCATAGACCGCTTTTGGTGCCCGTAGACTAGTTTTCGGGGCTTCCGGCTGCGCGCCTTGTAGGGGTGAGCAGCGGATATACCGATCCGCCAAAATCGACCGAACCGATCCGATCCGCCGCATTTTGGACGGATGCGTGATAACAAGCGGACGGTTGTGGATTGATTTTTTCCAATCCGCCAATCTGGCGGACGGATGGCGGATTTGAGATTCCTTTGGCCGCAACCGAACCGCCAAACCGCAAGCACCCCTAGTAATTTATAAGACTTTGTGTTTTCAGTTTGTTTAAATATTCTGTTTGTATTTTCAATTAAAAAGGAGTTTGAATATTCTGTTGAAAAAAGTTTTCAACTTGAATATCTTTTTTGAATTGAAAAAATAAACGTATTATTTATCTATATTTTTTGGTTTTTAAATCTATCTCTAAAAATAATAAATAGAAAATATGATATATGCTGGTTGGTTTTTGTTTTCAAAAACAGATATAGATGTAACAATACAGGGACATACAATCTCTACTACTACTCTGTTCATGGTTTTGGTGGTTTGAATTGTTTTTATATTTTAAGAATCACAGATTGTAATACTTTATGTGGATGAGGCATGTTGTGATTGTAGTATGTGGATAAGACATGCAGTGATTGTGATATTCTAAAATTTCAAACTTTCTTGTTTTGGATGAGGCATGCAGTGATTGTAATATTTTTTTAAGTCATTGACTGTAATACTTTCCTTTTTTTTTTTTTTTGTTGAGGAAGTGCACAAGTTGAATTATATTGAATATTTATAAAATTTTAAACCGCCAAACCGATTCGCATCCATCCGCCAAACCGCCAAACCGCTCAATTCACATCCGCCGGATTAGCGGACGGATGGCGGATTGGAGGTTCCGTGGCCGCAACCAACCCGCGCCCACCCCTAGCGCCTTGACCCCCGGACCCTTGTTTTGCATCCTTTTTGGTTTGCCTTTGGAACAAACCTTGTTTTCCTTGCTCGGAGGGTGGAATGAGGGTGGGAGACCAGTTCTTCCCCTTGGAGACCACTTTTCCTTCCCGCCAGCCAATTTTCTGGTTGGCTAACTGGTTTTCTTGGTCTTTGGACCACCAAAAGTGGTCGGCCACCACACCATTAGCTTGCTTTCAGTGTGTAGATCACTCTCCCACCCTGCCAACCACTTGTCTCCCTTGCAGACCACTTGTGGTGGTCGGCCGACTACTACAAGTAGCTGGCCGACCACTTTAAGTGGTCGGTAGCTTTCCTGCAGATTTTGCATAGTCTGTGGATGCCAGTTGTGCCAGCTGGAGGGCACAGACTACATCCTCCATACACGTGTATGGAGGGATTTAACCAAGCTTCTAGCTTCTCCAAGAAGCTAAAAGCTTAGAGTTCTATAAGAGGGAAGCTCTCACTCCTTTCTCCAGGTTCAGAAATTTGCTTAAGGAAAAAACATATATCTCTCTATATGGCTTGAAAGTGAATGTTCTTCATACATTTTGCCTACAACCCCTTAGCCAAATCTCTTAACCTTGGAGCTGATATGCCACAGGACTTGTTTAGGCATCCTAAAGTTGGTTTTGGCTCAGAGAAGCTGGTGGTTTTGTTGTTCTTCAAGGGTAAGACCTTTAGCTTCTTTTAAGTTTTGCTTTGGTTATTCTTTTAGCCATCTTTGCATGCTCATTTTGGCTTAACTCTCAACTGTTAAAACCTTCATTTTCAAGTGTTAGTGATGTTTGTTTAAGGCTTCTTTGGTGTTGAGGGTGATCTACTCCCTTGCATGCCTTGTTTGGCTTTGTTTTACACCATCATTTTAGGCCCTTGAGATCACTTTCTCTTGGTCTTTTAACCACTGAAATCTAGTGGATTTTCAATGGTAAAAATTGTGTTTTGAGGTCTCAAATAGGAGAGGGTCATTCCCTCTCCTTATGTCTTGAATGCTTGTATTGATGGCTCATAAAAGTAGCATGTTTACTAAGATTGTTTTGGCTCCATCTTAGCACGTATTAGGCCTTATCTCAGCATGACATATCACTGTTTTTGGTTGTCTTGGTCACTTCATGCATGGTTTATACACTTGTAGTGTAAATTTTGCAAACTAGTCTTGTATGCTTCATGTTTGAGCATGTCTTTCTAGCATGTTTTGGCCATATCTCAGCATGTTTTTGGTGTTGTTTTGCCATCCCTCAGGTCTGTTTTTGGTTGGCTTGATAGCCCTTTGCATGCTCCTTGCACTTGTAGTGCAATCCTCCTTTGCTAGCCTAACATGCACCTTGCTTTTGGACCATCATTCTAACATATTTTGGCTCTACTCCAAGAAGCTTTTGTCCATGTTTTAGCATGCTTAAGCTCTGATTTGTGTTGTCTTGGTCATGCATGCCTCGCTTTGTATAGCCGTAGTGCATTTTTGCTCACTATCTTTGAGTTTCATGATCTCTAACATGGCTTACTTGAGTTGTTTGCTTCCTTGGCCTCATCTCTAACATGATTTCAGTGTGTGCAATGTGACCATACTCTCTCATGTTTCATTGTTTCAATGCTTTTGATGAGTTGTGCTTTATGCCTTAAAAGTGAGCCATCATGTATGCATGTTTGCCTAAGCTCTTGAGCTCCATTTCAGCATGTTCTTGACCCATAACATGGCATGGTTAAGCTTTGTCCGAGTTCGTTTAGTGGTTTAAGCCTAGTATTGCATGCTCCTTGTGTATTACTATTGACTAGTCTTATGCTCTAGGCCTTCTAGCATGCCTCATATGTGTTGTTAGGATGATTTGGCATCATTTAACACTTCATTTTAGAGCATGTAGCACAACCATATTACCATGTGTGTCACTCTTCAATGTCTTTGAAAGTTGTGCCTTTATGCCTTACTTGCGAGCCATGAGTTGAATGTGCATTCCTTGCTCTTTGTGCCTAAGTTTTGTTGAGTTTTGGCCACTGTTTTGGGTACGATTGAGGTCTGCCCATATTCGGTTTATGTCCATTTTGCATGTTGTTGCATGTTGTTGCATGCTTGTTGCATTGCATGTTGTTGCATGCTTGTTGCATTCCATGATATTTGCATGCTTGTCGCATTGCATTGTGTGTGCATGCATTGCATTGTGTTTGGATAGGGAGTTAATCCAAACACGAGAAACGAGGGACATTTCATACTTGAAGTGATAAAACGTGCCTCGATTCTCGGTCGCCGACCCTCTTGATCATGCATGGTAGAGTTTGAGGCTTTATGTGTTTTCTTTGTGCATTTATTCATATTGATTGTGCAATCTTGGCTTCTCGGCCACCGTGCATTGTGATGCTCGGTTGGTGGCCCGAGAGCTGGGAACCACACTCCCTTGAGCTTGAGAAATGATAGGGAGAGTGGTTGTGCACACATATCTTGCAAATACATTGCCATGCCCCCTTCTTGTTCTCTGTTGCAGCAAATTGGAGTTTGGCAGCAAAAACTAGTCGGCCAACCAGTAAAAGTGGCTGTCCGACCACTTTTTCTAGTCTCCAGTAAAGAAAAGTGGTCGGCAGGTGATCTACACCACCATAAACTGGTCGGCCACCCTTCTGGGAGTCCCCAAGGTGAGTCAGAAGCTATCTGGAGCTTGGTGCCAGGTTCTGAGAACAATTGCAAACAGAGGCAAGTTAGGGCATCGCGATGGATTTCCACGTGAGGCGACCGGGCATGCATCCTTTATCATTCAAGGCAGAGCTGAGGTGGCCTACTTCATATAGTCTACATGTTTAGTTAGTTGTTAACTTAGTTAATTTGTTTATTAGTTAAAGTTGTGTAATAACTAGTTGTAGCTTGTTATTCATTTTGTTGTGTAATAACTAGTTCAATTAGATTAGTTAGATAGCTTAGCTTAGTGTAGCTAGCTTAACTTATTCTTTCGGACCTTCCGTCGAGAGGGCACAATTGTTGTAATAAGTGTGCGTATGTGTGATGCATGACTTCCAACCCCCATTTCTTTCTCCCTTTTACTTATCAGCTTTCGATGGTTAGTTTAGGGCATGTTTCAATTAGCATACTTATGCTCGCATGTTTGCATTCATTCATCTATCTTACATGCATCGGGCTCGGCGCATCATACTAATTGCATTGTATTTCAATACCAATTTGAATACATGTTATCTAGTTGCAATCAAATGACATCTTAGAATAGCCGAGCCTATCTTAGTTGTATTTTTGCATGCGTTGCATTAGGCATTCTTAACATAGCTAGGATCATGCATTGATTACTAACTAGCTTCTTTTCTTTTTTTTGTGTCTCGGAGTGCTAGGTAAGGGTTTATGCTTTAGCATCCTTGCATGCGTGTAAGTGTTGCCATGTTTAGCATGCTTGCCATGAGGCTATGTGCTTAACTGCTATAACTGCTTGAATGCCTGTGGGTGGAGGTTTGATTGCCTAAATTGGAATAACTCAATGATTGTGCGTTTTAAGCCCACTTGAAGTGGCAAAATAATGTTTTTCTAAGCCCACTTGAGGGTGGCAAAACTGCATCTTAGCCTACTTGCGAGTAGCACCTTCAAACCACTTTCAAAAACAAACATGAGTCGTTTTGTTCCAATCCGCGTGATTGAGTCTATACTTGTATGCTGCGCGCATCACATAGTAAGCTAGCTAATAAACCGGAATAAGAATGCTTGTGTTTTCAAAAACAACATATCATGTTAGTAGAGGCCGATCTTTGATTGGGCGAGCGGGGTTGCTCATTGCATGACCTTCCGCTCTCGTACCCAAGTTCCCGAGCCGAGGCAACTTTGGTGATGATGGACACGTAGCCTTCGACACGAGTCAGGGATTCCTAAATTTCCCAAAACAAAATATTTAGGTGGCGACTCTGAAATCTGGCAAAGCAGTCCATGTTTGGCACTTCTTGATTAAAATCTGTTTTCCAAAAATGATTTGCCGGATTTGGACTCTTTGGTGATTTATCAGTCTTACATTGCACTTTGTGAGATTAGATTCAGAACCGTGACGGGAGTCCGAACTATAGTAGCTAGAACCCAATTCGCACCCTTGGCGCGCGGAGCGGAGTTCCGGGCGGTCTACAGTTTCTGGCGACTCTGCTGGGGATTTAGAGAACTTGACTCGAACTCATGATATGTTGTTTTATCTACACTTATGTGTTTCTTTGCATTGCATTTGCATTGGTGCGCCTAGGACATCGTGTTTTCCATCTGCTATTCCTGAATGGTTTGCCGAAGGCTGCGTGCCATAAGGCTGACCGGTTACGGGCTCTGCCACGATGGGAACACAAACCCCGGTTTTTACCGGGGCACCCTTTTTGACCATTCGACCTAGTGCATATCGGAATCCATAGTGACTATTCCAAACTAGGACAGGTTGCTTATCCGGTTATAGGTTGTTTGAAACCGTTGTGTGCGTAGTGAAATCCTAGTTCTTGACGAAACTAGGACTGGGAAACCCTACCCCTCCATAGGGGTGTTTTGGCTCTCACTTGCTTGCTATGTGCTTTTAGAGTGTGTCTCTACAGGGAATGCATGTATCAGTTTGCAAGTCTGGGTATCAGGCCTGCAGGCATCAGTATTTGGGGAATTAGTTTTACCTGAGGGTATCAGATCCGGGGCAGTGATTTGGGAACAGTGATCAGTATTGAGAACAGTGTGTTCAGCTTACAAATATCAACTGTGTGTTGTGTTTATTTAAGCCGTTGTGCTGTCCGTTTTTCTGGTTGTTTATTTCCTTATTATACTTTATTTATCTTTTTGCAAGGTAGTTAAGCACAATTGCATCCGACCAGGCAGATATTCCTCGAGCACTCTGGGTTAGAGGTCGAAGACTTTATCGATCTGAGGATTTGATAGACGGATAAGCAGTGTTCCTTTCTTTACCCCCGGTTACTAAACGGAGGCCAGTAAGGCGCAGTGTATCGGTACAGCGGTTGCCAGATCAGTGGTCCTTTCCACCAGTGAGTAGGCAGACTGAGGTTTCCAAGTCTACCACAGAAACAGATATACCGGTTATTCAGCTAGATCAACTCAATATGGCGAGTTTGGAAGAGATGATGCGTTATCTCCAGGAGACTATGCAAGCCATGCAGCGGGATGCTGCCCGCCAGACAGAAGTGGCTAAGCAGAAGTAGTGGCCCAACAGGTAGAGTTAATTGCCAGGCTACAGGAGCAAACCGGAGCATCTACTTCACACCCAACTCCTCCCCCACCTAGAATTCCAATACTCGGGGATACGAAAAACGTCCAGGAAAATACGGATGCTCCAACAGGGCAAGCCCGCCACTAGTTCTACCACAGGTTTCAAAGACACCGGCCTTCTCAACAGATACGCCGTTTGAATCTGAGATGGACCCGACCGCTCTGAAGGTGAGCAAGCTAGAAAAGCTATTCCAAAGGGTTCAAGGTATGAATTCCATTCCAGACATAGAGGATGGATACACCGACTCGGCCGTGACTCTGCCGGACCGATTCAAGATGCCCCATATCGACCAATTTGACAGTTCTGGGGATCCCATGGTGCACCTGCGGTTGTTCTCAGATATACTAAGGCCAATGGGCCTCTCCAGACTGCAAAAGCTATCACTCTTTGGCCGGACCCTGTCGGGTATCGTGACCATCTGGTGCGCAAAGTTGGAGGACTCTACCAAGAGAAACTGGAAGGAAATGGATGAGGCCTTTGTAGCTCAATACTCCTACAATACACAGATCGAGATCACAACTCATGATCTTGAGACAACTAGACAAGAGCCAAAAGAGAGCTTCTCCGACTTTGTAACCCATTGGAGGGCCAAGGCTTCAATGATGACCATCAGGCCGGTTGACAAGGACGAAATACGGATGGTTGTGCGCAACCTCCAACCCAAACTCATGCAAAAGATGATTGTCCTACCCCTCCCTACCTTTGCGGATTTACATGAGATTGGGGTGCAGATCGAGGACGCCATGAAGCAGGGCCTCATTGATCACAAGAGAGAGCAGCCCAAGAGGGCATTTTCCCGCAATACGAATGCAGGCACGAGCAATGTTGCAGCTGCCAGAATTTCAGATGTGGGCATGGTCACCACCACCACCACTCCAAGAACCCTTACACCTACACCATTCACCGGTGCATCCGGAAGTAGCTCACAAACAACCAGATATCCACCCCGAGGCCAAAGAACCTTCACTCCACTATACATGCCCCTGTCCAAAGCTCTTGGGGTTTTAATCAGGAAAGGGCATTTGAAGCCCCTGAAGCCGCGACCATTACCAGAAAAACTTCTCGCTTCCCATAACCCAGCTAAATACTGTGCCTTTCACCAACAGCATGGTCACGACACCGACCAGTGCTATAGACTGCATCATGAGATCCAGGATCTTATTGACAATAGGGTGATCGTGCCTCCAGAAAAACCAAATGTCACAACCAACCCTCTCCCACCACAACCAAGCTCCACTACCTAAACGCATCAACCTGATCCAAGCTGGGGTTGTGTTATACGACCCTAGCATACATATCACACCCTCTTACCTACCTAAGCCGGAGGTGTTCATTCTAGACAACACGGACTTGTGCATGTTGAGCATCTCCTAAACCCAACTTGAGCCGGTGGTGGTGACTATCGAAGATAAAATTGGGTTGACTTTAGAGGCAGAGGGAAATGATGATTTAGAGCTTGAGGGGTCTGCGAACTTTGAGTACAACCCGAGTGGTTATATCACACCAATGGATCAAGTTAAGCCAAGGGTAGAGTTGCCGGTTGGGGTAGAAATCAGTACGGTTCGGGAAATGGACCTGGTCAGGGGTTAGAGGACCTAACAGAGCTAGAAGAGGGCATACCAGATCTGCAGTTCTTTGAAGAGCAGGACTCAGGGGATGTAAACTTCAACTGTTCAACTTAGATGATTCAACAAAAACTACTGGGTGGCTTGACGACCAACCAGATGTTATTGAAGAACCTCAGCCAGAACAGGGGCAATAAGGAACTAGGACATCATCAGAGGCCGGAATGGTCGAGAATCAGAGGAAATCGCCGGAGAGCACCAGTGTTAAGAATTTTGCTCGGGATCCGGGCTGTGCCAGTATAGAAACTACTGAACAGCAAGCTGCACTGAAGCAGTTTGAGCAGGAAAAGATCGAAGATCTAGAAAGGGCTAGAAAGGCTAAAGCCCTTGCGGGGACGGAACGTGCTGTGCTCACCAAATGTGCTGTGAGCACGAGAACAGTTACAACGAAACCGGAGAGGTGTCTGTCGGTTGCCGATGGTATGTGGTGGGAAGATGACGGCCTATGTCTTGCCCACATAGATGAAGATTAGAGGCAGATCCAACCGGATGATACCTGGTACGTGGAGGAGGCCGACCACATGACTAGGAGTGGGCAGTATTTCAAGCCCCCATACTTGGATCAACCAGAGGCGTCAGGAAAGGACAAAGAAGCGGAGAAGCAGAAAGAAAAACTACTCGAGGAGGAGGCTGTACAGAAACAGCTTAAGAAGATACAAGCATACATCTCCATCTGGGGACTGCTTATGGCCTCAAGAGTTCATAGACAAGCTGTCCTTTCTGCAATGGACAAGGCCGAACTTTCAATCGACACCACGCTTGAGCAGCTGGTAGGATTGGTTTTTCCGGGAGGAGCTTCCCCGACGTTGACCTTCACTGACAAGGAGTTGCCGCCTGAGGGGGAAAATCATAACAAACCTCTCTACATCTCTGTTGAGTGTAGAGAAAAATGGATACTAGTGGTTCTTGTTGACACAGGATCCGCTATCAATGTGTCCCATCGAGGACGGCATATGCAATCGGGTTGAAGCCCGCGGATTTTGTGCCAACTGCCCAGGTGATAAGGGCCTACGACAATACCAGCAGAGAGGTGATGAGGACTGTACATAGTCGGACTCAGGTTGGTCCAGGACAACAGGATATTGACTTTTATGTTTTGGACGTTCCCGCAACCTTCAATTTACTCCTAGGGCGACCGTGGCTGCACCAGGTGAAGGCAGTCTCTTCCACCCTGCATCAAATGTTGAAGTATCCCCACAGGAAGGGGGTGGCCATAATTTTTGGGAATTCGTCAATACATCCGCTGCCAGAGGTTTCTACACCAGTTCTGGATATCGAGCATGGCGCGGAGGATGTGTTCCTGTCAAGATTTACCCTGGTTGAGGCCCGGGTTGTACAGAACATAATAGCCATTGATGAGGGACTATATGTCAGTGCACAGTCTGTGTACCTCATGAACAAGCTCCAGCACATCCCCGGGATGGGATTAGGGAAAAGTGGCTGGAAGGACATTGCGGCATCGGCCGAAGTGCCGCAAAACCCATATACCTTTGGCTTAGGTTATCTGCCTACCAAAGAGGATTTGGTGACGAAAGGAAAAGAGATGGCCGGAAGAGCCAGGGCAAAGCAAGTCGGGAAGCCTTATGAGTTGGTACACCGACCTATCCAGAGCACCCTTAACGAACACTTTGTCCGGAAAAGGGAAGACTTTCCATTCTGCGGCTTCCTAGAGCCATGGCTAAGTGCAGAAAGGTGGCGGTTGCCGAGGTTCAAGATCTTCTTTGACTTGCAGTTATCCGGGGATGATGTTGCCGAGGAGCAGATAGACCCACCAGTTGAGACTGAACAGTGCAAGGAGGAGGATTCCGACAGCACAAAGATTGAAATGTGGGTAGCAGTGGCTTGTCTACTCTCAGATCCTACGATCGTACATGAGTGCATGGGGGATAACTTCTCGGTGTCCATGATCGGGAATGAAACGGCTGTGGGCCCATCTTTAAACATTCTAGATGCATCCATCTCACCCTCTCTCATCTAGCAATACGAAGAGGGCTTTTTTTCAAGCAGCACCGGGTCAGGTAGTGAGCCGAAATATGATTCCACCGAGTCTACGGAGTCCGAATTAGGTTCCACTGTCCTGTCCAGGTCGTCTTTTTCTTTTTTCTTTGAGTCTGTTATAACAGAGGAATCAGATGGACTGAGCGTTATTAATGAGAATGGTACGGCTATGGTTTCCAAGAACATTTTCGTGCCTTTAATTTATTGCATTAATCAAGACTTTCAAAATTTTGATGAAAACGACGAGGAAGAAATTCCTCCGGTTTTACAACATTTGATTGATCAAGAACATGAGAGGTTTGTTAAACCCTTGGTTGACGAAATCACCACAATTAATGTTGGTACTGAGAAGGACCCGCGGCTGGTCCAGATCGGGTCCACGTTGTCTTCGGAGGAGCGCGAGCGCTTAGTCGCTTTGTTAAAAGATTTCAAAGATGTTTTCGCGTGGTCCTCTGAAGACATGCTTGGAATCGATCCTGAGATTGTACAGCACCGGATCCCTCTTGACCTAGAGGCCCGACCTGTTAAGCAGAAGCTCCGAAGGATCCGTCTGGACTGGGCTATGAAGATCAAAGAAGAGGTCACCAAGCAAATTGACGTAGGGTTCCTGCTGGTATCTGAATACCCAATTTGGTTGGCCAATATAGTTCCGGTGCTGAAGAAGGATGGCAGAATTCGGGCATGTGTGGACTTCAGGGATTTGAACAAAGCCAGTCCAAAGGACGACTTTCCTCTGCCGCATATCGACGAATTAGTGGACTTTACTGCTGGGCATGCGCTGCTTTCATTCATGGATGGGTTTTTAGGCTACAATTAGATTTTGATGGCACACGAAGATAGGGAGAAGACTGCTTTCACCACCCCGTGGGGAACCTATTGTTATAGGGTGATGCCATTTAGGCTGAAGAATGCTAGGGCTACGTATTAACGGGCTGCGACCACAATTTTGCACGACATGATCCATAAAGAGGTTGAGGTGTATGTGGACAACATGATTGTCAAGTCCAAAGAAAGAGAGGGCCACTACACCGCCTTGCAGAAATTCTTCCAGCGGATCAGAGAGTATTGGTTGCGGCTGAATCCTTAGAAATGCACGTTTGGGGTTACAGCATGGAAAATTTTGGGGTTCTTGATCACACAAAGAGGTATTGAGGTCGATCCTTCCAAAATCAAGGCCATCTTAGAAATGCCACCACCAAAGACTGAAAAGGAGGTGCGAGGCTTTCTGGGTAAAGTGTAATTCATAAGGCGGTTTATTGCAAAGTTAACCTTGACTTGTGAACCACTCTTTGGTCTCCTGAAGAAAAGAAACAAATTCCAATGGGACGGCCGATGCCAAGCTTCTTTTGAACAGATCAAGCAATATTTACAGAACCCACCTGTGTTGTCACCACCTGAGCCAGGGAAACCGTTGCTTCTGTACCTTTCGGTGACTGAAACTACAATGGGCTGCATGCTTGCACAGGAGTCTAAGGACAAAGTGGAGAAGGTTATCTACTACTTGAGTCAGAAAATGCTGGATTACGAGACCCGCTACACTCTGCTGGATAAGGTTTGTTTGGCCTTGGTATGGGCTACCAGTAAGTTGAGGTACTACCTGTTAGCTCACTCCATAATGCTGGTTTCGAGATTAGATTCCATCAAATATCTCTTCGAGAAACCGGCGCTTACGGGTAGGCTAGCCCGTTGGTTGCTTCTGCTTTCCGAATTCGATTTGAAGTACGTGACGCATAAGTCAGTGAAAGGGAGAGCAGTAGCGGAGTTCCTAGCCAATCACCCAGTTGAGGGGATAAAACAGTTGAGTATCTGTTCCCAGATGATGCCATTCTGCATGTTGAAGAAAAGACATGGACAATGTAGGTTGCTGGAGCGTTAAACCAATATGGGTATGGGATAGGGGAGTTGCTGATAGCACCCGATAATTCCCTCATACCATTAGCATTCAAACTCCGGTTCAAAATGTCGAACAATGAGGCAGAGTATGAGGCATGTATTGCTGGATTAGAAGCAGCTTTGGAACTAGGGGCAAAATGGTTAGATGTCGTCGGGGACTCGAACCTTGTTGTATCTCAAGCTAAAGAGATTGGAAAGTTAAAGAAGAGAAGATGAGAATCTATCACCAGACCTTGGACGTTCTGATTCCTCAGTTTGAGAAACTGAATTTCGCCCATCTGTTAACAGAGAACAACAGGTTCGTTGATTCATTAGCAACTCTATCTTCTATGATAGACATCCCGTTTGGAGTCCGGATACGTCCGATCATCATTGAACAGAACTTCATGCCGGCCTACGAGCTGATTGTTGCCATAGATGAGGTACAAGGTGAGAATCCCTGGTATTACGATGTCTGGAACTTCTTGGAAAAGGAAGCATATCCACCAGGGGCAAATTCCAAAGATAAGAGGGCAATTCGAAGAGTGGCTGCTCAGTTCATCGTCTGCGGGTGTAAATTATACAAAAGGGGTCACCTCGAGATGCATAAGTTGTGTGTTGATGCTGAAGAATCCAAGTGCCTGATGGAAGCCATCCATGGAGGAGAGTGCGGAGCGCACATGAACGGGGTAATGCTAGCCCGGAAGACCCTTAGACAGGGTTATTACTGGTCCACCATGGAGGAGGATTGTATTGGCTTGTTCGACAATGCCACAAATGTCAGATCCATGCAAACCGCATGAACATTCCGCCACCAAAGCTGTACAACATGACTTTGCCATGGCCATTTTCAGTTTGGGGGATTGATGTGATTGGGGCTGTTACTCCAAAGGGGTCCAACAAGAATGAGTACATTCTGGTAGCGATAGACTACTTCACGAAGTGGGTCGACACCCAATCTTATGTGGTGTTGAAGGCATCACATGTTGCTAAGTTCATCAGAAACAACATTATCTGTTGCTACGAGGTCCCGAATGAGATCATTTCAGATAATGGTTCCTACTTGAAGGAGGTGATCGACTTGTTGGAGAAATACAATGTGGCTTTTCATAAGTGATCTACATATCGGTCGCAAACCAACGGAGCAGTCGAGGTTGCCAACAAGAACATCAAGCACATTTTGCAGAAGTTGGTAGAAACCTGCAGGGACTGGCCAGATAAGTTGCCATTTGCTCTTTGGGGCTACCAGACTTCAATTCGAACTTCTACTGGGGCAACTCCGTATTCTTTGGTTTATGGGAAGGAGGCTGTTCTGCCTATCGAAGTTGAGGTTCCGTCATTACGGGTATTGGTTGAGTGTCAGATAGCTGAGGTAGATTGGCAGCAAAGCAGGTACGAAGAACTTATGCTCTTTGATGAAAGAATGCTGAAAGCACTATATCACGTCCAGGGTTATCAACGAAGAATTGCCAGGGCTTTAATAAGAAGGTTAAGTCTAGGAATTTGAAAGAGGGAGATCTTGTGCTGAAAGACAACCGAGCTCCCATTCACGACCTTAGGGGCAAGTTCAGACTCAATTGGACTGGTCCCTACATCATCAAGTCTATTTGGTCGGGTGGAGCTGTCGTTCTGATGGACTTAGATGGCCTTGAGTTCTCCCAGCCAATCAACATGGACAAGTTGAAGAAATATTATCCCTGAGTGGCTCGCTAGGTCGAAAACCCGAAAGGGCGACCTAGGCAAAGTTAGAGTATGAAAAATTTGTAATAATAAAAACTGAGCTCGCAAGGTTGAAAACCCAGAAAGGGCGGCCTTGGCAAAAGTTAGAGCGCAAAAGGAGAGTGTTAATACACGAGTGAACCTGAGCCGAACTACGTAAGGCTTGATTCCCATCTTTGGGATACGTAGGCAACTTTATTCTGAAGTCCAGCCATTAACATTTCCTCAATCAGCTTTGTCCATATGATCATGTTTGTTCATCTTTGTCTATTCTGCATTCAAGAGCTCGGTTGTGATCTCCAATACAGTGCTATTCAGACTAGGGGCAACTTTCCAGTTGCTAGGATCCGAGGTTGTACATCTCAATGATAGATCTCGGGCGTGACCAGTTGTGATCCATATCGAAAATGGTTTTGAAAAGTTTTAATAAAAGTTGATTTTGCTCAAATTAATCTTTTTACAAGTTAGACCATTTTTGGACCAAACGGAAAATTTTTAGTACCCACAACCTGCAATTACATTGATTTCAGTACAGAGTTCTCCTACTCTTGAATACAAATTGAAGTTACTTTTTATTACATTCATCAACAAAACTTGAAAGTACTGATTAAAGCAATAAACTTGGGGCATAGTCAGGTGTTCCTGCGTCCCCTCCCAGAGCTTGTCGAAGCCTCTGATATCAAAGTAGGCCTAACCTATGCCTCTTGATCAAGCCAAGCTATGCATTTATCAGAGAGGGTGCAACTGAAAGTGGAAGTGGGGGCCAGAAGCTCTCTCGTTCTCCATGCTGTGACATACCGAGCTAGTTGTGGCCCTCAGACCGAAAATGCAGCAGGGTACTCTATCCCATCTTCCGGGCAAGTCTGATCATGTCCGAACTGGCGCCAGAATCAGAACGGAAAATAAAAGACTTAGTGTGTCAGGCCGATCAACTAAATCCCTGACTGGCGAGACATGCTGTAACTCATCGCCGGCAGATTGAGCCAAGGGCAACGCCAAGCAATACCAGTAGCGGATAGACTGCACATCCATTCACACCACCATCCCTCGTCACGGGCATCGACTAGATGTCGCCGGAAGAAATAGCCGCGAGTTGAATATGCCGGGCATGAGTCCACAACCTTTAATTTATCCATCAACCATATCTGGGGAGGGATGAAAAATGAGAGATAAAAGAATAGAGAGGTGTACGTGGAGAGAAAAGTAAGAAAAGGGTTTTGAGAGAAAAACTGAGCCTGAGGGCCGAGTGATGTGAGAAATATTTGTGAGATAGGATGGGAAACATTACCTGCAGCAGTAGTGGACTCCCCGCGAATCTAGTCATCTCTCGACGATGAAAAGCATCTAAACCCATCAATGTCTCAGCCAGCGTCATGGCGATGCAGCTCTTTCCCTCTTTTAAGCCTTGGGCAACTTTGATCAAACGGACGCTAAATCCTCCGGAGCCTGAGGCAAGCAAGAAATGAGACAGCATGCACAAGCAAAGCGCATGTCGCCGAAAACCCTGCCAATGATGGTCGCCGCGGTCACCAGCATCAGAAAATCGATAAACTAAGCTCGGGATGTCCAATTCCCCATCGCAGATCAAAGACCGAGCGCCATGCATAGTGAGCCTACACATCCATCCTAAGGCTTGGATGTGGCCAAAGAGGAATTGTGGCAAAATCTCTTCCTCGCGCTCGGACTCCATCAAAGCTTGAAAGTCTTCAAAAGTGGGACATAGCTCTTGTCTGCCAAAGCTAAAGACGTGGGTGATCAGATTCCAAAACCTTGTCGCGGCATAAAGGAACGGAAAATGCAGCGAGGAGCGGCTCAGCGTGAATAGTGCATTTATGCTGAAGCCCCGGAAGTTCAACTTTTACGAGCCATCCAAGGTAGCAATCCAATTTGTGAGATTTTCGACAAGAAACGCCTCCATTTTGTTGCAAAACTGAGTTAGAATGAGGGAACCCCGAAGCAGGAACCTTTATGAAGGATAAGGCACTGTTTGGAGGACAAGTGTCAGAAAAGTTGAGGTTCCCAGGCCAAGTGGTTGGCCGACCACTTCTTCTGGTCGGCCAGCTACTTTTTTGGTCTGCAGAATAAAAAACTGGTCGGCAAGCTCTAAAAATGGTCAGCCATGTGCAAAAAAGTGGTCTACAGCCTTTTCTTGCCTCCAAGAGAGAGTCCTTAGCCTTCTTATGTGCTGAGAGTGTTGAAGGTCTGAGTTTACCTCTGTTTCGGATGCGTTCTGTCGCTTTGTTTATCCAAAATGCATTTGCTTATCGAGTTGTTAAGTTTTTCTTATCGAATTATTACTTTTTGATTATCGAGTTGTTGCTCTTTGTTTATCGAGTTGTTACTCTTTGCTTATTGAGTTGTTGCTCATTGTTTATCGAGTTTTTTTTGTTAAGTTGTTTAGTTTGTTGTGTTGGTTCACTACCTGACTTGGCAATACACGATGTTCAATTTCCATTCAATTTCATTTTTGTGCAAAATGGTGCGATGCAATGCTTAGAATACAAATACAACATTTTTTTAACAAAAAGTTGTTTTCATTCCATCATGGTTTCTTTTTACAACATTTTACAAAAGGGTACAAGTTTTGAAGAAAATAAAACTGCCTAAGTTGTACAATGTGCTACAACTACATGTAAAAAGAAAAATAAAGCGGGAACATCTACATCATTGCTATCAAGCTCAAGACTGAGAGGCTCTCTTCACCCTCTTCGGCTGAGCAACCTCTGCACCATCGCCACCGGCACCCCCGTCTGAATCAGAGCCGCCATCCTTGGAATCCTCCCCAATGTTGCCTCCGCCCTCAGACCTGGAACCGGAGTCATCATCTCTGCCCGCGGATGTCTCCGACTAAGGATGAGTTGACTCCTCCTCCTCACTGGACTCATCATCCTGTCTAGCAGGCGCTCGACGCCTCCCTCGGCCGGGAGTTGAGACCCCTCTCCTAGATGATCGAGAAGGCCTGGATGGCCCAGGCTGTACAGGTGCGACCTAAAAAGACAGTTTGAATACATCAGCCAAAGTATGTATATCAGATGTAAGAATGATGCATAGAATGAGTGCATGCAAATATAGTGTGTGAATGTGTTGTGACAAATGTGCTCCACACATGCAGTGAATCAGTGTGGTGAAATGTTCAGTTTTTTGTATGTCATCAGAAGTATGATAAGCACAAGGAAACTAGAAAATACCAGGATACTGTAGGAGTGCAGCAGCGTCTCCCTTTGCAGGACCATGCTCTCGAGTGAGGCCACCACTCTGAGCAACCCTTCAGTATACTCTCTGGGAGGCTGTAGATGCAAGTTCAAGTCATCAGTGAATGAATGAATGTCTAAATATCTTAATGATAAATGAAAACTGTGGAGCATACCGGTGATGAGTCAGGGTCACTGACATATCGATGATCGGGCAATGGAGGCTCCAGTGGAATCTGGTATGCTGTCCGATACTGCCAGCCTGTCAACTCGGTCGAAAGGTCTGGCCATCCAGCATACTGCCTAACAGGGGGTATCCCCCTGGTCCTACCTCTCGATGTGTCGGCCCCGCTAGTCGAATGAATGTCTGTAGCTTGGGTGTGGCTCGATGACGGCATATCAGTAGCTCTCCTCGTGGGGGTACGGACACCTGTCAGTGGAGGCATCAAGTATGTATGGCGATATGTCGCGTACTCCCCCTCCTCCAGGAAAAGAATTGCGTCAACACCCAGCATAAGGTCGTCGACCTCCCGGGGACTGAGGCTCTCTGTGGACCGCATGTCCAATGGAGGCGGTGAGGGGATCTCCTGATCAAGATTACCCATCGTCTGACACATGAAGCACTCCCCAAGAAACCAGGCTCTGCCGACTGGTCCCTCAAACAAAGTCCTGTACCGGGAAACGCCCCATGCCCTAGGGAACTGGAATCGAGCATATCCTGGAAAGGGTATCCATGGCTGCCAACTGATCTGCGAATAGCAAGTGCATAAACTGATTAGATGTCATAAATACGCAAGATGAATAAAAGCTGAAAGCATGAAGAACTGAGAGTTCTGGTTTACCTCGGTCGCCCGCACTATGTCGAAGAACTGCCTAAGGTATAGCAGAGTCTCCCAGGGCCTAGGCCGGCACCGATCCTCAAATCTGCGTGAATAATGGATCTCGAAAGATGCCTCGACCTCGAGCTCAGGGGCGAGTGTCGGGAAGTAGGTATAAACCCACAGTTGTGAAGGGAAAGACAGTGGCTGTCAGAATACAAAATATATAGAAAATGCAGAATGCTGAGTGCAGAATGTAGAGTACAGAATGTAATGTGTGCTGTGTGCAGTGTACAGATAATGAAAAGCAGAAATGTAAATCAAGAGGGTAGAATGTACCTCCCAGGCTCGTCAGTAGCCACCTACTATGGTCCCCCGCTCTCGGGAGGTCACGCTCATGTAGCAATAAAGGGCAGCGAGGCCGGCGCACTCCAATCAAAGTGCTGGACCTGTGATAGGTCTATTAGAGCACTGAAAAGATAAAGCCCAACCGTGTTCCCCCTGTCGAAGAACAGTGTGGTCCCGAGGAGGAACATCAGAAATCCCTGGGCATATTGCTGTGTGGCCTCCAAAGTCTCTGGCGTAGTCCTCCTGTTTTGCTCGGTGAACCAGGTGTACCTGACCCTACTTGATGATCTATCGATCGGTGGACGGGCTCCTAGCAGATAAACCCAACCTGCCTCCCACCCACCCATATCGGTATCGTATGGGATCGGCTGGCCCGCCACGTCAAGGCCCGTCAGTATAGAGAAGTCATACGGGGTCATCGTCATGTTCCCGGTGGCTAAGAAATTGAAGGAGTTGGTGGTGTCCCACCATCTCTCTACAAGTGCACCCAGAAGGGTCCTACTCGCCGGATAATGTGACAACCCCATAAAAAATGGGCCAAACCCTGCCTCATCCACAATATGTCGAACATCATCTGGGAGCTCAATGTACCACTCCCTCGCAATGATCGATCCGTAACCCCGGGTGAAACAGGAGGATACATGCATTCAGAATGAGCAGATGTATTCAGTTTTAGAATGCACAGTATGCTGTGTTTTGAGTTGTGTGCCCAATGAAAAGAATGCTGAGTTTTGAGTTGTGTGCCCAATGAAAAGAATGCTGAGTTTTGAGCTATGTGCCCAATGAAAAGAATGTTGTGTTTTGAGCTGTGTGCTCGATGAAAAGAATGTTGTGTTGTGAGCTGTGTGCCCAAAATACTGTGTTGTGAGCTGCGTGCCAAATGAACAAAGTGTTGCGAGCTGTGTGCCCAGAATGCTGTGTTGAGAGCCGTGTGCCCAATGAAAAGAATGTTGTGTTGTGAGCTGTGTGCCCAGAATACTGTGTTGTGAGTTGCGTGCCAAATGAACAAAGTGTTACGAGCTATGTGCCCAGAATACTCTGTTGTGAGCTGTGTGCCAAATGAACAGAATATTGTGTTGTGGCCTGTGTGCCAAGTGAGCAGGGTGTTATGTATGAGCTATGTGCCAAATGAACAAGCACTGTGTGTGAGCCGTGTTCACAACGAGCAGACATAATACATAGTGAAAGCATGAAGTGTACATGAAATACAAAATACATTACAGAAAATGTAAAAGTGAAGCACGCACCTTGTCCGCTGATGAGATAAGTGGGACTCAGGCTCCCGTAGCAGCAAGTTTGCGGGTGCTTGCCACGCAAAATCAGTGAAATGATGGAAGGTGCTAGGAGGTAGGATGTGCTCCTGCGGGTGGTACCTCGTAGGATCGAATGGCCGAATCCTCGGAGGCAGTGGCATAATGTCGGGCTTATCCTCTACTCTTGGGGAGCCTCCGCCATATGGAATATTGTCAGCCATCAGAAAAAAAGATGCAAAAATGAGCAAAAATGAGCGCAATGAGCCAAAATTGCAAAAAGTCAACAAAAGTCAACGCTCGGGGAAAGGTGCTAAACTTCGAGAGAAACTTACCTCAAGTGGTAAAAATGGAGAAAGAAGCTCCGAAAACAAGTTCTAATCGGTTCAAAACGAAGAGAATCGAAAGTTTTCGCGAATCAACTTCACGTGGGGCGTTGGAAAACGCGTATAAAGTGTGGATCTGAGAAGAAAATGGGTCTAGGAAGGAAGAAGAATGTATTTCGGCAATGGATGTGTGAGGAAAAGTGCTTTGGAGTTGAGTTTTTAAAGATCTCCATGTGAAAAGACCAAACTGTCCCAAAGTTGTGTAAACTGGTCGGCCAGCCAGTTTTTCTGGTCGACCGACCACTTAGGTGGACAAAAGTGGTCGGCCACAAGCCTAGGTGGTCGGTAGCCCTCCTGGGGTGGTCTCCAGGGCCCCATTGTCCTCCCTGTTGTAGATGTCCCCAAACTTCCCGAGAGGGAATCCCGTTTTGTTCATTAGGCTCACTACAGTTCGGACTCAAATGTCACAGCTCTGAATCTAATCTCGCAAAGTGTAATGCAAGACCGATAAATCACCAAAGAGTTCAAATCTGGCAAATCGTTTTGAAAAACTGATTTTTTTAGAAAGAAGTGCCAAACATGGACTGCTTTGCCAGATACAGAGTTGCCACCTAAATATTTTATTTTTTGGGGAATTTAGGAAACCCTGACTCGTTGCCTAAGGCCACGTGTCCGTCATCACGAACGTTGCCTCGGCTCGGGAACTTGGGTACGATTAGGGAAGTTCACTTCTTTAGCACCCCCGCTCGCCCGATCAAAGATCGGCCTCTACTAACCATGATATCGAGTTTTGAAAACATTATGTGCCCTTATTCCAGTTATTAGGCTAGATTTACTATGTGATGCGCACAGCATACAAGTATAGACTGGATCGTCTAAGTTGGAACAAAACATCTCATGTTTGTTTTTGAAAGCGGTTTGCTACTCGCAAGTAGGCCAAAATGCGGATTTTGCCACCCTCAAGTGGGCTTAGAAAACATGGTGATTTGCCACTCTTAAGTGGGCTTAAAACTCACAATCGAAGAATTGTTCCAATTTAAATAATCCAACCTTTATCCACAGGCATTCAGGCAGGTATATCATATAAGCAAATAGCCTCACAGTAAGCATGCTATCATGGCAGTCACTCACACGCATGCAAGGATGCTAAAGCATAAATACTTACGGAGTACTCCAAGCCAAAGAAAGAAGCTAATTAGAAATCATGCATGAATCCTAACTATGCTGAAATGCCTAATGCAACACATGCAAAAATGTAACTAAGATAGGCTCGGCTATTCTAAAATGGCATATGAAATGCAACAACTGATACACGTATTCAACTCGGAATTGAAATACAATGCAGTTACTATGATGCGCCGAGCCCGGTGCATGGAATACAGATGAATGAATGCAAACATGCGAGCATCAGTATGCTAATTGAAACATGCCCTAATCTAACCATCATAAGCTGGTAAATAAAAGGGAGAAAGACGTGGGGTTGGAAGACATACATCACACACACGGACACTTATTACAACATTGCCCTCTTGCAGAGGGTCTGAATAAATATTACACAATCAAAATGAATAACTAATTATTACACAACACTAGCTAATTAACAAATTAACTAAGAAAGCGAGTAAACTAGCATGCAATGCTACATGAGGTACACTGCCTCAGCTCTGTTCAGAATGATGAAAGATGCATGCATGCTCAAGTCGCCTTGTCGGGAAATCCATCACGATGCCCTGATTTGCCTCTGTTTACAATTGACCCCGGAACACTGTACACAACTCCATGGGAACTTTTAGGGATACTGCTGACCAGTTTTTGCTTCTGGCTTCCGGTTTGCTGCAATAGAGAGCAAGAAAGGCGCATGGCAAAGTATTTTCAACATATGTATACACAACCACTCTCCCCGTCATTGCATGAGCTCTAGGGAGCGTAGTCTTCGATCCTCGTGCCACCAATCACGCATCTCGATGCGTGATGGCCGAGGAGTCGAATTGCACGACTCAATGTGAAATGAATGCACAAATGGACACCTAAAGCCAACAACTCTATCATGGATAGTCAAGAGTGTCGGCGACCGGGAATCGAAGCATGTTTCGTCACTTTGAGTATGAAACGTCCCTCGTTTCCCGTATTTGGACAAAACCCTTCTCCAAACACTATGCAACAACTAGAATGGCATGGCATGCAAACACAATGCAACAACTAGCATGCAATCCTAAACGAAATGCAACTAAGACACGCAAACATGCAAGGAGTGATATGCAAAGGTGCAACTAGCATGCGCAATGCTATGAACTATCAATGGCATACTCAATGCACTTGACATAATATGGCATACACAATGCAAGATGGACTTAAACCGATATGAGTGGACCTCAGCCACACTCAAATCAGTGGCCAAACATGATGAAATGAAGCAACAACACTCATGCAAACATGCCCAAATGCAAGGGACCAAAACTAAGGCACCAAGTGCAACTCTACCAAGGCATGGCAAGCATGTAATATAGCATACAACAACACATTTTCCAGCTCTGAAATGACATACAAAAGGGTCCCGAATCATGCAAATGCCTCACACAATGAATGCTGGATGGCCCGAATACCGAAACTAATGAAGTGGATTACACTATAGGCATGCAAAGCAATGCACAAATGACCAAACCACCCCCAAACAGTCCCTATGCAGGTCTAAGACAGTGGGAAAATGGCCTAAAATGATGGCTCAAAATGCATGAAAATGAAGCTCATTCAATGGTCCATAAATGAGGTATTTAAGCACGACTCTCAAACACATTTGAAGAGTGGAAAACATGGGAATATGGCAAGTGTATATGCTCTGAAATGACATGCTCAATGACCCCAAAACATGAAAACACCACCATTCAAGCATGCAAGAAGCTTCAAAACTCAAAGCTAGGCATGGGCATTACACTACAACTATGCATAGCAAGCCTCATTCAACTATGAGGCATGAAAAAAGAGCTAAGGCAGTCCAAAACATGCACAAAATCAGTTTAAGGCATGGCCAAAAAGTGCTAGAATCAAGGGCCAAAACAACATGCAATACAAGCTAGTGAAGAGGGTTTACACTACAAGTATATAAAGCATTCAAGAGGCCACTAAACCAGCAAAGTTTAGAGGTATGGCATGCCAAATAAAGCCCAAAAACCTACTGAAATATGGTCTATGCATGCAAGAATGATAGGCTCCTTTGATGAGCCATGAAAGTGATTGCTCTACACATGCAAGAGGCAAGCAAAAGGGGACCAAATCAGCCATGGACAGAGGCTAGGCAGGTCCCAAAAGTCACCAAAAAGTGCCTGAAATAGGCCTCCAAATGATACAAACATATGCTCCTTTGATATGCTATGAAGAGGGTTGTTCTACACATGCAAGATGGACACCCAATATGACAAAACCACCTCTGGAAAAAGGTTATGCAGGCCCTAAAACTCACTGAAAAGGGCCTAAAATGAGGCTTGGAAGAATGCAAGTATAGGCTTCTTTGTTAGGGCAAATATGCTAGAAAACAAAACAAGGGGTGAGAGGGTCACCCATCTCTGATTTTGGTGCTCAAAACAGCATGCTAGCCACTGAAAATCCACTGGATTTCAGTGGCTAAGAGGCCAAACAAAGGCCAAAGCAAAGGCTCTAAGGCATGGCTAAAAATATGATGAAATGAAGCATGCAAGGGGGTAGATGACTCCCAACAGAAAAATGATCTTAAACAAACATGCCAAGAAGCTCAAAATAAGACTTTTTTCAGTTTACGAGAAAGCCCAAATATACTTGTAAACTAGGCTAAGAGATGGAACAAAACAATGCCAAAAAGAGGGAAATAGAGTGTTACCCTTGTAGCCAAGAGGACCAGCAGCTTCTGGACCAAAACAGCAAGCCTTCAACCTCTGAAAACCAGCTCCAAGGTGCTTAGGTTGATGGTCGAAGGGTTAGGCTCAAGAGTTGTGATGCTAAAGGTGAAGAACCATACACTTTGAGCTCAAGGGAGTGAGATATAGAGAGGAATATATGTATATGCCTTAAAGCAATTTCTGAACCTTCACAAAGGAGGGGGAGGCCCTCCTTTATAGAGATTCAAAGCTTTAGCTTCTCAAAGAAGCTAAAAACCAAGGCCAAAGATCCTCTATACACGTGTATGGAGGATGCAATCTGTGGCTTCCAGCTGGCACAACTGGTAACAACTCACAGAGACAGAACTGTAGAGAGCTGGCCGAGCAGTTCAGGTGGTCGGCCAACCACTTCCCTTGGTCGGCCAACCAGGGTCAAAAGGGTCATCTGTCGGTGGCCTCCTAGGGTGGTCTCCATACTCAAAGCAAGCAAGTGGTGGTATGGAAGACCAGTAATTGTGGCCCAAAAGTGAGGGAGATCACTTACTTGTCAAGAAAATTGGCTGGAGGAGAGAGAAATGGTCTCCAAAAGAATTGCCCGAAAACTGACTGTTAAGCATAGAAAGTGGCGTGCGACCATGAAGGTGGTCTCCCGGGCCAGGAAACAAGGTGTGTGCCAAAAACCGGAGCAAACGGAGAAAGTTAAGCGGTCCCGAACCAAGGCGCACGGCCGACGGCTCTGAAAACCGAAAAACTGGTCTCCAAACCGGAATAGTGGTCTACGACTACGAAAAGTATCCTACGGCCACTGAGAAATGGTCTGCGAGACCTCTCCCTCCCTTTGGGAAGAGAAAACAGAACCTGGTTCGTAAACCGAGGCAAAGCACAAAAGAGTCCCGAAGTCCGGAGGCAAGGCTCTCAGCCGAGACTCCATAACCTCTGAACGAGCACAACATGCGCAATCACTGAGCGCTCAATCGATGACGTCTGAGTAATGGGGTGTCTACAATTGTCCCTCTTTGACAAAACTCGAAAGTCATAAGTGACTGGAGTGAATGTCAAAGCCCAGAGACGACCTATTTTTGACAAGGCCGAAGACATAGACAAAACAGGCGGGAGAATCAAAGAGATGGGCCCGCAGGCAGGGGCAAAATGCAAAATGACATGCACAAAGCCAAACGTAACTCAAGATCACACAAAGCAGCAAGCTGTAATAAAGCACATAATGCAACAGTTTTAAGCAAGAATGCAAAGCAAAACTACATTTCATGCAGTAAGGATGCGGAGAATTATTCAATTCTCGCTACGTCTCACAAGGAGAAAATACAATACCTGCCCGGTTCATCTAGTCGCACTAGCTTCAAATGAACCGTACATACAATATCGTGCTTGCAAAAGAAAGAAACTTAACAGGCATAACATAGTCAGTAACATATGTTCAACACTATATCGAATGCGGATAGACATGGTGCCGATGGAAAAGTGCATCGCAATGCAAGAGAAACATGTGTGACAACGTAAGTTAAGTATGGATGTATGACGATGCCAGTGAAACATGCACAACAATGCAGGCGATGTGCATAATAATGCAAGTGACGTGCATAACAATGTAGGGTAAGTGCAACTTTAAAAGCATATTTGAAACAAAACATCGAGCAAAGAAATGTAGGCCTCGACGAGGGCAACTCAAACGCGACCTCCGGTTTACCTCTTGGAGGGGCCGCAACGTACTCAAAAAGGATACACCTTGCTTTTGGCGAGCAACAACGAGCCGCGTATCGAAGATTGGATTTGAAGTTCTCGCAGGGGGATTTCGCGCCGAAAAGTGCACTTTCCTTGTACTTTCTCGAGAGCCGGGGACTCCGATCACCACCAAAATTTGCAGGGAGAACAAAGAGGCATTGGAGACCACCCAGGAGGGCCACCGACCACCAACAAGGGCCACCAACCAGTGTTTGTGCAGGGGGTGGTCGGCCTGCTAGGAAAGCTGGTCGGCCGACCACTTTGCTAAAACCGGGGCAGTTTTGACTTTTCATGCTTGGTTCTTTAAATTAACTTGTCCAACTCACTGTTTCTCACAACCCCAAGTCCGAAATTAGCTCATCTTTCTTCCTAGACCATTTTCCCCCTCAGATCTGCACTTTATACGCGTTTTCCAACGCCCCACGCAAAGTTGTTTCGCGAAAACTTTCAGTTTTCTTCACTTTGAACCGATTAGAATTTGATTTCGGAACTTCTTTCTCCATTTCTGCCACTTGAGGTATGTTTGTCTCAAAATTTGGGACATTTTCTCGGGAGTTGACTTTTTCATTTCCCTAGAGTTGACTTTTGTTGACTTTTTTTTCATTTTGGCTCATTTCCCTCATTTTTGCTCATTTTTGCAGATTTCTTGAAATGGCAGGCCATTTCCCTCATGGTGGAGGTCCTCCAGGTGCCGAGGGTGAGCCAGACATCATGTCATTGCCACCGAGAGTTCGGCGATTTGACCCCGAGAGGTACGACCCTCCGGAGCACATCCTTCCCGTGAGCACTTTCTATCATTTTACCGATTTTTATCGACGAGAGCCTGCGGATCTACTACTACGGGAGCCGGAGTCTCACCTCTCTCACTAGGCACGAGAGGTACGTATTTCATTTTTACATTCTCTGCAATGTATTCTTCCTTTTCTGGACATTTCATGCTTTCGCTATGTATTTCATCCGCTGGTTCTAAACACATTCGCACGCTCCGTCCAGTCTATTCGGCACACGGCTCCTATATGACCATACTTTGCTAATTTTAGCACACAGCTTACAGCACGGTATTCTGTTTAGTTGGCACGCAGCTTACAACACTGCATATTCTGCATTTTGAACATACAGCTTGAACTTTTGATTGTGAACACACAGCACACACTTGTTAAAAGTTGAACACGCAGCCCGAACTTCTGAATTTCTAAACACGCAGCCCATTTTCTGATGGTGAACACGCAGCACACACTTGTTGAAAGTTGAACACGCATCACAGACTTGTTGAAAGTTGAACACGCAGCCCAAACTTTTGAGTTTCTGAACACGCAGCCCATTTTCTGATTGTGAACACGCAACACACACCTGTTAAAAGTTGAACACGCAGCCCAAACTTTTTAATTTCTTAACACGCAGCCCATTTTCTGACAGTGAACAGCAGCACACACTTGTTGAAAGTTGAACACGCAGCCCATACTTTTGAATTTCGGAACACGCAGCTCATTTTCTGATTGTGAACACGCAGCACACACCTATTAAAAGTTGAACACGCAGCCCAAACTTTTGAATTTCTGGACACGCAGCCCATTTTCTGACAGTAAAAACGCAGCACACACTTGTTGAAAGTTGAACACGCAACCCATACTTTTGAATTTCTGCACACGCAACCCATTTTTTGATTGTGAACACGCAGCACACACCTGTTAAAAGTTGAACACGCAGCCCAAACTTTTGAATTTCTGAATGCGCAGCCCATTTTCTGACAGTGAACATGCAACACACACTTGTTGAAAGTTGAACACGCAGCCCATTTTCTGATAGTGAACACGCAGCACACACTTGTTGAAAGTTGAACACGCAGCCCACAACATTGCATCTGATTTGATTTGCACACAGTTTATACTTTCATTTTGAAACTGAATACATCTGTTCATTCTGAATGCAGGTGTCTTCCCGTGTTAAACGGGGCTATGGCTCGATCATCACTAGGGAGTGGTACGCAGAGCTCCCAGGGATCGTTCGTGATCTGGTTGATGAGGCAGGGTTCAGACCCTTCTGCACGGGGATATCTCGCTACCCTGCGAGCAGGACACTGATGGGGGCACTCGTGGAGAGATGGTGGGACACCACCAACTCTTTCCACTTCTCAGCTACCGGGGACATGACGATGACCCCGTTCGACTTTGCGATGCTGACTAGCCTTGACGTGGCCGGCCAACCGGTTTCCTATGACGGAGACATGGGCTAATGGGAGGCGGCTTGGATTTATCTGTTAGGAGTCCGTCCACTGATTGACAGATCATCGGGTAGAGTCTGGTACACTTGGTTTTCCACGCAGTACAGGGATACTATGCCCGAGACTCTAGAGGAGATAGAGCAGTACGCTCGAGGTTTCTTGATGTTCCTCATTGGGACAACTTTGTTCTCCGATAGGGGAAACACCGTTGGACTTTATCTGCTGAGTGCTCTCGTAGACCTATCACAGGTCAGTCAGTATGACTGGGGTGGCGCCGGCCTTGCTACCGTTTATTGTTACATGAGCGTGACCTCCCGAGGGTGGGGAAACATATTCGGCGGCTATTGGAGAGCCTGGGAGGTACTTTCTGCCCCCTTGATTTACATTTCTACTTTTCATTACCTGTACACTACATATACGGCACACTTTACATTCTGTACTTTGCACTCTACTCTCAGCCTTCTGTATTCTCTGTACATTCTGTATTCTAATTGCTATTGCCCTGTTTTCCACAGCTATGGGTTTTCGCGTACTTTCCGACACTAGCCCCGAAGCTCGTGGTGGCAACGCCTCTTATGATTTCCTACTCTCTCGTATTTGGGGGCCAGTACCGGCCAAGGGCTCGGGAGACTCTGCCCTACCTGCGGCAGTTTTTTGATACTGTGCGGATGACCGAGGTAATTCAGAACTCTTAGTTCTTCATATTTTTAGCTTTGATTCGTCTTGCACATTTGCGATATCTAGTCAGCTCATAAACTGGTCATTTGTAGATCACTTGGCAGCCTTGGGTGCCATTGGGAGGAGATACCCGCTTTTGTTTCCCTGGAGGGTGGGCCAACTCTCGATATAGGATCTTATTTGAGGGGCCAGTTGGTAGGGCCTGGTTTCTGGGGGACCGTTTTGTACGTCAGACGATGGGCTACCCTGAGCAGAGTATCCCCTCAGCACCTCCAAATGACATGCGATCCACTGAGGGACTCACTCCATAGGGGGTCGAGATGCCTATGTTGGGTAATGATGTTATGTTGTTCCTGGAGGAGGGGGAGTATGCGACCTACAACCATACGTACTTGATGCCTCCATTGACAGGTATCCGTACTCCTACGAGGAGAGTGTAGACACCCCATTTTTGACCGACCTTAAGACTCACACGTCATCGATTGAGCGCTCGGTGATGGTGCATGTTGTGCTCGTTCTGAGGTTTCGGAGTTTCGGCTGAGAGCCTTACCCCCGGACCTCGAGACCCTTTTGTGTTTTGCCTTGGTTTGTGAACCAGGTCTTGTTTTCTCTTCCCGAAGGGAGGGAGAGGTCTCGTAGGCCATCTCTCAGTGGCCGTAGGCTACTTTTCGTGGTCGTAGGCCACTTTCCCCATTTGGAGACCAGTTTTCGGTTTTCGGTTTTCGGAGCCGTCGGCCGTGCGCCTCGGCTCGGGACTGCTTAACATTCTCCGTTTGCCCCGGTTTTTGGAACACACCTTGTTTCCTCTGTCTAGAGAGACACTGTGGCCCGGGAGACCACCTTCATGGTCGCACGCCACTTTCGATGCTTAACAGTCAATTTTCGGGGCACCCGGTTGCGCGTTTTGACCCCCGAACCCTCGTTTTGCATCCGTCTTGGTTCATTTTTGGCATGGACCTTTTTTTCCATGTTTGGAAGGTGGTAGAAGGGTGGGAGACCAGCAATTCTTTTGGAGACCACTTCTCTCTCCGCCAGCCGATTTTCTTGTTGAGAAACTGGTCTCCTTAGTTTTTGAGCCACATTTACTGATCTCTCATACCACCACTAGCTTGCATTCCATTGGGAGACCACCAAATGGGGCTGCCGACCACTTTTCATGGAGTTGACCCTTTTGAACTGGTCGGCCGACCACCAAATGGGGCTGTCGACCACCTTTTATGGTCGGTCTACTCCCTCCTGCTTTGTCTTCCTGAGTTGTTGCCAGTTGTGCCAGCTAGAAGGCACAGACTGCATCCTCCATACACGTGTATGGAGGATCTTTGGCCTTGGCTTTTAGCTTCTTGGAGAAGCTTTGGCCTCCATTGTCAATAAGAGAAGGCCACCCTCTCCTTATACATGGTTGAGAATTTTGCTAAGGCACAAGCACATACATCTCTCTATATCTCTATACTTTGAGCCTTAAAGTGTATTGTTCTTGGCCCTTTTGTACTACACCTCTTAGCCACACCCTCCCACCATTGATCTAAGGTTCTTGGAGGAAATTTTCAAAGGTTAAAAGGTTTGGTTTTTGGACCAGAGGCTGCTAGTTTCTCCTGGTCTTCCAGGGTAATTCATTTTCCCTCTTTTAAGCTTTATTTTGATCCTTATCTTAGCCTTATTTTCATGCATATTTAGGCTTTGTTGTCAACTGAGAAAAGATTCATTTTTAAGTGTTTAACATGTTTGTTTAAGGCCATTTTGGTGTTGGGGGTCATCTACCCCCTTGCATGCTTGTTTTGGCCTTGTTTTGAGCCATGCACTAAGGCCTTTGTATTGATCTTTGTTTGGCCTTTTAACCATTGAAATCCAGTCGATTTTTAGTGGTTAGCATGCTGTTTTGAGGGTCTAAATCAGAGAGGGATGACCCTCTCTCTTGTTGTCTTGTTTACTAGCATATTTGGCTTTGCACACCTCCGAGCCTTGTTTCAGGACCTTTTCAATGAATCTTAGGGCCTGCTTAGGCTCTTTCTGGAGCTGGTTTGGTCACCCTTGGCTTGCCTCTTGCATGTGTAGAGTAATCCCATTCGTAGCTTATTAAAGGAGCACTTCATTCTTGCATGCATTGGTCATGTTTCAGTGGGTTTTTGGCCATCTTTTGGCATGCCATGCTTCTGTTTTTGGTTGGTTTGGTAGCCACTCACATGCTTCATATACTTGTAGAGTAAATCGTGTTTACTAGCTCACAATGCATGTTGTTTTGGCCCTCCATTCTAGCACATTTTGGCCATGCTCTGAACATGTTTTGTTCATATTTTGGGCTGCCTTAGCTCTGTTTTTAGGCCTCAAGGTCGAATGATGTTTGCTATGCATGGTTGTAGTGCAATACCATTGTCTAGCCTTGAGTTTTGTAGCCTCTTGCATGCTTGAATCGAGGTGTTTGCATGTCTTGGCATCATTGTGCATGTTATTTCAGACCTCATACTTGTGCCATGTTCCCATGTTTTCCACTCCTTAAGTGCATTTGAAAGTTGTGCTTGTTTGCCTCATTTTTGGACCATTGCATGAGCTTCACTTCCATGCCTTTTGAGCCACCATTTTAGTCCATATTTGCTACTGTTTTGGTCTTCATAGGGACTGTTTGGTGGTGGTTTGGTCATTTGAGCATCGCTTTGCATACCTCTAGTTTAATCCACTTCACTAGTTTCGGTATTCGGGCTATGTAGCATGCATTGTGTGAAGTGTTTGCATGATTCGGGACCATCTTCCATCATATTTCAGAGCTGGAAAATGTATGATTGCATGCCATATTTCATCCCCTTCCATGCTTTGGTAGAGTGGCATTTGATGCCTTAGGTTTGGTCCCTCGCATTGTGCATATTTTTGTGTGTGTTACTGTCTCATTTCATCATGTATGGTCACCCGATTTGGGTGTGGCTGAGGCTCACCTATCTTGGTTTAAGTCCATCTTGCATTGTATATGCCATTTAGTCCATGTTGTTGTATGATTTATCATTGCATTGTGTATGCCTTGATCATTTCATTGTTAGTCTCTATGTGTGCATTGTGTATGCCATCTAGTTTTCGTGTGCATTGAGTATGCCATTGATCATTCCATAGCATTGTGTATGCTAGTAGCATGTTTGCATATCATCATCTGCATGTTTGCATCATTTAGTGGCATTATGTTTAGGTTGCATGTTAGAGTTGCATTCATGCATGCCATGTGTATTGCATTGTGTTTGGAGTAGGTTTTAGCCCAAACACGGGAAACAAGGGACGTTTCGTACTCCAAGTGATGAAATGTGCCTCAATTCTCGGTCACCAACACTCCGGATTACACATGATAGAGTTGTTGGCTTTAGGTGCTTATGTGTGCATTCATGTCATATTGAATTGTACAATTCGACTCCTCGGCCATCATGCATCGGGATGCGTGATTGGTGGTCCGAGGATTGAGGACTACACTCCCTTGAGCTTGTGCGAGGATGGGGAGAATGGTCATGCACACATTTGTTGAAAATACCTTGCCATGCCTCTCTCTTGCTTTGTGATTGCAGAAAACCAGAACCAGAGGCAGAAAGTGGTCGGCCAACCAGGTTTTCTGGCAGGCCGACCACCCTTTTTGGTCCCCACCACAGAGGGTGGTCGGTAGGTGGTCTCCCATGCCAAGGGCTGGTCACAGTCCTCCCACAACTTCCTAGAGTGGAGTTTTAGCCTCTTGGAGCTTTGTGCAAGTTTCTGAAATCAATTGCAAACAAAGGCGAGTCGAGGCATCGCGATGGAATTTCCCGACAAGGCGACTCGAGCATGCATGCATCCATTGTCATCCAAAACAGAGCCGAGGCAGCTTATTTCATTTAGTTTGCGTGCTAGTTTAGTTAATTTGTTAATCAGCTAGTGTTGTGTAATAATTAGTTAATTCGATTCTGTATTATTTATTCGGATCCTCCGCGAGAGGGAGAACTTATTAATAAGTGTGCGTGTGTGTGTGATGTATGCCTTCCAACCCCACGTCTTTCTCCCTTTTATTTACCAGCTTATGATAGTTAGTTTAGGGCACGTTTCAATTAGCATACTTATGCTCGCATGTTTGCATCCATTTATCTATCTTGCATGCACCGAGCTCGGCGCATCATACTAACTGCATTGTACTTCAATTCCGAGTTGAATACGTGTATCAGTTGTTGCGTTTCATATGCCATTTTAGAATAGCCGAGCCTATCTTAGTTGCATTTTTGCATGTGTTGCATTAGGCATTTCGGCATAGTTAGGGTTCATGCTTTGATTTCTAATTAGCTTCTTTCTTTGGCTCGGAGTACTCGGTAAGTGTTTATGCTTTAGCATTCTCGCATGTGTGTGAGTGACTACCATGATAGCATGCTTACCATGAGGCTATGTGCTTATGTGATATAACTGCCTGAATGCCTGTGGGTGAAGGCTGGATTACTTGAGTTGGAACAATTCATTGATTGTGAGTTTTAAGCCCACTTGAGAGTGGCAAAATCACCATATTTTCTAAGCCCACTTGAGGGTGGCAAAATCCGTATTTTAGCCTACTTGCGAGTAGCAAACCGTTTTCAAATAAACAAACATGAAATGTTTTTTTCCAACTCAGGCGATCTGGTCTATACTTGTATGCCGTGTGCATCACATAGTAATCTTAGGCTAATAAACCGAAATAAGAGCACATAATGTTTTTCAAAACTCGATATCATGGTTAGTAGAGGCCGATCTTTGATCGGGTGAGCGGGGGTGCTCACGAAGTGACCTTCCCCAATCGTACCCAAGTTCCCGAGCCGAGGCAACTTTGGTGATGACAGACACATGGCCTTAGGCACGAGTCAGGGTTTCCTAAATTTCCCAAAAATAAAATATTTAGGTGGCGACTCTGTATCTGGCAAAACAGTCCATGTTTGGCACTTCTTTCTAAAAATTAGTTTTTCAAAACGATTTGCCAGATTTGGACTCTTTGGTGATTTATCGGTCTCGCATTGCACTTTGCGGGATTAGATTCAGAACCGTGATAATTGAGTCCGAACTGTAGTAAGCCCATTTGTGGGAGCCGAATAAATGGCAAAATCAGAAGGTGCGTACCTTTGAAGACTGATATTAACCGGCTGTATCCTACGAGAATGGGAAGCCGAATATAATATATGTGCCGAATAAGTGTAGATCCTTAGAGCCGAATAAGAGAAAGGACAATGATTAAAAAGTAGGCCCTGGCCCCGAGGATCAAAATGAACAGGTATAAATACAGGAACAATGGATTGAGAAAGGTATGTAAGAATCACTTCACTTAACTTAGTAAACAAGCTATCTTGAGTGTCTGAACTGACTTGTTCGTCGACGTGCTAATTCCGGCACCCTCGACCGGAGTGTTTGTATCTTTTCAGGTGACTAGCTGAGGATCACTAGCGTCTCCCAGGATCTGAAGAGTATTTCCAAACCACTTCTTCATAATTGGCGCCGTCTGTGGGAATACTCAAATACATCCATGGCAGGCGTGACTGAAGATCCTCCGATAGCCACTGACGAGACCACACAGAGAGATGACCTCACTCCAGCAAATATGCTCGGAAAGGAAACCATCGCTGTAAGACGCGCTTTGAACTTCGACTTACCAACGACTTCAGCGCAAGAGACAATGCAACTGATCATGGAACAAGCAAAGCAGAATGAACAAAGGCTGGAGAACATGATCGCTGAAAAGGAACGTCTCTGTCAAGATTTGGCCCTGGAAGTAGCAAAATCCAGAGAAGCCATGCGCTAAGATCCCAAACGACCTCCGAGGGTAGGTAGACAATGACCTGGAGCCCGACCAAAGGATACCGACAACGACTCCAACTCATTACCCACGGAGCTCAACAAGAAGGGACGATTCGAAACTTCCAGCTCCTCCGAAAAGAGCCTACATACAAGGAACAAGCGCAGAAGAAGCAGTTCAGATGAAGAGGACCAGCACGATCCTTTTGTCCGACGGATTGCAAGGGCGGCCCTGCCCAAGAAGTTCAAAGCTCCGTCATTCACTCTTTACGAAAGAAAATCAGACCCCACTGATCATATCCGTCACTACAAGCAGGCCATGACATTGCATGCAGACAACGAAGACCTCATGTGCCGAATATTCCCCAGCAGCTTGGGGCCATTAGCTGTCAGGTGGTATTACAAGTTGGAGCTGGCTTCGATCAAAAGCTTCCATCAATTACAGAAATCCTTCAAGGCCAGGTTCATCACCAATGAGGTACAACCGAAACAGGCCAACTCTCTCTGGGCTATGCAGATCCAGTCAGGAGAAACGCTCAGAGCGTATTCGGTGCGCTATTGGGAGTGCTTCAACCTCGTCGACGACGCTTGCAACGACTCCATGGCCATCACCGCCTTCAAAATGGGACTACATCCTGATAGTGCTCTTTGCAGTTCCCTGACCAGAAGACCCCGCAAAACAGTCTGGGCATTGATGAAGAAAGTTGAAGAGTATTGCAAAGTAGAATATGATGCCTTGAGAATAAAAGCCGGACAAATGTCCAACAAAACGGCCCCCCCTGAAATTTCTCAACCAATAAGTTCCGTTCCACCTCTGAGCCTTGAGCCATGGCAACGCGCTAAACGAGACAAAAGGTGGGACTCTCGCCGATCAAGCGATCAATGCTCCCACCGGACGAATGAACAACTGCAAGTTGACAGCAGGCACTCGAGGCATGCCGAAAAGAAGTACACAGAGTTTTCAGAACCAATCACTGTAATAATGACCAAAGTCCAACACCTTCCATACTTCAAATGGCCGTCAAAGATGGTGGGGACACCCGACACGCGAAGAAGGGATAGGCAGTGCGAGTATCACAAAGATCACGGCCAGGAAACTGTGAGTTGTTACACATTAAAGGATCACCTAGAAGAACTAGTGCAAGACGGCCTACTGCAACAGTACGTGAGAAAGGGAAAACCAATCAAGGCACTAGCCTTGAGGCAGGACTCACCTCCACTTGGCGTGATCAATATAATCTACAGCCTACTAGCATCCCCAACCATGCACACAATTCAATCGCATCAAATCCCCCAAAAGCAACGTATTCCAACCGAATGGCCTAGAGAAGCTCCAACAATTACTTTCAATGACTTCGACCTTAGCGGCACAACAGCCTCCCACATCGACCCGTTGGTCATCAAATTACGCGTAAATTGGTTCACCATTGAACGCATTCTAATACACCCAGGGAGTACTTCAGAGGTTATGTATTACAAAACTTTCATCAAACTCAGCTTCAACGAGTCAGATCTGTCTCCGGCGCCTCACCCAATGTTTGGCTTTAATACGAATCCTGAGTACCCATTAGGGAAGATCATACTACCTGTTCGAGCGGGCTCCAGAACGGTCAAAGTAGAATTCCTGGTCGTAAAGCTCCCTTCGCCGTATAATGTCATCATGGGGCAAACCTGGTTACATATTATGAAGGCCGTTCCAAGCACTTATCATCAGCTTGTGCGCTTCCCGACAGCCCATGGCATTGAAGAAATCCGTGGCTCCCCGCAATCGGCACAAGCAGAGATTTTATGAAAACCCTATCACTGACCCGACCTGTGGGCTTTGATACTTGTATGTATATCACTTCTGCAATGCAAACCATTTTTCTTCGTCACTCAATTCATTTCTCAACCCCCATTGTAGCACTCGTCATGTCGACGATTTAAAGCCCCCTTTGGTGCATGACACTTTAGGACCGATTAGGTCTTCGGATTCGGAGCCCCCTTTGGTGCATGACACCTTAGGGTCGATTAAGCCTCCGAATTCGGAGCGCTCTTCGTGGATATCACGATTGGCCACATTAAGTCTCCGGATTCGAAGCCCCCTTTGGTGCATGACACCTTAGGGCCGATTAAGTCTCCGGCTTCGGAGCCCCCTTTGGTGCATGACACCTTAGGGCCGATTAAGTCTCCGGATTCGGAGCCACCTTTGGTGCATAACACTTTAGGGCCGATTAAGACTCCGGATTCGGAGCGCCCTTCGTGGATATCACGATTGGCCACATAAGTCTCCGGATTCGGAGCCCCCTTCGGTGCATGACACCTTAGGGCCAATTAAGTCTCCGGATTCGAAGCACCCTTTGGTGCATGATACCTGAGGGCCGATTAAGTCTCCAGATTCGGAGCCCCCTTTGGTGCATGACACCTTAAGGCCGATCAAGTCTCCATATTTGGAGCGCTCAAACAGATTTATTGCGCTGATTAATCTGATTGGCCATGTTATCATGCCAGGCCGCTACTGATCATCCTGAACTAAGCCGATCGAGCTATATTCGAGGGAAACACTATTCATCAATTTACTCCACATACGAAACGCCGGTTACGGAGCCCCATCGGCGCAGGATGTCTTCGGGCCGATTAAGACTCCGAATTCGTAGCGCCTCTGGCGCATAACACCCTAGGGCAGATCATACCTCTGTATTCAGAGTACCCTTCGGCACGAACAAAACAAAACAAAACAAAACACGCCAACGTCCGAAATAAGGTGCTTGACTAAGCATATAAAAAATTCAGAATAAGGCGCAAATGTTTAAAATAAAACTTTTTATTTGATCAAATAGTTGTTACATAAACGCAACCCGCATTTGAGAATTACAATATCCATTTTCAACCTCAAAAGTTAAAAAGGGGAAAAGACGCATTGGTAAAGCGGCAGCGCCGAATCAACTCCCGTCACCCGGAAGTCCTGCACAGTTTGCAAGGCCTTGAGCCAGCTATGCCCAAGCCCATGACTTGCGCATTGCCAAACTTCCCCTAATACCATTGACAATGTCAAGGCAAAGATCCAAGACAAGGAAGGATAATCCCAACGGTCATTGCCTTTCCTTTCGGGGTGATCTGCTTCGACGACTTGAAGACTCATGCCAACTTTTGGATTCCCTACCTCCCATACGGATGGGTTCTCTGCCGCGCTCCATTGAAACACCAAGCTCGGCTGAAGTCCGAGCCTCTCTAACTAACATCCCCACTTATCTCACCTCACATAATAAGTGATTGTTTATCTGCACGAAGCGCCCACTCCCTTTATTTTCAATACTGGTAGCGATCTCGAGGCCCCAATCCTGAGGCGATTTCATTAACGCTAAATTCCATGAGAAAAACGTCAATTGACATTCACCATGGCCTAGTTATCCAAACGACCTTTTGAAGCACATGCACTATCCAAAAATCTAGGCCTTGAGCCGAGTCGAATTTGCCGCAGCCACTCTACTCACTAGTTTTCGGCTTCCTCAAGTTACAATTGCCTCATTCAGGAATAAACGGCTACCACGTATGGGTTGACCCTGCCTATAAACCGGCGTATCACTAGACACTTAACAGATACTCGGGCCGATCAACGTTTATACATTCATTCAAACATGTATATAATAAAACGAAACACGTACATGCCGAATACGAACTGCAACAAAATATTTATAATAGAACGTTTTTATTCAATCAAACACATAATAAATTACATAGTTTTGAACGTAATCTGCGTTTCAACCTTAAAATAAGTATACTTATACGGAGTCACCCTCATCCTCACTCTTCTCGACTTCAAAAGCGGAAAACGAAAAATGTTTACTGTGGTAGAGTGGTGATGCCGAATCAATGCCCGACGCTCGAAGAGCTTTCGCGGCTTGAGATGCCTTGATCCAACCGTGCCTAAATCCACGATTTTCACATCGGCAAACTTTTTCGGCAAGTTTCTCCTTGGTCTTTTCGATTCCAACTTTTCGGCCTTCATGAAAACCTTTTTCATAGGCCCTCCCCTTCGCAGTCTCCATTGCGAACATACTCGCCGTCTCACGATCGGCAAGCGCAGTACTGATGAGCCGACTGGTAACCCTTTCTTCCACGATTGGGTTTCCCTTCCCGACGGCTTGTGCCTGAGCCGCCTTGGTCTTCCTTAACTCGCGCTCAGCCGCCTCCGTGCGAGCCTCCAAACTTCGAATACGTTCCTCCTTCTTCTCTATTTCTCGGCGGACAGCGCGCAGCCGCATGCCGATTTCATAGGTAGTGTAAAGCCCCTTCACCGTCCCGTAAATGCCTTCACGACATACTTTGTAGTCCTGTCGACCTACCATCGATTGCTGAACCTCAGGAGGAAAAATTTGTCAAGAAAACTCGACCGCTACATTTGGGTCTCGAATGATCGAATCCGCCTCTGTCATGGGTCTATTCCCCACAAATACCACAAAGCTTAATGGGCACGGATTCACGTCAGATCCCCTCTCGACTCGAGGTTGAGGAGATCTGCCCTGCGACTGCTTGTCCCGCCTGGGCGACCTGCTTCGACGTCAAGGAGACTGACGCCTCTCTCGATCCCTGGAACTCCTACTCCCTGTGCGCGAAGGGTCACCACCTCGATTCATGTCTCCACCCAGCTCAGCTAGCGTCCTCGCTTTCCCTCTGCTGTTAAAGAAGAGTCTGTTCGATATTTATACGATACCTTCAAAAGTTGGAGTCAGTTGTTTACTGTGCTCATAAAAGTTGTACCTTTAATCATTTATCCTTTATAGAGGGAGCACCCTCGAGGCAATCTCATTAATTGTGAAAACCTCAATCGCCTGGCGCCGATTGGATCGACCCGCCTGGGGCAAGGGCAAATAAATTTATCAATATATTCGGCTTAAGTGCTCCAGCCGGCCCATGAATCGACTTCAAAACTCCTAAGTTCGTCGACTTCAAAACTTCTGAGTTCGTCTCATCCGACGCCCGAATGATCATGCACGACCTGGGGCAAGGGCAGATAGATTTATCCATATATTCGGCTTAAGTGCCCTAGCCAGCCCATGAATCGACTTCAAACTCCTAAGTTCGTCGACTTCAAAACTCCTGAGTTCGTCTCATCCGGCGCCCGAATGATCATGCACCACCTGGGGCAAGGGCAGATAGATTTATCCATATATTCGGCTTAAGTGCCCTAGCCAGCCCATGAATCGACTTCAAACTCCTAAGTTCGTCGACTTCAAAACTCCTGAGTTCGTCTCATCCGGCGCCCGAATGATCATGCACCACCTGGGGCAAGGGCAGATAGATTTATCCATATATTCGGCTTAAGTGCCCCAGCCGACCCATGAATCGACTTCAAAACTCCTAAGTTCGACGACTTCAAAACTCCTGAGTTCATCTCATCCGGCGCCCGAATGATTATGCACCGCCTGGGGCAAGGACAGATAGATTTATCCATATATTCGGCCTAAGTGCCCCAGCCGGCCCATGAATCAACTTCAAAACTCCTAAGTTCGTCTCATCTGACGCCCGAATGATCATGCACCACCTGGGGCAAGGGCTGATAGATTTATCAATATATTCGGCTTAAGTGCTCCAGCCGGCCCATGAATCGACTTCAAAGCTCCTAAATTCGTCTCATCCGGTGCCCGAATGATCATGCACCGCTTGGGGCAAGGGTAGATTAATCAATCTATTCGGATTAAGTGCTCCAGCCGGCCCACGAATCGGTTCACCAGCATAATATCCACGAACTATTCGGCATACGAATGATAAGTCAATATTGCCAAGATATTCAATCGTAGAAAGCTCAACAGAGTAATCATTTTATCTAAAGTAGTGAAAGGCAAAAATTCTTTACCAACATAACATCACAAACTGCGCATAAGTAGTAGTGAAACGACAAGGTAATTTTCATTAATAAATTGAGCGCAGACAGTAACCAATTTATACATGAAAACTACTCGGAACCAACAAAAGGCCTTAAAACAAAAACATACATCAAAAGGGAAAGCATTTCATAAAATTTGAATGACTCCCAGATCAATCCTCAGGGTCACAGTCAAGTGGCTCAACGTCCACCTGCTTATAAGGAATTGGCAAGGCCAATGTAACCCCAGCGGCATCAAGGGCCTTAAACCACCCATGTTTGAATCCCCGATTCTCAAACTTGGGGACTACATCTACGTATTCCTCGAAGGTGGTGCTTTTTCCTGCTTCGAATGCAGCAGAAGCCTCAGATTCTTCCATTTCCTTGGCCGCCTTCAACTCTGCTAACTCAGTCTCCACCTTGTTAAGCACCTCCTCGGCTGGCCTAAGCGATTCTTTTGTCGCGTTCGCCCTATCTTCGGCATCAGAACGGAGATGATCGGCAGTCCGAGCCCTTTCTACTGCGGCTTCGGCTCGCGTAGTCTCCATTGCGGCTCTCATCATCTCAAACTCGACCCTGCTCTTTTGATCGCCCAATTCTAATTGCAAACGGTCAATCCGCTCAAGGGTATCGTGTAGGCGGCGGCCCAAGCCGGTGATTGTAGACGTGCCCGAACGTCCCGGGAGAGAACCCCCCCTCCGGTTTTGTTCATTTGGGCCCACTACAGTTCAGGACTCAAAGTCACGGTCCTGTATCTAATCTCGCAGAGTGCAATGCAAGACCGATGAATCATCAAAGAGTCCAAGTCTGGCAAATCGTTTTGGAAAATAGATTTTTTTAGAAAGAAGCACCAAACATGGACTGCTTTGCCAGATACAGAGTCGCCACCTAAATATTTTATTTTGGGAAATTTAGGAAACCCTGACTCATTTTCCTAAGGCCACGTGTCCGTCATCACCAAAGTTGCCTCGGCTCGGGAACTTGGGTACGATTGGGGAAGGTCAGCTACGAGCACCCCCTCTCGCCCGATCAAAGATCGTCCTCTACTAACCATGATATCTAGTTTTGAAAATGTTATGTGTTCTTATTCTGGTTATTAGCCTAATCTTACTATGTGATGCGCATAACACAAAAGTATAGACTAGATCGCCTAATTTGGAACGAAGTATCGTATATCCATTTGTTTGGAAATTGGTTTGAAATTTGCTACTCGCAAGTAGGCTAAAACACGGATTTCAACGAGTTGTTCCAACTCAAGCAATCCAACCTTCACCCACAGACATTCAGGCAGTTTATATCACATAAGCATATAGCCACATGGTAAGCATGCTGTCATGGCAACACTCACACGCATGCAAGGATGCGAAAGTGTAAGTGCTTACCTAGTACTCCAAGCCAAAACAGAAACTAGTTAGTAATCAAATGCGTGATCCTAGTTCATGTTTAAGATGGCTAATGCAACTCATGCAAGATGCAAGTTATAATAGGCTCGGCTATTCTAAGATGGCATATGATGATGCTACAGCTAACACGTATTCAACTTAGGATTGAAATACAAATGCAGTTAGTATGATGCGCGGAGCCCGGTGCATGCAAGACGGATGAATGGATGCAAACATGCAAACATAAGTATGCTAATTTAAACATGCCCTAATCTAACCATTATAAGCTAGTAAATAAAAGGGAGAAAGACGTGGGGTTGGAAGACATACACACACTCACGTACACTTATTACACAATTGCCCTCGCTCAGAGGGTCCGAATAAATTATATAGTCCGAATAAATAACTAACTATTCTAGCTAATTAAATATTACAAAACTTCTAACTAATTAACAAATTAATTACAAAGAAGAAAATGGCCGCAGCCCTGCCTCGGAATGCGTGGATGATGCATGCTTGACTCGCCTTGCTCAGGAACTCACTGCCATGTCAAAAGCTGCCTCTATTTACACTGCCTTGCCCCTCTGAAAATTATACAAGTTTCCAGAACACTTCTGATCCACCTCATGGATGCTTTGAGAGGCCATCGGCCACGGGAAACTAATCATCGGCCATTTGTGAAGCCATCGGCTAAGTATGGTTGGTCGGTCGGCACTGAAAGAAGTCGACCGGCCATTTCTTCCTGCAGAGCCCTGTTTTGACAGCAGTAGAGGACAGACAGTGCATGGCATGTAATTTTCAAAGCAATGTGTGCATGGCCACTCTTCCTATCATGTTATGGACTCAAGGGAGTGTGGCCCTCGGTACTCGGGCCACCAATCAAGCATTTCGATGCATGATGGCCAAAGGCACCGAGTTTGCAAATCAATATGAATGCATGCAACAAAACAAATGAGTGCCTTACGCCCTATCAGGTTGGGATCAAGGACGTCGGTGGCCAAAGGTTGAGATGTGTTTCGTCACTTTGGGTATAAACACACCTCACCCCTCATGCTTGGTTTGACACCCCAAACCAAGCAAAAATGTGATGCATGTATGCAATGTGGCTCAAGTATGCAACATGGGTCAAATATGCAACATTAAGCTAAGTTAACAAGGCATGCCAAATGCAATGTGCCAAACATGCAAGATACAATGCAATGCAACCTATCTTGCAAGCTAGGATATGAAATGCAACTAGCTAAACAACATGCGAATGTGCAAAGATAATACAATGCAAGCATGAAACCAAAGTAATGCAACAAGTCAAAACATGCAGTGGTGGACTTAGGCTGAAATGGCAGGCCTCAGCCATGCCCCAAAATAGGGGCCAAAACACCCAAATTAAGGGGCCAAAAGGGGAGGCAAATACACACACAACATTGGTCCATAAGCTAGACCACTATGCACAACATTCACGCATGAGCAAGATGGAGTAAACATGAGGGTATGACAATATAACAAGCTCAGAAATCATGCCAATAACGATACCAAATCATGCACCTAAGGTGAACAAAGCATGCTAATGGACTTAAGGTTCCAAGCTAGTCAAGATGCTTGAACTAAGGCCATATCAACCAAGCCCCGCAAGGCCAAGGTGACTGAAAACAGACCTAGGGCAGACCAAAATAGGATGAGAACATGCATGGAACATGGTCAAAACATGTCAAGAAATGGGCCCAATACAAAGGGCATTCAAGGCCATAAAAAGGAGGATTCTATTACAACCACCCCAACCACTCATGGCATGGACTATGCAACCAAAAACAGAGTTACATTGCACCAAAATAAGTCCCAAAACCCACTGATATGGTAGCCCAAAGCCTCAAACACAAAGGCACACACCAAGGCTCAAATATGGAGCATAAGATCACATCTCTTCAAGGCATTGAAAGGGGAACACATGCAAGCATGTAAGCACAAAACATGGACTGAAATGGCATAATAAGTGATTCCAAATCACTGAAATAGCCTAGGTAATGCAAGCTAATGACTCACACACTCAAGGCTCACAAGCCACAATGCAAAGAGGCTATATAAAGCGTGGCAAGCATGACTCCAAAGACCCAAGACAGACCTTAAACATGGCAAAATAATGCTAAAACCTTCTTAGATCCAAACCAAAATCATGCTAAAATGACATGCTACAACATAGTACATTTTAGGCCAAATGATGGGATTTCAAAGCAAGTGTATTATGCATGCAAAGGGTCAATAAACCAACAAGAGGCAGAGCTAAGACATGCTAAATGGACACCAAATAACCTCTGAAATGGAGCCAAAAACAACTAAGCATGCATGCTACCCTTGTGGACCAAAAACATGAACAAATGAGAGACCAAGGGAGAGGGGTGTCCCTCCCCTATGCAAGACTTCAAAACCTCTTCTTCACCACTGAAAATCCTCTGGATTTCAGCGGTGAGAAGGCCAATGCACAAAGTATTCAAAGCTCAACCAAAGAAGGCACAAAAGGGGCCAAACAAGGCCTAAGAGGGAGAGGTCGACCCCCAACACCAAAATGACCTTAATGAAACATCCTAAGCATGAAAATACAAGACCTTTTTTATTTATACACAAAGCTCAAAATAGCATGCAAAGTAGGTTAAAAGCTAGTGCAATATTGGGGAATATAAAGCAATAGTGTTTACCCTTGAAGAACTCCTCAAGAACAGCAAGTCCAGCCCCCTCTTTCTGATTAAAACCAGCTCAAAACTTGAAGAACAAACCCTCAACACCCCCAAAACCGAATTATGGTGTAATACTATGTGTCTTACTGCTAAACTGAGAACAAAACACACTTTAAGGCTCTCTAACACACACAAATGAAGAGAGAGAGGGAGATATAGAGAGAGAGAGTGATTTATATATCAGATATATATGTATTATCTCTGGTTTTTTCGCTGAACCCCTTCAAAGGAGAGCGAAGGTCTCCTTATATACAGCAAGATGAAGGCTTGAAGCTTCTAAGGGAAGCTAAACAAAAGGGTCAAGAAGGCCAAGCTTCTAAGAGAAGCTAAGGCAAAGGGTCTAAGCTTCTTGAGGAAGCTAAGACAAAGGTCCAAGCTTCCTCAAGAAGCTTGAGCAAAGGGTGCAAGCTTCTCCAAGAAGCTTGGATCAAAAGGGTGCAAAAGGTGCAAGTCCTCCATACACGTGTATGGAGGACAAGTCCGTGCACTCCAGTTGGCATAGCTGGCATGCACCATGCCTGAAAAAGGCAAAAAGGTGGTATCGGCCAGAAAAAAAGGCAATCGGCCAAACAAATGGTCGGCTGACCACACCAAATGCCGACCGGCCATTACTAATGGCCGGTAGCATTAAACTAGGGCCGGTGGCCTTGAGCCAAGGCCGGTGGGTTTCAGGGGGTAACTAACAAGCTACTCTCTACCCTCAGGTGCAAAAACAAACAAGTTCTTGGTGCAAAACCAAGCACATAACAGTCGAGTTGAGAGAACTTGAGGCAAGGCGCGCGGCCGAGACCTCCGGGAACTCAAAATGAACACGAACATGGATGATCATCAGGTGTTCAAATGATGACGTCCAAGTCTTGAGGACAGTCAAAGATGGGGTGTCTACAGTGGCCCCTCTTTGACCGAACTTGAAAGTCATAACAATGACGGGAGTGAGTGTCAAAGTCCAGAGACGACCCATTTTTGACAAGGCCGAAGACTTAGACAAAGCATACAAGCTACAACAAAGTTATGCACCCGAAGGCAGGGGCAAAATGCAAGACAATGCACGAAGCCGAGCATAACTTATGATCATGCAAAGAAAGCTGTAACGAAGCATATACATACAATAAATGCAACAGTTTAAGCAATCTAACATAAATCCAACTACATTACAATGCAGCAAGGATGTAAGAGAATTATGTAATTCTCTCTACGTTCCACGTGGAGAATACAATACCTGTGCGGTTCGTCTGGTCGCGCCAGCTTCAAATGAACCGTACATACAATATCGTGCCTGTAAAAAAGAGAAACTTCACAGGTACGGTATCGTTAGCAACATGCATAACAATGCAATCTAAAGCTGCGTGACAATGCAAGCCGAAGTGGAAAGCATAACAATGCGACTTGGGGTAAGCATAACAATGCTATGAAGACACAAACACATGTAAGTAAATCATAACGCGACAACGCATGCAATGTGTACAAAAGGAACTTGAAATATACACATGTAAGCAAAGCATGCAGTAACACATGCAATGTGTATAGCAGGAATGAACACATGTAAGTAAAGCATGCAGTAACGCATGCAATGTGTAACCTCCTGTAAGATACATAAACACATATAAGTAAAGCACACGCAGAAACGCATGCAATGTGTAAAGCAAGCAAGGTATGAACACATGTAAGTAAAGTACACGCAAAAACGTATACAATGTGTAACCACCTGAAAATACATATACACATGTAAGTAAAGCATGCAGTAACGCATACAATGTGTATAGCAGGAATGAACACATGTAAGTAAAGCATGCAGGTTAACGCAAGCAATGTGTAACCTCCTGTAAGATGCATAAACACATGTAAGTAAAGCATGCAGTAACGCATACAATGTGTATAGTAATGCGAAAAGGGGGGCATATTCAACTGAAACATGGTAAGGGCATGCTATTCATGATGTTGAGATGCGACTTCAAAGTAAGACGAGGCATCGCTCGACGCAAGATGTGTAATGAAGATAATTGAAGCGATTCGTGGAATTTGCGAGATATATAAAAGGATACGAGAAAGGATACTCTTTGTGCGCACCGAGCGTCACACACGGAAGACTTGGCTCGAGGTCAACACGAAGGCCAGTTAATGTTCGAAAGTGCACTTTCTTGCACCGTCTTGAGTAATGAAGGTGCCAAACCATATAATTGACCCAAACAAGGGCGCAGGAGGTGCATCAACCACAAGAGGAGGCCACCGATATTAATCCAGACATTCTGCCGCCTTTCTCCTCTTTCGATTTACTTTCCCTTTTTTACTGTTAGTTTTAAGCACATTGCACCGCCTCAGGCAGGTTTTTTTTTTTTTTTTTTTTTTTCAAAAACTGTGTATTTTTGTAAAAGACATGATGGAAATGAAACAGCTATTTTGTCCAAAAAGGTGTTACATTTGTACTTTCTACGCATCGCGTGGCATCACATAACAATGTGAATGAATTTGAACTTTGTTTGAAAATTAAGCATTTGCATCGTAATAGTCAGGTAGTGAACCGACTAACAACTCGATAAGCAAAAGAAAGAAACTCGATAAGCAAAACAAAGATTTAAAGAAATGAAATACAACTCGATGAGCAAATGTACAAAAACTAGATAAGCAAAAAGGGCGTGACTCCGCAAAAATCATCATCGAAGGGCATCAGAAGTGGTGCCAGTCCCCAAATTCTCAGCAGGTTCAACACATAAACAGCTCAGGGAACAAGAAGGAAGACCACCGGCCACAGGGGAAAGCCATCGGCCTCAAGAAATGTCCATCGGCCAAAAGCTTTGACCCATCGACCAAAAATGGTGGTCGGTCGACACTATTTTTGGCTGGCCGACCATATACGGTAAGAATCACTAGAATGCTGACAGCTGTCTTCCACTCACACCTTGTCCCCTACAAAAGCCTCAACTTCGTAGTTTTTCTCAATTCAACACTGATTTGCTCCAAATGGAAGAGTTTCTCGCCCAAAATCTCACAGCCTGGATTGCCAACTTGGATGGCTCAGAAAAGCTGAATTTTCGGGGCTTCGATATTAATGCACTATTCACTCTGAGTCATACCCCGCTGCACTTGCCGTTTCTCCGTGCCGTGGCGAAGTTTTGTAATCCAGTAACACATGTCTTTAGCTTTGGCAGGCAAGAGGCATGTCTTACCTTTAAGGATTTCCAAGCTTTGATGGAGTCTGAGCGCAACGAAGAAGTCTTGCCTCAGCTTCGCTTCGGCGACGCCCAAGCGTTAGGGTGAATGTGTGGGCTCACGATGCACGATGCTCACTCTTGATTTGTGACGGAATGTTGGATGTTCCGAGTTTGATTTGTCGGTTTTCTGATGCCGGTGACCGCGACGACCATCATTGGCAAGGTTTTCGGAGACACGCTCTTTGTTTGTACATGCTATCTTACTTTTTGCTTGCCTCAGGCTCCGGAGGGTCTATTGTCCGGTTGATCTAGGTTACCCAAGGCATAAAAGAGGGCAAGAGCTGCATTGCCATGACTCTGGTTGAGACGTTGATGGGCTTGGACGCCTTTTATCGCCGAGAGACGACCAGATTTGCGGGGAGTCCCCTACTGCTGCAGGTAATGTTTCCCACCCAATCTCACATATGTATTTTCTCACATCACTCGGCCCTCAGGCCTCATTTTTCTCACAAAACCCTTTTCTCACTTTTCTCTCATCGTAAACCTCTCTATTCTTTATACTCAGCTCGCGGCTACTTCTTCCGACAACATCTAGTCGATGCCCTTGATGAGGGCTGGTGGTTCGACTGGATGTGCTGTTTGTCCGTATACCGCATTGCTTGGCGGTGCCCTTGGCTCAATCTACCGGCAATGGGTTACAGCATGTCCTGGCAGACTGGGATTCAGTTGATCGGCTTGACTCACTGTGTGTTCTATTTTCCATTCCGGTTCCAGCGCCAGTTCGGCCATGACCAGATTTGCCCGCCAGAGGGGATAGAGTACCCAGCTGCATTTCCGATCCGAGGAACACAACTTGCTCGATATGCCATGGCATGGGGACTAGAGAGCTCCTGGCCCCCGCTCCCACTTTCAGTTGCACTTTGTCTGATGAGTGCATAGATTGGCTTAATGAAGAGGCACAGATTGGGCCCAGCTTGGCATCAGAGGCTTCGACCAGCTCTGGGAGGGGGCGCAAGAACACCTGACTTATCTATGCCCCGGATTTATTGCTTTATTAGTACTTTCAAGTTTTCTTTATGAATGTAATAAAAAGCAACTTCAATTTGTATGCAAGGGCAGGAGAGCTCTGTATTGAAATCAATGAAATTGAGGGTTGTGGGTACTGAAAATTTTCCGCTTTGGTCCAAAAATGGTCTAAGTTGTAAAAAGATTAATTTGAACAAAATCAACTTCTATCAAAACTTTTCAAAACCATTTTCGATATGGATGAGAACTGGACACGCCTGAGATCTGTCACTGAGATGCACAACCTTGGATCCCCAGCAACTGGAAAGTTGCCCGTAGTCTAAATAGCACTGTACCGGAGATCACAAACGAACTCTTGAATGCTGAATAGACAAAGATGACTGAGATGATCAAATGGACAAAGTTGATCGGGGAAAAGTTTATGGCTGAACTTCAGGATGAAGTTGCCTACGTATCCCAAAGATGGAAATCAAGCCTTACGTAGTTCAGGCTTGGGTTCACTTGAGTATTTTCACTCTCCTTTTGCGCTCTAACTTTTGCCAAGGCCGCCTTTGCGGGGTTTCAACCTTGCGAGCTCAGTTTTGATAATTTCCAATTTTTCATGCTCTAACTTTTGCCTAGGTCGCCCTTTCAGGTTTTTGACCTAGCGAGCCTCTCAGGGGTAATATTTCTTGAACTTGTCCATGTTGATTGGCTGTGAGAACTCTAGGCCATCTAGGTCCATCAGAACGACAGCTCCACCCGACCAGATAAACTTAATGATGTAGGGACCAGTCCAATTGGGTCTGAACTTGCCCCTAGGGTCGTGGATGGAAGCTCGGTTGTCCTTGAGCACCAGATCTCCTTCTTTCAAATTCCTGGACTTAACTTTCTTGTTGAAAGCCCGGGCAATTCTGCGCTAATAACCTTGAACATGGTACAGTGCTTTCAGTCTTCTCTCATCGAAGAGCATGAGTTCTTCAAATCTGCTCTGCTGCCAATCAGCCTCAGTTATCTGATACTCGGCCAGTACTCACAATGACGGAACTTCAATCTTGATAGGTAGAACGGCCTCCATCCCATAAACCAATGAGTACAGAGTCACTCCAGTAGAAGTCCTAATTGAGGTCCGGTAGCCCCACAGAGCAAACGGCAGCTTATCTGGCCAATCCCTGTAGGTTTCCACCATCTTCTGCAGTATGTGTTTGATGTTCTTGTTGGCGGCCTCAACCGCTCCATTGGTTTGTGGCCGGTATGTGGACGACTTATGAAAAGCCACGTTATATTTCTCCAACAAGTCAATCACTTCCTTCTTGAAGTGGGAACCATTGTCTGAAATGATTTCGTTCGGGACCCCGTAACAGCAGATGATATTGTTTCGGATGAACTTCGCAAACATACAACGCTTTTAACACCGCATAAGATTGGGCCTCGACCCACTTTGTAAAATAGTCTATCGCGACCAGGATGAACTCATGCTTATTTGACCCTTTCAGAGTGACAGCCCCGATCACATCAATTCCCCAAACTGAAAATGGCCATGGCGAAGTCATGTTGTATAGCTTCGACGGTGGGATGTTCATGCAGTTTGCATGGATCTGACATTTGTGGCATCGTCGAACAGAGCTGATACAATCCTCTTCCATGGTGGACCAATAATAACCCTGTCTGAGAATCTTCCGAGCTAACATTACCCCATTCATATGTGTTCTGCATTCCCCTCCATGGATGGCCTCCATTAGGCGCTTCGATTCTTTGGCATCCACGCACAGCTTATGCATTCCCAGATGACCTCTCTTATACAGCTTACCCCCGCAGATGATGAACGGAACGACCATTCTTCTAATTGCCCTTTTATTCTTGGCATTTGCTCCTGGTGGATATGCTTCTTTCTCCAAGAAATTTCAAATGTCGAAATACCAGGGGTTCTCATCTTGAACCTCATCTATAGCAGCAATTGACTTGTATACTGGTGCAAATTTCTGGTCAATAATGACTGGACACATCCGGACTCCGAAAGGGATGTCTATCATGGAAGATAGAGTTGCTAGTGAATCTGTGAACCTGTTGTTCTCTCTTAACAGATGAGCGAAGTTTAGCTTCTTAAACCGAGGAATTAACAGGTCTAAGGTCTGGTGATACATTATCATCTTTTCGTCTTTGACTTTCCAGTCTCCTTTTGCTTGAGACACAACAAGGTTCGAGTCCCCGATGACGTCCAACCGCCTTGCCCCTAGTTCCAGGGCTGCTTCTAGATCGGCAATGCATGCCTCATATTCTGCTTCGTTGTTCGAGACTTTGAATCAGAGTTTGAAGGCTAGAGGGATACGAGAATTGTCGGGTGCTATCAGCAACACTCCTATCCCATACCCATATTGGTTTGACGCTCCGTCAAAGTACATCGTCCAAGTTTCATCGTCGATATGCAAAATCGCCTCATTTGGGAATAAGTACTCAACTGCCTCACCCCCTTCCACTGGATGATCGGCTAAGAATTCTGCTACTACTCTTCCCTTGACTAACTTGCGCGTCACATATTTCAGATCGAATTCGGAAAGCAACAGCAACCAATGAGCTAGCCTACCCGTAAGTGTCGGTTTCTCGAAAAGGTATTTGATGGGATCTAATCTTGAAACCAACATTACGGAGTGAGCTAACAGGTAGTGCCGCAGCTTCCTGGTAGCCCATACCAAGGATAAGCAAGCCTTCTCCAACGGTGTGTAGTGAGTTTCATATTCTAGCATCTTCTTGCTCATATAGTAAATGGCTCTCTCCACTTTGTCCTCTGATTCTTGCGCGAGCATGCAGGCCATTATAGTCTCAGTTACTAAAAGGTACAATATCAATGGTTTCCCCGGTTCAGGCGGTGACAGCACGGGTGGGTTCTGTAAGTATCCCTTGATCTGTTCAAAAGCAGCTTGGCATCGGCCGTCCCACTGGAATTTCTTTCCTTTCTTCAGAAGACCAAAAAGTGGTTCACAAGTGAAGGTTAATTTTGAGGTAAATCGTCTTATGAATTGTACTTTACCCATAAAGCCTCGCACCTCCTTTTCAATCCTTGGTGATGGCATTTCTAAGATGGCCTTGATTTTGGAAGGGTCGACTTCGATACCTCTTTATGTAATCAGAAACCCTAGCATTTTTCCCGCTGTAACACCAAATGTACACTTCTGAGGATTCAGCCGCAACCGGAATTCTCTGATCCTTTGGAAGAACTTTTGCAAGGCGATGTAGTGGCCCTCTCTTTCTTTGGACTTGACAATCATGTCGTCCACATACACCTCAACCTCTTTGTGGATCATGTCATGCAATATCGTGGTCGCGGCTCGTTGATATGTAGCTCCAGCATTCTTCAACCCAAACGGCATCACTCTATAGCAGTATGTCCCCCACGGGGTGATGAAAGCAGTCTTCTCCCGGCCTTCAGGTGCCATCACTATTTGATTGTAGCCTGAGAAGCCATCCATGAACGAAAGCAAAGCGTGCCCCACTGTGAAATCTACCAACTCATCAATATGCGGCAAGGGAAAGTCATCCTTCAGATAGGCTTTGTTCAAATCTCTGAAATCCACACATATCCGGGTCTTACCATCCTTCTTTGGCACCAGAACAATGTTGGCCAACCAAGTCGGGTATTCAGATACCAGCAGGAAGCCTGCGTCGATTTGCTTGGTGACCTCTTCCTTAATCTTGATGGCCCAGTCAGGGTGGATTGTTCTGAGTTTCTGCTTGATGGGTCGGGCCTCGGGGTCAAGAGGAATCCGGTGCTATACAATCTTAGGATCGATTCCAGACATGTCTTCGTAGGACCACGCGAAAACATCTTTGAAATCTTTTAATAAAGCGACTAAGCACTCGCGTTCCTCCGAAGACAACATGGACCCGATCTGGACCAGCCGCGGGTCCTTCTCAGTACCAATATTCACAGTAGTAATTTCATCAACTAAAGGTTTAACAAATCTTTCCTGTTCTTGATCAATTAATCGTTACAACACCAGAGGAATTTCTTCCTCGTCGTTTTTATCAAAATTTTGAAAGTCCTGATTCAAGTAATAAATCAAAGGCACAAAAAAGTACTCAGAAACCAAAGCCACATCATTCTCATTAAGCACATCCAAACCGTCCGATTCTTTTGTTACAACAGACTCAAAAGAGAAAGAAAAAGATGACCTAGATAGGACTGTGGCATCCGGGTTATCACCCCCAGGAATACCGGACTCAGACTCAGTCGAGCTAGAACTTGGTTCCGACTCACAAGACTCGGTGGAATCAGATTCCGGCTCACTACCTGACCCGGTGTTGCTTGACAAAAATCCCTCTTCATACTGCCAAATGAGAGAGGGTGCGATGGATGCATCCAAAATGTTTGCTGGTAGGCCCACAGCCGTTTCATTCCCAATCATGGACACCGAGAAGTTATCCCCCAAGCACTTCTGTTCGATCGGAGGATATGAAAGTAGACATGCCAGCGCTACCCCCATTTCACTTTCGGCGTCCTCAGACTCCGTTTTCTTGCTCTGCTTTACCTCGACTGTTGGGTCTGTCTGCTCTTCAGCAACATCATCCCCGGATAACTGCAGGTCAAAGAAGATCTCAAACCCTGGTAGGCGCTTCTTCTCGGCATTCAGCCATGGCTCTGGGAAGCCACAAAATGGAAAGTCCTCCCCCTCCAGGACGAAGCGTCCGTTTAGGGTACCCTGGATGGGCCGGTGCATTAACTCAAAAGGCTTCCCTGCCTGCTTTGCTCTGGCTCTCCCAGCCATCTCCTTGCCTTTCCTTATCCAATCCTCTTTGGTGGGCAGATAACCCAAACCAAAGGTATGCGGGTTGTGTGGCACTTCGGCCAATGCTGCGACGCCCTTCCGGCCACTCTTTCCCAATCCCATCCCGGGGATGTGTTGAAGCTTATTCATGAGGTGTACTGATTGAGCATTGACATACAACCCCTCATTCACAGCCATGATGTTCTGAACTACCCGAGCCTCGGCCAGGGTAAAACCTGACATGAACACATCCTCCATACCGTGCTCAATTTCCAAAACTGGCGTAGATACTTCCGGTTGTGGATGGATCGATGAATTTCCAAAAACAATCGCTAGGCCCTTCCCATGGGGTATTTCACCATCTGATGCAAGGTGGACAAAACTGCCTTCACCTAGTGCAGCCACGGCCACCCCAAGAGCAGGTTAAAGGTCGCAGGAACTTCCAGGACATGAAAGTCAATTTCATGCTGTCCCGGGCCAACCTGGGTCTGAATTTTCACCGTCCCCATTACCTCTCTGCTCATGTTGTCATATGCCCGAATCACCTGGGCTGTCGGCACAAAGTCCGCGATCTTTAAACCGATTGCATATGTAGTTCTTGCCGGGCACACATTGATGGCAGACCCTGTGTCGACAAGTACCACGGGTATCTATTTGTTTCTACACTCCACAGAGATGTAGAGTGGCTTGTTATGGTTCGCACCCTCAGGTGGCAATTCCTTGTCGGAGAAAGTCAACATTGGGATAGCTCATCCCGGAAAAACTAAGCCCACCAGCTGTTCAGGCGTGGTGTCTATTGCGAGCTTGGCCTTGTCCATGGCCAATAAGGCAGCTTGTCGATGCACCCGTGATGCCATAAGCAGTCCCCAGATGGAGATGTCTACCTGGATCTTTTTCAACTGCTTCAGTACAGCCTCATATTCAAGTTGTTTCTCTTTTTGCTTCTCTGCCTCCTTATCTTTCCCAAACGCCTCTGGCTGATCTAAGTGTGGAGGCTTGAAATACCGTTCACTCCTAGTCATATGGTCGACTTCACCAATGTACCAGGTATCATCTGGTTGATTGCTCCCTCAATCCTCATCCGTGTGGGCCAGACGTAGATCATCATCCTCCCACCACATTCCATCGGGATCCGACAGACACCTGTCCGACTCTGGTATGACTGTTCTTGTACTCGTAGTACCTTCCATCCATATGCTCGCAGCATTCTCTACCCCTGTGCACACAGCAGTTACAGTCCCCGTGTGGGCCTTAGCTTTCCTAATTCTCTCAAAATCCTCAAACCTTTCATGTTCCAACTGCGTCAGTACAGCCGGCTGTTCAATAATTCTTGTATTCAAAATGCCCTGATCCTGAGCAAAATTCTTAGCATCGGCGCTCTCCGGCGATGCATTCTGATCTCTGACCCTTCCGGTCATAACTGATATTCTTGCCCCCACCGGGCCCTGTTCTGGTTGGAATTCTTCCATAACATCCGGTTGATCATCCAGCCACCCGATAACCTCTGCCGATTCCTCAAGATTCAACCAGTTGACTGCCATGTCCGTTGGATCTTGTTCACCAAAAAATTGGAGGTTAGCGAAGTCCCCTTCCAATGCTGCTAAATTATCTGACCCCCGATCAAATCCATTCCTCTGTACCATACAAAGCTCTGCCCTTTCTGGCAACTCCACACTTGGCCTAACCCGGCCTACTGACAGAATATAGTCACTCGGACTGTATACCTTCTCAGCAAAACTCCCAGATTCCTCGGATTCTGACTTAACAATGCCATTCTCCTCTGAAATCTCCCCCGTTCTATCTTTGACAGTCACCACCATTGGTTCGGGTTGTGTTCTGGAGATGTCCAACATGCACAAGTTAGTGCAGTCAGGAAGGAGCACCTCTGACTTGGGAAGGTGGGATGGGGTGATATATATGCTAGGATCGTAAGACACGACCCAGTCTGGATAAAGTTGATTCTTTTGGGAGGTGCAGCTTGGTGGTACGGTGGGAGAGGGTTTGTTGTGACATTGGGTTTTTTGGGAGGCACAATCACTCCATTATCAATGAGATCTTGAATCTCATGACGTAATCGGAAGCATTGGTCGGTGTCATGACCATGCTGTTGGTGAAATGCGCAATATTTGGTTGGGTTATGGGCAGGGGGAAGTTTTTCTGGCAATGGCCGTGGCTCTAGGGGCTTCAAGTGCCCTTTTCGGATTAAAACCCCCAGAGCTTTGGACAAGGGCATATATAGTGGAGCCAAGGTTCTTTGGTTTTTGGGTGGGTATTTGGCTGTTTGTGTATTGCTTCCAGACGCACCGGAGAATGGCGTAGCTGCCATGGTTCTTGGAGGAGGAATGGTGGTGACCATGCTCACTTCTGAGGCTCTTGTAGTTGTAGCGCCGCTCGGGCCTGTATTGGTGTTGCGGTCAAAGGTTCTCCTGGGTTGCTCTCTGTTATTGTCGATCAAGCCTTGCTTCAAGGCATCCTCAATCTGTACTCCCATCTCGTGCAGATCTGAAAAGGTAGGGAAGGGGAGCACGATCATTTTTTGCATCAGCTTAGGCTGGAGATTGCGCACAATCATCCAAATTTGATCTTTATCGGTGGGCCTTAGGGTCATCATTGAGGCCTTGGCCCTCCATCTGGTTATGAACTCCGAAAAGCTCTCCTTAGGCTCTTGCCTTGTCGTCTCGAGATCACAGGTTGTAATCTCGATTTGCATGTTATACGAGTATTGTGCAATGAATGCCTCGGCCATCTCATCCCAGTTCCTCTTAACGTCATCTTCTAATTTGGCATACCAGATGGCCGCCACACCCGACAAGGTCCAGCCGAACAAAGACAACTTCTGTAGTCTGGTGAGGCCCATCGGCCTTAAGATATCTAAAAACAACCTCAGGTGCACCATGGGGTCCCCGGACCCATCAAATCGGTCAATATGCGGCATCTTGAATCGGTCCGGCAGCGTCACAGCCGTGTCGGTATACCCGTCCTCAATGTTGGGAATGGACTTTACCCCTTGGGATTTCTTAAACATCTTTTCCAGCTTGCTTAGCTTTAATGCTGTGGGGTCCACTTCAAACTCGAAGGGAGAATCCGGTACATTGATAGGTGTGGGCGCCTTGGATAGTTGCAGTAGAATCGAGGGTGGAGCCGGCCCCGTTGGAACGTCTGTATCCTCTTGGATATTCGGGACATTTGGTGTCTCCTCGGGTATCGGAACCCTTAGTGGGGGAGGAGCTTGATGTGAAGCAGATGCCCCAGCTTGCTGTTGTAGCCTTACGATTAACTCTGCTTGTTCAGTCATAACCGTGGCCTGTTGTTTGGCGAACTCCGCCTGTCGGACAACGTCTTGCTGAATAGTTTTCATGCTCTCTTGGAGCTGACACACCACCTCCTCTAAGCTTGCCATACTACTCTGCTCTGGTTGAATTACCGGTATATATTCCCTATCTGTGGCGAAAATTGAGGCCTCGACCTGACTGTCCACTGGTAGGGTTGACCACTGCTCTGGCAATCTCTGCTCAGATACACTGCGTCTTCTTGGCGTTTGTCTGATAACGGGGGTAGAGAATAAAACACTGGTTGTCCGTCGACCAGATCCTCAGATCGATTGGGTCAGTGACCTCTAGTCCACAGTGCTTGGGGAATATTTACTGGGTCAGAAGCAATCGTGCTAAACTACCTAGCAAAAAGATAAATAAAGCAATAATAAGGAAATAAACAAACAGACAAACAGACAGCATAACGGCTTAAATAAACACAACACACAGTTGGGCATAACAACCCGCAGTCGATAAGCTGAGTACACTATTCCTCAACACTGATCACTGTTCCCAAATTATTGCCCCCAAAACTGAACCTGATACCCGTAGATAACTGATTCCCAAAATACTGAACTAGTGCTCGCAGGCCTGATACCCAAACTCGTGAGCTGATACATGCATTCCTGTAGAGGCCAACTCTAAAGCACATAACAAACAAGTGAGAGCCAAAACACCCCTATGTTGGGGTAGGTTTCCCTGTCCTATTTTGTCAGGAGCTAGGGTTTCACTACGCACGCAGCGGTTTCAAACAACCTATAATCGGGTAAGCAACCTGTCCTACCTTGGAATGGTCACTACGGATTCCGAATATGCACTAGGTCGAATGGTCTAAAAGGGTGCCCCGGTAACAACCGGGGTTTGTGTTCCTATCGTGGCAGAGCCCGTAACCGGTCAGCCTTATGGCGCGCTTCTCAAAGCAAGCCTTTGGCAAACCGTTCTGGAATAGTAGATGGCAAACACGATGTCCAAGGCACACCAATGCACATGCAATGCAAAGAAACACATAATTAAAATCAAAATAGGATATCATTAGTTCGAGTCGAGCTCTCTAAAGTCCCCAGCAGAGTCGCCAGAAATGGTAGACGTGCCCGAACGCCCCGAGAGGGAACCCCCCCTCGGTTTTGTTCATTTGGGCTCACTACATTTTAGGACTCAAAGTCACGGTTCTGTATCTAATCTTGCAGAGTGCAAGGCAAGACCAATGAATCATCAAAGAGTCCAAGTCTGGAAAATTGTTTTGGAAAACAAATTTTTTTAGAAAGAAGCACCAAACATGGACTGCTTTGCCAGATAGAGAGTCACCACCTAAATATTTTATTTTGGGAAATTTAGGAAACCCTGACTTGTTTGTCTAACGCCACGTATCCGTCATCACCAAAGTTGCCTCGGCTCGGGAACTTGGGTACAATTGGGGAAGGTCAGCTATGAGCACCCCCTCTCGCCTGATCAAAGATCGGCCTCTACTAACCATGATATCTAGTTTTGAAAATGTTATGTGTTCTTATTCCGGTTATTAGCCTAATCTTACTATGTGATGCGCACAACACAAAAGTATAGACTAGATAGCCTAATTTGGAACGAAGTATCGCATATCCATTTGTTTGGAAATTGGTTTGAAATTTGCTACTCGCAAGTAGGCTAAAACATGGATTTCAACGAGTTGTTCCAACTCAAGCAATCCAACCTTCACCCACAGGCATTCAGGCAGTTTATATCACATAAGCATATAGCCACATGGTAAGCATGCTGTCATGGCAATACTCACATGCATGCAAGGATACAAAAGTGTAAGTGCTTACCTAGTACTCCAAGCCAAAACAGAAACTAGTTAGTAACCAAATGCATGATCCTAGTTCATGTTTAAGATGGCTAATGCAACACATGCAAGATGTGACTTATAATAGGCTCGGCTATTCTAAGATGGCATATGATGATGCTACAGCTAACACGTATTCAACTTAGGATTGAAATACAAATGCAGTTAGTATGATGCGCCGAGCCCGGTGCATGCAAGACGGATGAATGGATGCAAACATGCAAACATAAGTATGCTAATTTAAACATGCCTTAATCTAACCATTATAAGCTAGTAAATAAAAGGGAGAAAGACGTGGGGTTGGAAGACACACACACACTCACATACACTTATTACACAATTGCCCTCGCTCAGAGGGTCTGAATAAATTATACAGTCCATAACTAACTATTCTAGCTAATTAAATATTACAAAACTTCTAACTAATTAACAAATTAATTACAAAGAAGAAAATGGCCGTAGCCCTGCCTCGGAATGCGTGGATGATGCATGCTTGACTCGCCTTGCTCGGGAACTCACTGCCATGTCAAAAGCTGCCTCTATTTACACTGCCTTGCCCCTCTGAAAATTATACAAGTTTCCAGAACACTTCTGATCCACCTCATGGACGCTTTGAGAGGCCATCGGCCAAGAGGGGTGGCCATCGGCCACAAGAAACTGATCATCGACCATTTGTGAAGCCATCGGCTAAGTATGGTTGGTCGGTCGGCACTGAAAGAAGTCGACCGGCCATTTCTTTCTGCAGAGCCCTGTTTTGACAACAGCAGAGGACAGACAGTGCATGGCATGTAATTTTCAAAGCAATGTGTGCATGGCCACTCTCCCTATCATGTTATGGACTCAAGGGAGTGTGGCCCTCGGTACTCGGGCCACCAATCAAGCATTTTGATGCATGATGGCCAAAGGCACCGAGTTTGCAAATCAATATGAATGCATGCAACAAAACAAATGAGTGCCTTACGCCCTATCATGTTGGGATTAAGGACGTCGGTGACCAAAGGTTGAGATGTGTTTCGTCACTTTGGGTACGAACACACCTCACCCCCCATGCTTGGTTTGACACCCCAAACCAAGCAAAAATGTGAGACATGTATGCAATGTGGCTCAAGTATGCAACATGGGTCAAATATGCAACATGAAGGTAAGTTAACATGGCATGCCAAATGCAATGTGCCAAACATGCAAGATACAATGCAATGCAACCTATCATGCAAGCTAGGATGTGAAATGCAACTAGCTAAACAACATGCGAATGTGCAAAGATAATACAATGCAAGCATGAAACCAAAGTAATGCAACATGTCAAACACATGCAATGGTGGACTTAGACTGAAATGGGAGGCCTCAGCCATGCCCTAAAACAGGGGCCAAAACACCCAAATTAAGGGGCCAAAAGGGGAGGCAAATACACACACAACATTGGTCCATAAGCTAGACCACTATGCACAATATTCACGCATGAGCAAGATGGAGTAAACATGAGGGTATGACAATATAACAAGCTCTGAAATCAAGCCAATAACGATACCAAATCATGCACCTAAGGTGAACAAAGCATGCTAATGGACTTAAGGTTCAAAGCTAGTCAAGATGCTTGAACTAAGGCCATATCAACCAAGCCCCGCAAGGCCAAGGTGACTGAAAACAAACTTAGGGCAGACCAAAATAGGATGAGAACAAACATGGAACATAGTCAAAACATGTCAAGAAATGGGCCCAATACAAAGGGCATTCAAGGCCACAAAAAGGAGGATTCTATTACAACCACCCCAACCACTCATGGCATGGACTATGCAACCAAAAACAGAGTTACAATGCACCAAAATAAGTCCCAAAACCCACTGATATGGCAGCCCAAAGCCCCAAACACATAGGCACACACCAAGGCCTAAACATGGAGCATAAGATCACATCTCTTCAAGGCATTGAAAGGGGAACACATGCAAGCATGTAAGCACAAAACATGGACTGAAATGGCATAATAAGTGATTCCAAATCACTTAAATAGCCTGGGTAATGCAAGCTAATGACTCACACACTCAAGGCTCACAAGCCACAATGCAAAGAGGCTATATAAAGCATGGCAAGCATGACTCCAAAGACCCAAGACAGACCTTAAGCATGGAAAAATAAACCAACAGGAGACAGATGTAAGACATGCTAAATGGACACCAAATAACCTCTGAAATGGAGCCAAAAACAACTAAGCATGCATGCTACCCTTGTGGGCCAAAAACATGAACAAATGAGAGACCAAGGGAGAGGGGTGTCCCTCGCCTATGCATGACTTCAAAACCACTTCTTTACCACTGAAAATCCTCTGGATTTCAGTGGTGGGAGGGCCAATGCACAAAGTATTCAAAGCTCAACCAAAGAAGGCACAAAAGGGGCCAAACAAGGCCTAAGAGGGGGAGGTTGACCCCCAACACCAAAATGACCTTAATGAAACATCTTAAGCATGCAAATACAAGAGCTTTTTAAGTTATACACAAAGCTCAAAACAGCATGCAAAGTAGGTTAAAAGCTAGTGCAAGATTGGGAAATATAAAGCAATAGTGTTTACCCTTGAAGAACTCCTCAAGAACAGCAAGTCCAGCCCCCTCTTTCTGATTAAAACCAGCTCAAAACTTGAAGAACAATCCTCAACACCCCCAAAACCGAAGTATGGTGTAATACTATGTGTCTTAGTGCAAAACTAAGAACAAAACACACTTTAAGGCTCTCTAACACACACAAATGAAGAGAGAGAGGGAGATATAGAGAGAGAGTGGTTTATATATCAGATATATATATATATTATCTCTGGTTTTTTTGCTGAACCCCTTCAAAGGAGAGGGAAGGTCTCCTTATATACAGCAAGATGAAGGCTTGAAGCTTCTAAGGGAAGCTAAACAAAAGGGTCAGGAAGGCCAAGCTTCTAAGAGAAGCTAAGGCAAAGGGTCTAAGCTTGTTGAGGAAGCTGAGACAAAGGTCCAAGCTTCCTCAAGAAGCTTGAGCAAAGGGTGCAAGCTTCTCCAAGAAGCTTGGATCAAAAGGGTGCAAAAAGTGCAAGTCCTCTATACACGTGTATGGAGGGACAAGTCCGTGCACTCCAGCTGGCACAGCTGGCATGCACCATGCCTGAAAAAGGCAAAAAGGTTGGTATCGGCCAGAAAAGGAGGCAAATCGGCCAAACAAATGGTCGGCCGACACACCAAATGCCGACCGGCCATTCAACCACACCACAATGCCGACCGGCCATTACCAATGGCTGGTAGCATTAAACTGGGCCGGTGGCCTCGGGCCAAGGCCGGTGGCTTTCAGGGGGTAACTAACAAGCTACTCTCTACCCTCAGGTGCAAAAACAAACAAGTTCTTAGTGCAAAACCAAGCACAGAACAGTCAAGTTGAAAGAACCTGAGGCAAGGTGCGCGGCCGAGACCTCCGGAAACTCAAAACGAAAACGAACATGGATGATCATCGGGTGTTCAAACGATGACATCCAAGTCTTGAGGAAAGTCAAAAATGGGGTGTCTACAGCGATCCTACCGACCGTCTGCAAAACGAGTTGGGATCCTTAGATGCCATAGGCAACCAAAATCAAAACAAGTCAAGTTCACCTACCAAAAGGGCCGACTGCGCAGATAGGGCTACGGCCATCAATCCAGCACGACATGAAAGGATGCCTTATCAGCTGGTAGGGAGACTGAAGCTGCCAGGCTCAAGGCTACCGCTGGGTCGGTAATGATGGATGCGTCAGAGGAAATCGACGTGTCTCTGATCTTTGGCTGAACAATGAAAGGAACAACCATGTCTGACTCTTCTAAACGAGGCCTTTTGTCAGCAAGACTATCTTCTGAACAGGCCTCTCCCTCGGCGCTACGGTTCTTACCCCGCTCTTTCGGGATCAACTGTCCTTCAATGACTGGTTGTTCAACCTCTTTCACCGTTTCGGCCGCAACAATCTGAGCCGGCTCTTCGACAACAGGTTCGAAAAACTCAATCAAGGCAGGTCCAGAACGGGCGACCATTCGCTCGGCATTTTTCTTTCGAGCCATCTGCGTGAGGTTTTCCCCAGCCATACCTTCAAAAAAATCGCCGAGTAGGTCTCCCAAACTTCCAAAAATATCTCCAGAAGAAAACTCCGTCCGACCTGAAATGGACGGCGAGGTAGGCTGACTAAGTCTGGTTGCCTCAAACGCCGAGTTTAGGGCCTCATCAACCTCTTCGGCCTCCTCAGCGAACTCTCTGGCTGGTTCGGCGACTACTCTACCACCGGCTCCACGTCTTGCCCGAATCAGAAGCTTTCGAGACCAACTTGCCTAAGGCTCTTGAAGCTAGGAAAGATAAGAGCCGCAAGGTGTTGATCGCCGGATGGAATCAGAATGTTGTCAGCGGCCAAAAAAGTAGTATAAGTAGGCTCGTATTGAAGAAGTATATGGGCCGCTCTCCTTTGCTTCTGTACGTTTGGATGGCCGAAGTATCCGAGTGCAGTCGCAATCTGCGCAAGGACTGCGTCGTCAGTAGAAACCAGAATCTTTTTCAATTTACTGCCTGCAAAGACAAAGGGTTAGACATGGAGAGAAGGCCGAGTAAAAGAAAAGTTCAATAAACGCAAGGGGACACACGGCAACCTGGTTCACCCCTCCATCTGGGAATAGGGTCTAGGTGACCCTCGCCTTCGCCAAATTCCCAGTTCCCTCGGACATTGACCATTACGTCATCCACACGCTTACCAGAACTGGCGAGCATGGTTACCAAATGATGGTCAGTATCCTTGGCCCTAAGAAAGTACCGCCAAGCCGACCGAAAGATTTGGCTAAAGCATAGCAGTGCCGAATGGCCGGAATGCCAAGATCGATCCTAAGGCGCCAGTTCAACTCTACGATCCCCATTACGATTCAAAAAAAGTTCACATTGGGCTGAGAAGGAATCGGACCCCAATGGCAGAGGACGGCCCTAAGGAATGGATGTAAGGGAAAACGGACCCCGCCCTCTACAATGGATAGGAGAGGAAAGGCGATTGAATTTCGATCCTCTCTCTCCATATCCAGAGTATTGTCTGTCACTAGAGATAGATGAACATCATCGGGGATGGAAAAGTGTCGCCGAAATCCGGAAACATGACCCTCAGAAAGGAGGTCTTTCAAGTGTTTAGCCATTTTCGCGGGAATCAAGGGTTCACCAAAATTAAAATAACAAATAGAAAGTAGGATTGCAAAGAAAAGAGAAGAAGACTTACGAGGAGCAAGGGGGACAAGGGTAGACGGAGAAGAGTTACAGAAAATGCGAGTCAGAGAAGGGATACCCGCTGGTGGTCCAAGAGTCTCGAATACTCGACGAAATGTACACTCAAATGACTGAAATTTCAAAACGCAATGAATGCGAGACGCGCGAATGAGGCGGGAAAGTGTAATGATGACCGAAAAGGTGTGTGCATTTTGACATTTGTATTGGGGTACGCAAAGCCGCCTGACCTATTTTAACGTTTCCAATTCAAAACCAACACGCTGATTAACTACCGTTAATGGGGAGTTCGGGGGGCAATTGTGGGAGCCAAATAAATGGCAAAATTAGAAGGTACGTACCTTAGAAGACTGATATTAATTGGCTGTATCCTACGAGAATGGGAAGTCGAATATAATATATGTGCCGAATAAGTGTAGATCCTTAGAGCCGAATAAGAGAAATGACAATGATTAAAAAGTAGGCCCTGGCCCCGAGGATCAAAAGGAACATGTATAAATACAGGAACAATGGATTGAGAAAGGTATGTAAGAATCACTTCACTTAACTTAGTAAACAAGCTATCTTGAGTGTCTGAACTGACTTGTCCGTCGGAGTGCTAATTCTGGCACCCCCGACCGGAGTGTTTGTATCTTTTCAGGTGACTAGCTGAGGATCACTAGCGTCTCCCAGGATCTGAAGAGTATGTCCAAACCACTTCTCCACACCATTGAACAAAACGGGATTTCTCCCAGGACGTTCGGGGACGTCTACAGTTTCTGGTGACTCTGCTGGGGATTTAGAGAACTTGACTCGAACTCATGATATCTTGTTTCGACTACACTTATGTGTTTCTTTGCATTGCATTTGCATTGGTGCACCTAGGACACAGTGTTTGCCATCTGCTATTCCTGAACGGTTTCTCGGAGGCTCGCTTTGAGAAGCATGCCATAAGGCTGACTGGTTACGGGCTCTGCCATGATGGGAACACAAACCCCGGTTGTTACCGGGGCACCCTTTTTGACCATTCGACCTAGTGTATATTCGGAATCCATAGTGACCATTCCAAGCTAGGACAGGTTGCTTACCCAATTGTAGGTTGTTTGTAACCGCTGCGTGCGTAGTGAAACCCTAGCTCCTGACAAAATAGGATAGGGAAACCCTACCCCTCCATAGGGGTGTTTTGGCTCTCACTTGTTTGCTATGTGCTTTTAGAGTGCGTCTCTACAGGAATGCATGTATCAAGTTTACAAGTTTGGGCATCAGGCCTGAGGGCATTAGTGTTTTGCGAATCAGTTATATCTACGCGTATCAGATTCAGTTTTGGGGCAGTGATTTGAGAATAGTGATCAGTGGTCGAATACAGTTATTCAGTTATGCTTACATCTGTTCTGATAAAATTGGGCTGAGATGCTGCATGTTTTCTCTTTAGGGGGGGATCAGAGATTCAGTTCAGAGCAACCAGTGTTCTCCTTCGCTGAGGCAGGGCAGAAAGAGGCCAGTCGAGGCTCACCGGTCCATCAGATTCATCAGTCACCAGTCCAGTCCATCTGGTCTGTCAGTCCAGTGACATGACCTCTGTTCAGTTCAGCAGATTCGTGACGACGCAAAGTCCAGAAGAAATTGTGGTCATGACGACAACATTGAGCCAAGACCAGGCAATCACCATGCAAGGTGAGGTTGATGTTGAAATGCAACGTCCACCCAGGTCACCTGCCGCGCGTCCGATCTGGGAAACCCAATTATTTCAAGCTCGTGAGCCCACCACCTTTGAGTTGATGAGAATGATTGGCGACCTTCAGAGGTCTGTGGCTGATCTGGCCTACGGAATGTCGGCCCCGCCACCAATCACATCGTATGCCGGGAACTTCATGCCAGAGAAGCCCCCACTACTGGGGCAAATTGTAATTGATCTCAGCCAACCTGAAGCTATCTCAAGCTCTGGCAATGATATGTCAACAGCAGCCAGACTTCGCACTGGTCAAGCAACCCAAACCTTCCACCAAGCTGAGGCTAGCAGAAAGAACAAGATGAAGATGGACATTGATCCCTATGAACGACTTCAGCAAGCTGTTGAGGCTCTAAAAGCCGAAGGTTTGGACAAGCAACAACTACTCGCAGTTGTGGCTAAGATTGTGGATGACATCTTCCCCACTCAGACCGAGAGCAGTTTAAGCCAGAGGGAAAATCGAGATGGGGACCGTCATACCAGAACAGTTCCTTCCAATCCTAACCCTACACTAGGAAAAGATCAGAGAGCCAAGGCAGCACCTGCCGATCCTTTTTCAAATGTGTCCAGCAAGATTTAGCAAACCTCGAAGTATCTGCCCCGAGGTCGTAGGGTCTTCCATGCCCTCTACATGCCTTTGTCTAAGGCCTTTCAAATCCTCATCGAAAAAGGGCATCTCAAACCCCTCGAGCCTCGGCCTCTCCCGAGTCCCCTTCCAGCTAAGCATGATGGTACCCAGTACTGTGCATACCATCAACAAATCGGTTACAGCACCGACAACTGCTTCCGTCTTTGCCACGAAGTGCAAGATTTGATTGACAATAAAGTCATCCTCCCGCCAAGCTCGGCAAAGTCTGTCACCACCGGGTTGGTGGATTTCGAGGATAATGCAAGTATGTGATTAGGGGTTGGACCACCTATGGGCGGCGCACGGTTTACCTGGGATGTGGCGTATGGCACGCACTATTTTGAGCATTTGCAAATGCTAGTTTTGTAGTTTCTAACTAGGGTGTTGAGTCAGTTCTGTAGTTTTGTTTTGAGTCTGTCTCATTGTCTTGAGTCAGTCTTTTTGATTAAGGGTCTGTCTTGTTGTATCGAGTCAGTCCTGTTGAACACAGGTCGGGTGATTCCGGAGGTGTTACCTTGTGCATCACCATTTTGTTTTGCATTTGTCTTTTCGTTCTGTTTTGAGTCTGTTTCTGCCTGGAGCCAGTTACACCAACAAATTTGAATGGAACAACAGTAATTTTCACACTCTTGCATTTGCTTCTGCCTTGTGCTGGTTGTGCCAGAAAATCTAGGATGAATTGGCGGAGCATCTCACCTACTCTTCTGCACCTTTAAATCATTGAATTGACCTAAGTTCTTTTCAAAACTTTTTTCAAACACTGTGGTGAAACTAAAGAGAGAGGAATTCCTCGGGTGTTGCAAAATTTGATCAATTGAGAGAAAGAGAGGCATGCTAAGCCCTTAATGAATGAAATCATGTTTGTTAATGTGAGTACTGAGAAGCATCCTGGCTTGATGTAGATCGGTTCTACATTGTCTTCAGCGCGAGCGATTAGTCGCTTTCTTAAAAGATTTCAAAAAAAAATGTTTTGCGCGTTCTTGCGAAGACCTGTGTGGAATCGCTCTTGAGATTGTACAGCCTAGGATCGCTCTCAGCCTCGGGACTCGACCCCTCGCTTTCAAACCTTGAACTTGAATTTAGAATGTTCAACGGTCAACTACAGTGTGAGGCCTGCGTGGCTAGATCAGAAGCAGCCCTCGAACTAGGGACAGGGAAGTCAGATCAAGAAGATAAGATGTCGTCAAAAGAAGCTTGCAAAGCTAGATCAGAAGCACCCCTCGAACTAGGGGTAAAAATATCAAAGGTGCTCGAAGAGTCAAAAAATTGGGACATTTCTCAAGCTAACGATGATCCGCAAGAATGCCAATTCCCAGAAGGGAGGAAAGAAGAAAGTATTGTTGAAGGATAACCGAGTTCCTATCCACAACACTAGGGGCAAATTCAGCCCCCCATTGGATGGACTCCTGCATCGTCAGTGAACAGCAGCCATTCTCCTGGATTCAGATGACTTCAAGATCTTAAAACCATTTGACATGGACAAAGCTACACTTTTACCCTTGAGAGGCTTGCTGGGCCGAAAACCCCGAAGGGCGACCCAGGCAAAAGTTAGAGCAAGAAAAAGAAGAAAAAGAACAAAAAAAAAAAATGAAAAATGCATAGAATGAAAAAAAGAAAAAGAAGAACAATGAAGAAAATGAAAGGAAAATATGAACAAGAAAAAGTAGAAAAGAAATGAAAAGAAAAGAAGAACATAGCTCGCAAGGTTGAAAACCTGGAAGGGCGGCCTTGGCAAAAGTTAGAGCGCAAAAGGAGAGGTTAATACCCGAGTGTACCTTAACTCCGAACTATGTCTTTGGGATACGTAGGCAACTTGATTCTGAAGTCCAGCCGTAAAACATTTCAAATTTGACTGTGTCCATGTGTTGGTTCTGGTTATCTTTGCCTTCTCTGTGTCCGAGAATTTGGTTGTAATTGTCACTGTGAGGACTGGTTACCATGTGCTGCGGCGCTATTCAGACTAGGGGCAACTTTCAGTTGCCGTGCAGTGCTGCGGCGCTATCCAAACAAGGGTGAACTTTTCGTTGCCATGCAACGCCATTTAGGCAAAGGGGCAATTTTCCATTGCTTCCGATCCGAGGTTGTGCATCTCAAGAGTAGGTTCCGTGCTCGTCGAGCAGTGGCCATTTGCAAAAATAGTTTTTTTTGAGAATTTTTACTGAGGTTGACTAATTTTCTCGAAAAGTATTTCATTTTTCTAAAATTGGACCATTTCTTGGACCCAAAAAAATGAAAATTTTCTGTGCTCATAACCTAACTTGCATGATTTGAAATCAGAAAATCGAACAAGTGTGTTAATCTAACTCTCATTTTGGTTAAAATTGTTTTAACAGAAGCAAAAAACAAAAAATGGTCAAAGTGATGAACTAGGGGCACAGTTGAGTCAGGCTTCCTGTCTTTTCCCCGTTGTCAATACATTTGCCAGAAAGGGCACCATACTTGCCAAGAAGGGCACTCTACCTGCCTGAAAAAGGCACAGTTGAAGTTGTCAACAAAGGGGCTGAAACCTCTCTCATCCTCCGAGCAATGAGGTGTCAAGCCAACTGCGAAGCACGAATTGGAATGGATCAAGATACTCTACTCTCTTATCCGGGGCATCGACTAGACGTCACCGAAAAAAAGAGAATCTAGCAGAATGCTAGGGGCGTGAGCCCTCAACTTCCTGTTTATCCATCAACCACCCAGGGGAGGGATAAAAAATGAGAGATTGAAGAATAGAGAGATGTGCACTGAGAGGAAAAGTGAAGAAAGGGCTTTTTCAGAAAAACAGAGACTGAGGGCTGAGTGATGTGAGAATCACAAATTAGAAAGGGTAGGGAAACAAATACCCGGAGAAACTGGCTCCTCACGATCTGAGAGTTCTCTCGTCTTTCCAATACGTCTGAGTGTCGTGTCTTTTGCTTTCTCTCGATTCTTGTTTTGAGTCGTTTCGAGTGTCATTCGGTGTGTTTAGGTTGTTTTTCCTTTGTTGAGTTGTGTTTAGGTTGTTCTACCTTTGTTTTCCGTTGTTGAGTCGTTTTAGCTGTGGTCAGTTGTAGGCTCAATACCTGGTTAAGAACTGATTCTCAATTTCAATTTCAAAAAAAAAATCCTTTGTGCTCAGAGTGCTGTGCCATTCTCCATGTTTGTGCAAAACGAGATTTTGTTCTTTCAAAAAACCGCAGGGTTCAACCCGGGTCATGTGAAAACAGTAAAACCAGGACCTATCTGAAGTTATGTAGGTTCCAGACTTCGAAGCAAAAAAAAAAAAGGGGTGGAAATGTTGGGCATCTGAGTTTGTTTCAACTTCTTCAAGTTTCGTCGTCGCATCCTGTATGTTCAGAATGAGTTGTGTGTTCAAAATTAAAAGACTACCGTGTTATGAGCCGTGTGTTCAGATCGAGCAGTGTTGTCTTATGAGCTGCGTGTTTGTGATACCCCTGTTCCGTAATGTGTTAATTAGTCCTTAAAATGAGTATGATTATGTGTTTAGCATAATTTTGTGTGCCATTACGTGAAAATATGTGGTCTTGAATTTCTATATGTTCGCCATAGGAATATCTATTTGATTATCTACTTTGGAAATTAAATTGGAGGCCTTATCGGCCACAAAACCCGAAATTCATTACGCCATTGTGATTGGCATAATTTTTAGAGCCTGAGGTGAAATTTAATTGGAAATTTATTCGGGTCAGATTAAATCGATTAAATTGATGAATTAGTGCCCATTACTTTATTATTATTACATTGGAATTGGTAGAGGCCTTATGTATAGGGTTATACACTCTCTCATTGTTTCTTTTTGAGTCCAAAAATCTGAGTTATACATTGTGAGAGGGAGGAGGCCGACCTTAGAGAGAGAGGAAGAAGAATTGTGCAATTTTGGTCTTGAAGTTTGTTAATTTTGAAGCCACACTCAAGAATTTGCTATTGATTGAAATGATAGAGCCTCTAGGTAGGTAATTGATCTTGAATTCATAAGTTGGGACTTGTGATTTTGTGTATTCAAGCTAATTGAGTAATCAAAGATGAGAAAAGCATGTATTGAGTTGGTGATGCTGAATTTGAAGTCAAATGATGCATGCATGTGTTCAATTGTCATGAAATTGTATAGTTATGTATGAAAAATATGAGTCATGTGGAATTTTCGTTAGAACTCATGCTTGTGGTCATCATTTGCACCATCTAGATGAAGAATGGAGGTTAAATCACACATGCATATACAAATCACAAGAGTATGAACTTGAATGCATGAAATTGTTATGTTGGAAGTAAGCTTGGTGTAAATTTGAGACATGCATGTAGAAAATTTATGAAATTGAGCTTCAATATGTGGTAATTTGATGCTTGTACCATGTTAGTACATGTCTAGGAGTAATTTGAGCCACAGCATGCATGAATTGTTGGTTGAAAGTCGAAATGAAGCTCAAGAACACAGTTCTGGGTTTTCCAGAATTTTGAGGTCTGCTTGAGCGGGGAACCTGACGCTCGAGCGGGAAATGCGTGCTCCCAGTACTTTTTGCAGACTTGATGTCCGCTCGAGCGGGGTAATTAACGCTCGAGCGGAGGAGCTATTTTGACAAGCCTTCCGCTCGAGCGTCCTATTTCACGCTCAAGCGTATTTTTGATGCAACTAGCACTTTTGCAGGCCTTAAGGGTACGCTCGAGCGGGGAAGTCCATGCTCGAGCGGGGACCCTGTTTTGCTGAAATTTTGTTTATGCATTTTGTGCTCTGTTTTCCGTTCCCTTTCACTTCTAAACACTCTTAGGCATACATTGAGCACTGTAATTGAATTAGAGAGATAAGAATGGAGCATAAAGAGGAATATGTGAATTGAAGAACGGATTGAATTATTTGTGACCCATATGTGTTATGTGATATGTAGGGTCAAGCTCTAGGGCAATTCAACCAACCGATCACTGTGAGTAATATCTAAATTATGTTATTGTCCCATTTGCTTACTCTTATGTAAGTTTTGTAAAGTTCATTAGTTTGAATGGTGGACAAGTCTGAAAGGCCTATGTGCCAGTTTGATCTGAAAGTCTGATATAAAGGCCTAAGAGCCAGTTTGATATAACAAGTTTGAAATGAAAGTTTGAAAGACTAGTTTGACACGAAAGTGTATATGGGCTGAAGGCCGTTTGATAAAATGTGGGCCAGAGGCCGATTGATAAAATGTGGGCCAGAGGCCGATTGATAAAATGTGGGCCTGAGGCCGATTGATAAAATGTGGGCCAGAGGCCATTTGATAAAATGTGGGCCGAAGGCCGATTGATAAAATGTGGGCCAGAGGCCGTTTGATATAAATGTGGGCCAAAGGCCGATTGACATAGACGATTGGGCCAAAGGCTGATGGACATGAATGAATTGGGCCCGAGGCCGTATGATATGTTTGGAACCTCAGTTACTTAACTTACATATGTCTATGCATGTACGTATTAATTAGAAATGCAAATTGGGCCCAAGGCCATATGATGTATATTGTTCCAATGTATATTCTTTATTTGATATTATTTACTGGGCTTTCACTCATGCTCATTCAGGTGTTTGTAGGTGAGCCAAGAAAGGTCCAGACCCAGCCTCAGGGAAGTCAGTTTGGAACAACTAAGGTTTTGAGGAGTCAGCCCTTGCGTCTCACGCACGAGACACGTCTTCGCCCTTTTGTTATGTATTTGTATTTTGTCAGGTTGGCGAAGTCTTTGAATGTGTTTGTATGTAGTTTTGTCTGGCTGACTTAGATTTGAGTGATCCTGTTTGTACAGAATTTTATGTTATTGCATTTTCTGATGTGAGTTATTAACATATGTATGTAATGATGTGCATATAAACACGGCTCTATGGACAAAGTTTCAAATTGCTTCCGTTTGGCCCCATGAACTCTGTTAAAATACGTTTGTTTTGGTTTGAGGCCGTAGGTAATCTCATGATTACTGGCCGGTTATGTCCTTAACCCACGGGGGCGGGTTCGAGTCATGACAGTGTTCAAAATTAAAAATGTATAAGCTGCGTGTTCAAAGTGGAATGTGTGAGCTGCGTGTTCAAAATGAAGTGAATGAGCTATGTATTTATAAATGAAAATTTATGAGCTGCGTGTTCAGAATTAAGAATGAGCTGCGTGCAAATGAAATTGTATAAGCTGCATGTTCAAAGTGGAATGTGTGAGCTGCGTGTTCAAACTGAAGTGAATGAGATGTGTGTTCAGAAATGAAAATTTATGAGTTGCGTGTTCAGAATTTAGAATGAGCTGCGTACAAATGAAAATGTATGAGCTGCGTGTTCAAAATGAAGTGAATGAGCTGTGTGTTCAGAAATGAAAAGTTTGAGCTGCGTGTTCAGATTTAAGAATGAGTTGCGTGCAAATGAAATGAATGAGCAGTGTGTTCAGAAGTGAGGTGTATGAACTGTGTGTTTAGTATGAGTTGCGTACAAACAAAAAATGGGCTGCGTGTTCAGAAATTCAAAAGTTTGGGATGCATGTTCAACTTTCAACAAGTGTGTGCTGCATGTTCACAATAAAAAATGGGCTGCATGTTTAGAAATTCAAAAGTTTGGGCTGAGTGCTCACAATCAAAAATGGGATGCATGTTCAACTTTCAAACAAATGTGTGCTGCGTGTTCACATTCAAAAATGGGCTGCGTGTTCAGAAGTTCAAAAGTTTGGGCTGCGTGTTCAACTTTCAAACAAATGTGTGTTGCGTGTTCACATTCAAAAATGGGCTGCGTGTTCAGAAGTTCAAAAGTTTGGACTGCGTGTTCAACTTTCAAACAAATGTGTGCTGCGTGTTCACATTAAAAAATGGGCTGCGTGTTTAGAAGTTCAAAAGTTTGGGCTGCGTGTTCAACTTTCAACAAGTGTGTGCTGCGTGTTCACAATCAAAAATGGGCTGCGTGTTCAGAATTCAAAAGTTTGGGCTGCGTGTTCAACTTTCAACAAGTGTGTGCTGCGTGTTCACAATCAAAAAAATGGGCTGCGTGTTCAGAAATTCAAAAGTTTGAGCTGCATGTTCAACTTTCAAAAATTGTGGGCTGTGTGTTCACGACAACAAGTTTGAGCTGTGTGTTCAGATTTGAAGAAAATATGGGCCGCATGTTCGCCGCAAGAGTTTGAGTTGTGTGTTCAGATTTCAAGAAAATGTGGGTTGCGTGTTCACGACAAAAGTTTGAGCTGTGTGTTCAGATTTCAAAAATGTGGGTTGCGTGTTCACGCCAAAAGTTTGAGCTGCATGTTCAGAAATTCAAATGCTTGAGCTGTGTGTTCAAAATACAAACCAAATGCTATGTTATGGACTGAGTGCTCAGATTGAGCAGTGTTATGAGCTGTGTGCCCGAAAACGAGCTGTGTGCCTGAAAATGGGCCATGTGCCCGAAATGAGCTGTGTGCCCGAATGAGCTGCGTGCCTAGATAAACAGAGTGTTGTGTTTCGAGCTGCGTGCCAAATAAACAGAATATTGTGTTATGAGCAGCATGCCAAATAAACAAAGTGTTGTGTTGTGAGCTGTGTGCCAAATGAATGGAATGCTATGTCGTATGTCGTGTGCCAAGTCTTGCATTTTGCATGCATTTTATCACGCTATCTTACGCACCTCATTCAGATTGTTTTGTGCATCTCATGCATTTTGCATACATTTCATTTCGTGCTATTTTGCGCATCGCGCTATCTTGCGCACCTCAATCGCACTGTTTTGTGCAGTTTACACTCGCGCTTTCTTGCATATCGCACTGTTTTGTGTAATTTACAATCACGCTATTTTGCGCATCGCACTGTTTTGTGCAGTTTACACTCGCGCTTTCTTCCGCATCACACTGTTTAGTGCAATTTACAATCGCGCTATTTTGCGCATCGCACTGTTTTCTGCATTGCATTCATCGCGCTATCTTGCACACCTCAATCGCACTGTTTTATGCAGTTTACACTCGAGCTATCTTGTGCACCTCAATCACACTATTTTGTGCAGTTTACACTCGCGCTTTCTTGCGCATCGCATTGTTTTGTGCAGTTTACACTCGCGTTTTTTTGCGCATCGCACTGTTTTGTGCATTGCATTCATCGCTCTATCTTGCGCACCTCAATCGCACTATTTTGTGCAGTTTACACTCGCGCTATCTTACGCACCTCAATCGCACTCTTTTGTGCAGTTTACACTCGCGCTTTCTTGCGCATCACACCGTTTTGTGCAATTTACACTCGTGCTTTCTTACGCATCGCACTGTTATGTGTAATTTACAATCGCGCTATTTTGCACATCGCACTGTTTTGTGCAGTTTACACTCATGCTTTCTTGCGCATCGCACTGTTTTGTGCAATTTACAATCGCGGTATTTTGCGCATCGCACTGTTTTGTGCATTGCATTCATTGCGCTATCTTGCGCACCTCAATCGCACTATTTTGTGCAGTTTACACTCGCGCTATCTTGCGCACTTCAATCACACTGTTTTGTGCAGTTTACACTCGCGCTTTCTTGCGCATCACACTATTTCGTGTAATTTACACTCGTGCTTTTTTGCGCATCGCACTGTTTTATGCATTGCATTCATCGCGCTATCTTGCGCACCTCAATCGCATTGTTTTGTGCAGTTTACACTCGCGCTTTCTTGCGCGTCGTACTGTTTTGTGCAGTTTAAACTCACGTTTTCTTGCGCATCCCACTGTTTTGGGCAATTTACAATCGCGCTATTTTGCGCATCGCACTATTTTGTGCAGTTTACACTCGCGTTTTCTTGCGCATTACACTATTTTGTGCAATTTACAATTGCGCTATTTTGCGCATCGCACTATTTTCTGCATTGCATTCATCGCGCTATCTTCCACACCTCAATCGCACTGTTTTGTGCAGTTTACACTAGCGCTATCTTGCGCACCTCAATCACACTATTTTGTGTAGTTTACACTCAAGCTTTCTTGCGCATCGCATTGTTTTGTGCAGTTTACACTCGCGCTTCTTTGCGCATCGCACTGTTTTGTGCATTGCATTCATCGCGCTATCTTGCGCACCTCAATCACACTATTTTGTGCAGTTTACACTCGCGCTATCTTGCGCACCTCAATCGTATTGTTTTGTGCAGTTTGCACTCGCGCTTTCTTACGCATCGCACTGTTTTGTGCAATTTACAATCGCGCTATGTTGCGCATCGCACTGTTTTGTGCAGTTTACACTCGCGCTTTTTTGCGCATCACACTGTTTTGTGCATCGCATTCATCGCGCTATCTTGCGCACCTCAATCGCACTGTTTTGTGCAGTTTACACTCGCGCTTTCTTGCGCATCGCACTGTTTTGTGCAGTTTAAACTCGCTCTTTCTTGCGCATCGCACTGTTTTGTGCAATTTACACTCTTGCTCTCTTGCACACCTCAATCGCACTGTTTTGTGTAGTTTACACTCGCGTTTTTTTGTGCATCGCACTGTTTTGTGCAGTTTACACTCGCGCTCACTTACGCGTTGCACTGTTTTGTGCACTTTACACTCGCGCTCTCTTGCACATCACACTATTTTGTGCAGCTTACACTCGGGCTCTCTTGGGCATCACACTCTTTTGCGCAGTTTCCACTTGCGCTTTCTTGCGCATTGCACTATTTTGTGTAGTTTATACTCGTGCTTTCTTGCGCATCGCACTATCCTGTGTATTTCATTACATGCTCTCATCTTGCATAGAAAATGCTTGTATCTTTTGCATTGAACTTGCATCGCGCTGTCTTGCGCACCCTACCTACACTTGTTTGTGCATTGCATCGCACTATCTTGTGCACATCTGCGTCAGACTGTCTTGTGGATTCACTTTCACTCACACTGTCTTGTGCACTTTATTTTTTGTATCATTCGCACTGTCTTGTGCATTCTCTGGTCTAGGAGACCTTAAATCTTGCATCTTCATTCGCACTATCTTGTGCACTCTCTGGTCTGGGAGACCTTACATCCCCTAAAGGTGCAATTCCTTTGGTGTTTGTCGTGCCCGAACGACTTCCAGCGGTCTGGTATAGCCACCTGTCTGTGTTTGCGGTGAGTTCATAGGAGACCAACTGAGACGGTGGAAACTAGAGTTCGAATGGCTCATGCCTAGAACGCAAAGGTTCAGGATTTTCGAGACTAAAGTCTGGTTTAAATACCCAGGGGTATATCCTCAGCTTGAAATCTGTATGGCAGCCCCATAGATTGGGATATCATGTGTATGCGCCTCAATTCTGGATACTGAACCAACCTAGTCTGTCACCCTGTTGGAGAATAGGGAAAGCTGCGACCATAGTCAGGGAGAAAAGTAGTACCTGCGGTTCAACCAAGAAGAAGGGGAAGGTCCCCAGCAGCATAAGGTAGGTCATTGCCAATGGCCCCTGTAAGGTACCTTCGCTTCCTAACTACTACATTATCTAGTATGTCTATTGCATTGCATATAGAATATATTGCATGCATTTACTGCATGTCCATTGTATCACTTGCGCCTTTCCGTGTTAAGCTTAGTCTGGCAAGTGCCCATACTTTTCGCATTAAAGCATGGTTATGTGATTGTGTGTACGCGCCTATCCCACTAAGGGAATTTTGCATGTGTTGCATTAGGCATTTCAGCATAGTTAGGGTTCATGCGTTGATTTCTAATTAGCTTCTTTCTTTGGCTTAGAGTACTCGGTAAGTGTTTATGCTTTAGCATCCTCGCATGTGTGTGAGTGACTGCCATGATAGCATGCTTACCATGAGGCTATGTGCTTATGTGATATAACAGCCTGAATGCCTGTGGGTGAAGGTTAGATTACTTGAGTTGGAACAATTCATTGATTGCGAGTTTTAAGCCCACTTGAGAGTGGCAAAATCACCATATTTTCTAAGCCCACTTGAGGGTGGCAAAATCCACATTTTAGCCTACTTGCGAGTAACAAACCATTTTCAAATAAACAAACATGAAATGTTTTTTTCCAACTCAGGCGATTTAGCCTATACTTATATGCCGTGTGCATTACATAGTAATCCTAGGCTAATAAACCAAAATAAGAGCACATAATGTTTTTCAAAACTCGATATCATGGTTAGTAGAGGCCGATCTTTGATCGGGCGAGCGAGGGTGCTCACGAAGTGATCTTCCCCAATCGTACCCAAGTTCCCTACTCGAGGCAACTTTGCTGATGACAAACACGTGGCCTTAGGCACGAGTCAAGGTTTCCTAAATTCCCCAAAAATAAAATATTTAGGTGGCGACTCTATATCTGGCAAAGTAGTCCATATTTGGCACTTATTTCTAAAAATCAGTTTTTCAAAATGATATGCCGGATTTGGACTCTTTGGTGATTTATCGGTCTCGCATTGCACTTTGCGGGATTAGATTCAGAACCGTGACAATTGAGTCCGAACTGTAGTAAGCCCATTGAACAAAATGGGATTTCTCCTGGGACGTTCGGGGACGACTACAGAGGGCTGTTGATGTATCATCGTCAGCTCGAGCCCGGGCTACAAATGTTCCTTCGACTAGTAAGGTCGGCACATCGAGGAGTGGGGCTAGACAGATTCCCCGATTCCCCCAACTTACCATCATGCTGGATGGCCAGATCTTCCGACCGAGCTGACAGGTTGGCGGTACGGGACATCCTATCTGATTCCCTTGGAGCCCCCATTGCCCGATTACCGATACGTCAAAGACCCTGACTCGCCACCGGTGTGCTTTACAGTTTTGATTTATCATTCAGAACATTTAGACATTCATTCATTTACTGATGACTTGCACTTGCGTCTGCAGCCTTTGAGCGAGTATATGGATGGATTGCTCGGAGTAATGGCCTCACTCGAGAGCATGGTCTTGCGGAGGGAGACGCTACTGTTTGTTGCCGGCGTTCAAGTACTTTTCAATTTCCCCACATTTATCATACTTCTGATGACATACTGAAATTGGACATTTCGTTTTATCAGTTGACTGCATGTGTAGAGCACATCTGACATACCACATTCACACACTATATCTGTGTGCACACATTCCATGTATCATTCTTGCATCTGCATCTGATATACATGTTGGCTAATGCACTCAAATTGTCCTTTTCAGATCCCACAACTACAGGCTGAGCCATCCAGGCCTTCTCGAGGGACTGAGAGAGGGAGCTCGTCTCGTAGACGAGGCAGGCACAGAGCACCCGTCATAGATGACGAGGAGTCCAGTGAGGAGGAGGAGTCTGCGCATCCTCAGTCAGAGACATCTGCAGGTAGAGAGGAGGACTCTGGCTCCGGTTCTGAGAGTGGAGGTGATCTTGGGGAGGATCCCGAGGATGGCAGCTCCGATTCGGATGATGGTGCCGACGGGGGTGGTATAGAGGCTGTTCAGCCGAAGAGGATGAAAAGAGCCTCTCAATCTTGAGCTTGATGGCACCGATGCATATGTTTTCTGCTTTATTTTCCTTTTTACTAGTTGTTGTAGCACATTAGCTTAGGCAGTTTTATTTTCTGTAAAACTTGTACCTTGCTGTAAGATGTTGTAAAAAGAAAATATGGTGAAATGAAACGGCCCTTTGTTCAAAAAGTGTTGTATTTTATGTTCTTAGCATCACATCGCATCATTTTGCACAAAAATGAGATTAAATGGAAATTGAGCATTCTATATCACCAAGCCAGGTAGTGAACCGATGCAACAAACTAAACAACCTATCTTACTAAGAAACAACAAAAACCTCAGCAAGTTTACAACTCGATAAGCAAAACACGACAATGTTTGATAAACAGAGAGTAACAACTCGATGTGCAAAGCTCGACGACTTGATAAGTGAACTCAACAACAACTCGATAAGCAAATGCGACAACTCGATAAGAAAACTTAATAACAACTCGATAAGCAAATACTGTTTCTGACAAATCGGGCAACGGAATGCATTCGAAACAAAGGTAAGCTCGGACCTTCGACACTCCCAACGCACGGAAATGCAAGGAGCTCTCTTCTAGAGGCTAGGAAAAGACCAAAGACCACCTTCTCTCCATGGCCGACCACCAGAAGGGGTTGGCCGACCAGCTTTCTGCCTTGGAAACCAAAAGGGTGGTCGGCCTACCATAAAAAGTGGTTGGCCAACCACCTGGTTTGGCGACCACCAGATTTTTGACATATGTCCCCAAACAGTGCTTTATCCTCTATAAAAGTTCCAGCTTCGTGGTTCTTTCATTTCATCTCTGTTTTGCTTCAAAATGGAGGCATTCCTCATCGAAAATCTTGCAACCTGGATTGCTACTTTGGACGGCTCAGAAAGGTTGAACTTCCAGGGCTTCGACATAAATGCACTATTCACTCTGAGTCGCACTCCGCTGCACTTTCCATTTCTCCATGTCGCGGCAAGGTTTTGGAATCCGGTAACTCATGTCTTTAGCTTTGGCGGGCAAGAGGTGTATCCTACCTTCGAAGATTTCTAAGCTTTGATGGAATCCGAGCGCAACGAGGAGATCTTGCCCCAACTCCGCTTTATCCATGCTCAAGCCTTAGGACGAATGTGTGGGCTCACTATGCACGACGCTCGGTCTCTGATCTACAACGGAGAATTGGACATCCTCGGCTTGATTCAACGTTTTTCTGATCCCGGAGACCGCGGTGACCATCATTGGCAAGGCTTTCGGCGACATGGCCTTTGCTTGTGCATGTTATCTCATTTCTTGCTCGCCTCAGGCTCCAGAGGATCTAGTGTCCGGTTGATCGAGGTTGCCCAAGGCTTAAAGGAGGGCAAGAACTGTATTGCCATCAGATTGGCCGAGACATTGATGGGCCTGGATGCTTTCCATCGCCGGGAAACAACCAGATTTGCGGGGAGTCCACTACTGCTGCAGGTAATGTTTTCCTCCCCACCTCACATATATATTGCTCACATCACTCGGCCCTCAGGCTCGATTTTTCTCACAAAACCCTTTTCTTTTCCCTCAACATACACCTCTCTATTCTTTAATCTCTCATTTTTCATCCCTCCCCAGGTGTGGTTGATGGACAAGTTACAGGTTGTGGACTCATGCCCAGCATACTCAGCTCGTGGCTACTTCTTCCGACGACGCCTAGTCGATGCCCTTGATGAGGGATGGTGGTTCGACTGGATGTGCCATTTGTCCGCAGACCACATTGCTTGGCGTTGTCCTTGGCTCAATCTACCGGCAATGATCTACAGCATGTCCCGGCAGACTGGGATTCAGTTGATTGGTCTGACGCACTGCGTGTTTTACTTTCCTTTCCTGTTCCAACGCTAGTTCAGCCATGATCAGACTTGCCCGCCAAAGGGGATGGAGTACCCTGCTGCATTCCCGGTCCAAGGCGCACAACTTGCTCGGTATGCCACAGCATGGAGGACGAGAGAACTCCTGGCACCCACTCTCATTTTTAGTTGCGCTTTGTCTGATGAGTGCATAGATTGGCTCAATGAAGAGGCACAGATTGGCCCACTTTGGCGTCAGAAGCTTCGACCAGCTCTGGGAGGGGGCGCAGAAACACCTGACTTAGCTATGCCCCAGATTTATTGCTTTATTAGTACTTTCAAGTTTTCTTTATGAATGTAATGAAAAACAACTTCAATTTGTATGCAAGAGCAGGAGGACTCTGTATTGAAATCAATAAAATATAAGGTTGTGGGTACTAAATATTTTCTGCTTTGGTCCAAAAATGGTCTAAGTTGTAAAAAGATTAATTTGAACGAAATCAACTTTTATTAAAACTTTTCAAAACCATTTTTGACATGGATCAGAACTGGACACGCCTGAGATCTGTCACTAAGATGCACAACCTCGGATCCCAACAACTGGAAAGTTGCCCCTAGTCTGAATAGCACTGCACCGGAGATCACAACCAAACTCTTGAATGCTGAATACACAAAGATGGCAGAGATGATCAAATGGACAAAGTTGATCGGGAAAAAGTTTATGGTTGAACTTCAGGATGAAGTTTCCTACGTATCCCAGAGATGGGAATCAAGCCTTACATAATTCAGGCTAAGGTTCACTCGTGTATTAACCCTCACCTTTTACGCTCTAACTTTGGCCAAGGCCGCCCTTTGCGGGTATTCAACCTTGCGAGCTCAATTTTGATAATTTCCAATTTTTCATGCTCTAACTTTTGCCTAGGTCGCCCTTTCAGGTTTTCTGCCTAGCGAGCCTCTCAAGGGTAATATTTCTTCAACTTGTCCATGTTGATCGGCTGTGAGAACTCTAGGCCATCTAGGTCCATCAGAATGACAGCTCCACCCGACCAGATAGACTTAATGATGTAAGGACCAGTCCAATTGGGTCTAAACTTTCCCCTAGGGTCATGGATGGGAGCTCGGTTGTCTTTGAGCACTAAATCTCCTTCCTTCAAATTTCTGGACTTAACCTTCTTGTTAAAAGCCCTGGCGATTCTCCATTGGTAACCCTGAACATGGTACAGTACTTTCAATCTGCGCTCGTCAAAGAGCATGAGTTCTTCAAATTTGCTCTGCTGCCAATCTACCTCAGCTATCTGACACTCAGCCAGCACTCGCAAAGACGGCACTTCAACCTCAATAGGTAGAACGACCTCCATCCCATAGACTAATGAATACAGAGTCGCCCCAGTAGACATTCTAATTGAAGTCTGGTAGGCCCACAAAGCAAATGGTAGCTTATCTGGCCAGTCCCGGTAGGTTTCCACCATCTTCTGCAGAATGTGTTTTGATGTTCTTGTTAGTGGCCTCAACCGCTCCATTGGTTTGGGCCGATAGGTTGATGACTTATGAAAAGCCACATTGTATTTTTCCAACAAATCAATCACTTCCTTCTTGAAGTGGGAACCATTATCTGAAATAATCTCGTTTGGGACCCCGTAGCGACAGGTGATGTTGTTCTAGATAAACTTTGCAACGTGCGAAGCCTTCAACACTGCATAAGATTGGGCCTCGACCCACTTCGTGAAATAATCTATTGCGACCAGGATGAACTCATGCCCATTAGACCCCTTCGGAATGACGGCCCCGATCACATCGATTCCCCAAACTGAAAATGGCCATGGTGAAGTCATAGTGTACAGCTTTGACGGCGAGATGTTCATGTGGTTTGCATGGATCTGACATTTGTGGCATCGCCGAACAAAGCCGATACAATCCTCCTCCATAGTGGACCAATAGTAACCCTATCTGAGGATCTTCCGAGCTAACATTACCTCATTCATATGCGCTCCGCACTCTCCTCCATGGATGGCCTCCATTAAGCGCTTCGATTCTTCGGCATCAACGCACAACTTATGCATTCCCAGATGAACTGAACGGCCATTCTTCTGATTGCCCTTTTATCCTTGGCATTTGCCCCTAGTGGGTACGCTTCTTTCTCCAAGAAGTTCCAGACATCGTGATACCAGGGTTTCTCATCTTGAACCTCTTCTATGGCAGCAATCGACTCGTAAGCTGGCTCAAATTTCTAGTCAATGATGATCGGACGCATCTGGACTCCGAAAGGGATGTCTATCATGGAAGATAGAGTTGCTAGTGAATCTGCGAACCTGTTGTTCTCTCTTAACAGATGAGCAAAGTTCAGTTTCTCAAACTAAGGAATGAGCAAGTCCAAGATCTGATGGTACATTATCATATTTTCTTCTTTGACTTTCCAATCTCCTTTTGCTTGAGATACAACCAGGTTCGAGTCCCCGACGACGTCCAACCGTTTTGCACCTACTTCCAGGGCTTCTTCTAAACCAGCAATGCATGCTTCATATTCTGCTTCGTTGTTCGAGACTTTGAACCGGAGTTTAAATGCTAGAGGGATACGGAATTGTTGGGTGCTATCAGCAACACCCTATCCCATACTCATATTGGTTTGACGCTCCGTCAAAGTACATCGTCCAAGTTTCGTCCTCGATATGAAAAATGGCCTCATCTGGGAATAAGTACTCAACTGCTTCACCTCCTTCCACTGGATGATCGGCTAAGAACTCCGCTACCGCTCTTCCCTTGACTGACTTGCATGTCACATATTTCAGATCGAATTCGGAAAGCAAAAGCAACAACGAGCTAGCCTACCCGTAAGTGCCGGTTTCTTGAAGAGATATTTGATGGGATCTAATCTTGAAACCAACATTACAGAGTGAGATAACAGGTAGTGCCGCAGCTTCCTGGTAGCCCATACCAAGGCCAAGAAAGCCTTTTCCAACGGTGTGTAGCGGGTTTCATACTCCAGCATCTTCTTGCTCAGATAGTAGATAGCCCTCTCCACCTTGTCCTCAGACTCTTGTGCGAGCATGCAACCTATTGTAGTCTCAGTTACTGAAAGATACAAAATCAATGGTTTCCCCGGCTCGGGTGGTGACAACATGGGTGGGTTCTATAAGTATTCCTTGATCTGTTCAAAAGCAGCTTGGCATCGGCCGTTCCATTGGAATTTCTTTCCTTTCTTCAGGAGACCAAAAATTGGTTCACAAGTCAAGGTTGATTTTGAGATAAACCGTCTTATGAATTGCACTTTACCTAAAACGCCTCGCACCTCCTTTTCAGTCCTTGGTGGTGGCATTTCTAAGATGGCCTTGATTTTGGAAGGGTCGACTTCGATACCTCTCTGTGTAATCAGAAACCCCAGCATTTTCCCTGCTGTAACACCGAACGTACACTTCTGAGGATTTAGTCGCAACCGAAATTCTTTGATCCTTTGGAAGAACTTTTGCAAGGCGGTGTAGTGGCCCTCTCTTTCTTTGGACTTGACAATCATGCCGTCCACATACACCTCAACCTTTTTGTGGATCATGTCGTGTAATATTGTGGTCGCGGCCCGTTGATATGTAGCTCCAGCGTTCTTCAACCCGAATGGCATCACCCTGTAACAGTAAGTCACCCACGGGGTGGTGAAAGCAGTCTTCTCCCGGTCTTCAAGTGCCATCACTATCTGATTATAGCCCGCGAATCGATCCATGAACAAAAGCAAAGCATGCCCCGCTGTGAAGTCCACTAACTCATCAATATGCGACAAGGGAAAGTCGTCCTTCGGACTGGCTCTGTTCAAATCCCTGAAATCCATGCATACCCGGATCCTGCCATCCTTCTTCGGCACTGGAACAATGTTGGCCAACCAAGTTGGGTATTCGGATACCAGCAGCAACCCTGCATCAATTTACTTGGTGACCTTTTCTTTAATCTTGAGGGCTAGTCCGGACGGATCCTTCTGGGTTTCTATTAACGGGTCGGGCCTCCGGGTCAAGTGGGATCCAATGCTGTACAATTTCAGGATCGATTCCAAGCATGTCTTCATAGGACCACGCGAAAACATCTTTGAAATCTTTTAATAAAGCGACTAAGCGCTCGCGTTCCTCCGAAGACAACGTGGACCCGATCTGGACCAGCCGCGGGTCCTCCTCAGTACCAACATTAACAGTAGTGATTTCATTAACTAAAGGTTTAACAAATCTTTTCTGCTCTTGATCAATTAAGCATTGCAAAATCGGAGGAATTTCTTCCCCGTCGTTTTCATCAAAATTTTGAAAGTCTTGATTAATACAATAAATCAAGGGCACAGAAAAGTACTCAGAAACCACATCCATTCCCTTCTCATTAAGCATTTCCAAATCGTCCGATTCTTCTGTTACAACAGACTCAAAAGAGAAAGAAAAAGACGACCTAGACAGGACTGTGGTATCCGGGTTATCACCCCCAGGATTACCGGACTCAGACTCAGACGAGCTAGAACCTAATTTCGACTCTACAGACTCGGTGGAATCAGATTCCGGCTCACTACCTGACCCGATGCTGCTTGATAGAAATCCCTCCTCGTACTGCCAGATGAGAGAGGGTGCGATGGATGCATCCAAAATATTTGACGGTGGGCTCGCAGCCGTTTCATTCTTGATCATGGACACCGAGAAGTTATCCCCCAAGCACTTCTGTTCGATCGGAGGATCTGAAAGTAGACAAGCCAATGCTACCCCCATTTCAATTTCAGTGCTTTCAGAATCCACTTTCTTGTACTGCTCAACCTCAGCTGATGGGTCTATCTGCTCTTCGGCAACATCATCCCCGGATAACTGCAGGTCGAAGAAGATCTCAAAACCCGGCAGGCGCTTCTTCTCGGCATTCAACCATGGCTCTGGGAAGCCACAAAATGGAAAGTCCTCCCCCTCCCGGACGAAACATCCGTTGAGGGTACCCTGGATGGGTCGGTGCAACAATTCGAAATGCTTCCCCACCTTCTTTGCTCTTGCTCTATCAGCCATCTCCTTACCTTTCCTCACCCAGTCCTCTTTGGTGGGTAGATAACCCAAGCCAAAGGTATGCGGGTTGTGCGGCACTTCGGCCGATACTGCGATGCCCTTCTAGCCACTCTTTCCCAGTCCCATCCTAGGGATGTGCTGGAGTTTGTTCATGAGGTACACTGATTGAGCGCTGACATACAACCCCTCACTATCAGCCAAAATGTTTTGCACGACTCGACCAGAGTAAACCCCGATAAGAACACATCCACCGTGCCATGCTCGATTTCCAAGACTGGTGTAGAGACCTCTGGCGGTGGATGGATTGATGAATTTCCAAAAACTATAGCTACCCCCCCTTCCCGTGAGGGTATTTCAACATCTGGTGCAAGGTGGAAGAAACTGCCTTTACCTGGTGCAACCACGGTCGCCCCAAAAGTAGGTTGAAGGTTGTAGGAACGTCCAAGACATGGAAATCAATCTCGTGTTGTCCTGGACCAACCTGGGTCTGAATTTTGACAGTCTCCATCACCTCCCTGCTTGTGTTATCATACACCCGAATCACCTGGGCAGTTAGCACGAAGTCTGCGGGCTTCAACCCGATTGCATATGCCATCCTCGACGGGCACACATTAATGGTGAATCCCGTGTCAACAAGAACCACCGGTACCCACTTGCCTCTACATTCCACAGAGATGTAGAGAGGTTTGTTGTGATTTGCGCCCTCAGGTGGTAGTTCTTTGTTAGAAAAGGTCAACGTTGGGGAACCTCCTCCCTGAAAAACCAATCCAACTAGCTGCTCCGGCGTGGTGTCTATCGAAAGTTTGGCCTTGTCCATGGCTGAAAGGACAGCCTGTCTATGTACTCGAGAAGCTATAAGCAGTCCCCAGATGGAGATGTCTGCCTGTATCTTCTTCAACTATCTCAACACAGCCTCGTCTTCAAGCAGCTTCTCTTTTTGTTTCTCTGCCTCCCTGTCTTTCCCGGACGCCTCTGGCTGGTCTAAGTGCGGGGGCTTCAATTACCGCCCGCTCCTAGTCATATGGTCAACTTCGCCAATGTACCAGGTACCATCAGGTTGACTGCTCCCCCAATCCTCATCTGTGTGGGCAAGACATAGATCATCGTCTTCTCACCACATTCTATCGGCAGCCGACAGACACCTGTCTGGCTCTGTTTCAAAAATCTCTGTGCCCGAAGCACCTTGCGTTCCTGTACTCGCAGCACATTATGTTCTTGTGCACACAACACTCTCAACCCCCACAGGAGCTTTAGCCTTTCTGGCTCTTTCGAAATCTTCGATCCCATCTTGTTCTAATTGCTTCAATACAGCTTGCTCAGCATTTCCTGCATTCACAATGCCGAAGTCCAGAATGAAATTCTTAGCACCGGCGCTCTCCGGCGATGCAAACTGATTCTCGGCCCTTCCGGCCACAATTGATGTCCTTGCCCCTGACGGGCCCTTCTCCAGCTAAGATTCTTCAACAATATCTGGTTGGTTGTCAAGCGACCCTGTGACCTCTGTTAACTCCTCAAAATCGAGCCAGTTGACTGTCATGTCCCCCGGATCTTGTTCGTTGAAAATCTGAAGGTCAGCAATGTCCCCTTCCAGAACTGCTAAGTCATCTATCCTCTGATCAATTCTATCCCCCCGTAGTACACAAATTTCTGCCCCCACTGGCAATCCCACATTTGGCCTAATCTGACCCCCTGACGCAATGTAGCCACTCGGATTGTACACCTCCTTAGCAGAGCTCCCCAATTCCTCAGTCCCTGAATCAACACTCCCATTTTCCTCTGAAGTCATCCTTATTCTGTCTTCGACAGCCACCACCATTGGCTCGGGTTGGGTTTGGGAGATGTCCAACATGCACAAGTCGGTGCTGTTAGAAAGGAACACCTCCGGCTTGGGTAGGTGAGATGGGGTGATATATATGTTGGGGTCGTATGACGTGACCTCGGTCTGGATAAAGTTGATTCGTTTGGGAGGTGGAGCTTGGTTGTGTGGTGGGAGAGGGTTAGTTGTGACGTTGGGTTTTTCTGGAGGCATAATCACTTGTTTGTCAATGAGATCTTGAATCTCATGACGCAATCTGAAACACTGGTCGGTATCATGACCATGTTGCTGGTGAAAGACGCAATACTTTGCCGGGTTATGAGAGGGAGGTAGTGGATTTGGCAATGGCCGCGGCTCTAGGGGCTTCAAGTGCCCTTTTCTGATTAAAACCCCCAAAGCCTTGGACAAGAGCATATATAGTGGGGTGAAGGTTCTTTGGCCTCGGGGTGCGAATTTGGTTGTTTGTGGGTTGCTTCCGGACGCACCGGTGAATGGGGTAGACACAAGGGCTCTTGGGGGATTGGTGGTGACCATGCTTACTTCTGAAGCTCTGGTAGTTGCGGCATTGCTTGTGCCGGTATTGGTGTTGCGGTTGAAGGTTCTCCTGGGTTGTTCTCTGTCTTGGTCAATCAGACCCTGTTTCATAGCATCCTCAATTTGTAACCCCATCTCGTGCGGATCTGAAAAGGTGGGAAAGGGGAGAACAATAATTTTCTGCATGAGCTCAGGCTGGAGATTGCGCACAATCATCCGTATTTGATCTTTATCAGTTGGCCTAAGGGTCATCATTGAGGCCTTGGCCCTCCACCGGGTCACAAAATCAAAGAAGCTCTCCTTAGGCTCCTGCCTTGTCGTCTCGAGATCACGGGTTGTAATCTCGATTTGTGTATTATAGGAGTACTGTGCAATGAAAGCCTCGGCCATCTCATCCCAGTTCCGCTTCACATCGTCTTCCAATTTTGCGTACCAGATGGCCGCCACACCTGACAGGGTCCGGCCAAACAATGAAGGCTTCTGTAGTCTAGTTAGGCCCATCGGCCTCAGTATGTTCGAAAACAAATGTAGATGCACCATGGGATCCCCGGACCCGTCGAAGCGGTCAATTTGTGGCATCTTGAACCGATCTGGCAACGTCACAGCCGCGTCGGTATACTCGTCCTCAATGTCTGGAATGGACTTTACCCCTTGGGATTTCTTGAACAACTTCTCAAGCTTGCTCAACTTCAACGCTGTGGGGTCCACCTCAAACTCAAAGGGGGAATCCGGTAGATTGATAGGCGTGGGTGCCTTGGATAGTTGAGGTAGAATCGGGGGCAGAGCCGGCCCCGTTGGGATATCTATGTCCTCCTGGACATTCTGAACATTCGCCGTTTCTCCAGGTATTGGGACCCTCGGTGGGGGAGGAACCTGATGTGAAGCTAACGCTCTGGCTTGCTGCTGTAGCCGGGTAATTAGCTCGGCCTGCTGGGCCATGACTTCGGCCTGTTGTTTGGTGACTTTTGCCTGATGGACAGCGTCCTGCTGCATGACTCTCATACTCTCTTGGAGCTGATGGACCACCTCCTCCATTCCTGCCATACTGTCCTAATGTGACTGAACTACCGGTATATCTATCTCTACAATAGACTTGGAAATCTCAGCCTGACTGTTCAAAGACCACTGATCTAGCAATCTTGGTATCGATACACTGCGTCTTCTCGACCTCCGCCTGACAACCGGGGGTAAAGAGCAGAACACTGGTTGTCCGTCCACCAGATCCTCAGATCGATGGAGTCTGCAACCTCCTGTCCAGAGTGCTTGGGGAATATATGCTTGGTCGGAAGCTATTGTGCTAAACTACCTAGCAAAAAGATAAATAAAGCAATAATAAGGATATAAACAACCAGACAAACGGACAGCATAACAGCGTAAATAAACACACAACACACAGTTGGGCATTACAACACACAGTTGATAAGCTGAATAGACTATTCTCAAACACTGATCATTGTTCCCAAATCACTGCCTCCAAAACTAAATCTGATACCCGCAGATAACTGATTCCCAAAATACTGAACTGGTGCCCGCAGGCCTGATACCCAAACTTGTAAACTGATATATGCATTCCTGTAGAGACGCACTTTAAAAGCACATAACAAACAAGTGAGAGCCAAAACACCTCTATGGAGGGGTAGGGTTTTCCCTGTCCTATTTTGTCAGGAGCTAGGGTTTCACTACACAAGCAGCAGTTTCACATAACCTACAATCGGGTAAGCAACCTATCCTAGCTTGGAATGGTCACTATGGATTCCGAATATGCACTAGGTCGAATGGTCAAAAAGGGTGCCCTGGTAAAATCGGGGTTTGTGTTCCCATCGTGGCAGAGCCTGTAACCGGTCAGCCTTATGGCACGCTTCTCAAAGCGAGCCTCTGGCAAACCGTTTAGGAATAGCAGACGGCAAACATGGTGACTTAGGTGCACCAATGCAAATGCAATGCAAAGAAACACATAAGTGTAGTCAAAACAAGATATCATGAGTTCGAGTCAAGTTCTCTAAATCTCCAGCGGAGCCGCCAGAAACTGTAGACGTCCCCGAACGTCCCAGGAGGGAATCCCGTTTTGTTCATTGGGCTCACTATAGTTCGGACTCAAATGTCACGGTTCTGAATCTAATCTTGCAAAGTGCAATGCAAGACCGATAAATCACCAAAGAGTCCAAATCTGGAAAATTGTTTTGAAAAACTGATTTTTTTAGAAAGAAGTGTTAAACATGGATTGCTTTGCCAAATACAGAGTCGCCACCTAAATATTTTATTTTTGGAGAATTTAGGAAACCCTGACTCGTTGCCTAAGGCCACGTGTCCGTCATCACCAATGTTGCCTCGGCTCGGGAACTTGGGTACGATTGGGGAAGGTCACTTCGTGAGCACCCCCGCTCGCCCGGTCAAAGATCGGCCTCTACTAACCATGATATCGAGTTTTGAAAACATTATGTGCCCTTATTTCGGTTATTAGCCTAGATTTACTATGTGATGCGCACAGCATACAAGTATAGACTGGATCGTCTAAGTTGGAACAAAACATCTCATGTTTGTTTTTTAAAGCGGTTTGCTACTCGCAAGTAGGCTAAAATGCGGATTTTGCCACCCTCAAGTGGGCTTAGAAAACATGGTCATTTGGCACTCTCAAGTGGGCTTAAAATTCACAATCGAAGAATTGTTCCAATTTAAATAATCCAACCTTCACCCACAGGCATTCAGGCAGGTATATCACATAAGCAAATAGCCTCATGGTAAGCATGCTATCATGGCAGTCACTCACACGCATGCAAGGATGCTAAAGCATAAATACTTACCGAGTGCTCCAAGCCAAAGAAAGAAGCTAATTAGAAATCATGCGTGAATCCTAACTATGCTGAAATGCCTAATGCAACACATACAAAAATGCAACTAAGACAGGCTCGGCTATTCTAAAATGGCATATGAAATGCAACAACTGATACACGTATTCAACTCGTAATTGAAATACAATGCAGTTAGTATGATGCGCTGAGCCCGGTGCATGCAATACAGATGAATGAATGCAAACATGCGAGCATAAGTATGCTAATTGAAACATGCCCTAATCTAACCATCATAAGCTGGTAAATAAAAGAGAGAAAGACGTGGTGTTGGAAGACATACATCACACACACGCACACTTATTACAACATTGCCCTCTCGCAGAGGGTCCGAATAAATATTACACAACCAAAATGAATAACTAATTATTACACAACACTAGCTAATTAACAAATTAACTAAGAAAGCGAGTAAACTAGCATGCAATGCTACATGAAGTAGACTACCGCAGTCCTGTTCGGAATGATGAAAGATGCATGCATGCTCGAGTCGCCTTGTCGGGAAATCTATCGCGATGCCCCGATTTGCCTCTGTTTACAATTGACCCCGGAACGTTGTACACAGCTCCATGGGAACTTATAGGGATACTGCTAGCCAGTTTTTGCTGCTAGCTTTCGGTTTGCTGCAACAAAGAGCAAGAAAGGGGCATGGCAAAGTATTATCAACATATGTATGCACAACTACTCTCCCCGTCATTGCATGAGCTCTAGGGAGCGTAGTCCTCGATCCTCGTGCCACCAATCATGCATCTCGATGCATGATGGCCGAGGAGTCGAATTGCACGACTCAATGTGAAATGAATGCACAAATGGACACCTAAAGCCAACAACTCTATCATGGATAGTCAAGAGTGTCGGCGACAGGGAATCGAAGCACGTTTCGTCACTTTGAGTATGAAACGTCCCTCATTTCCCATGTTTGGACTAAACCCTACTCCAAACACTATGCAACAACTAGAATGGCATGGCATGCAAACACAATGCAACAACTAGCATGCAATCCTAAACGAAATGCAACTAAGACACGCAAACATGCAAGGAGTGATATGCAAAGGTGCAACTAGCATGCGCAATGCTATGAACTATCAATGGCATACTCAATGCACATAACATAATATGGCATACACAATGAAAGATGGACTTAAACCAATATGAGTGGACCTCAGCCACACTCAAATCAGTGGCCAAACACGATGAAATGAAGCAACAACACTCATGCAAACATGCCCAAATGCAAGGGACCAAAACTAAGGCACCAAGTGCAACTCTACCAAGGCATGGGAAGCATGTAATTTAGCATACAACAACACATTTTCCAGCTCTGAAATGACATACGAAAGGGTCCCGAATCATGCAAACGCCTCACACAATGCATGCTGGATGGCCCGAATACCGAAACTAGTGAAGTGGATTACACTATAGGCATGCAAAGCAATGCACAAATGTCCAAACCACCCCCAAAAAGTCCCTATGCAGGTCCAAGACTGTGGGAAAATGGCCTAAAATGATGGCTCAAAATGCATGAAAATGAAGCTCATTCAATGGTCCATAAATGAGGTATTTAAGCACGACTCTCAAACACATTTGAAGAGTGGAAAACATGGGAATATGGCAAGTGTATATGCTCTGAAATGACAAGCTCAATGACCCCAAAACATGAAAACACCACCATTCATGTGACGCCCCGATTCTACACTGTAGGTTGCAGTCAAGGGAGAGTCACTAGTGAGCCCTATGGTCAATAACCAAGTAAGATCCCAGATCGCCAGAGGAGTCAAAATAGCCTCCCATCTAAGTCCAGCTTTCTTAGGCAGCGCACTACCTTTTTGACAGATCTCACAAGGCAATGGCACAAGGTCTCATAAGCAAGGATAAGGTTCATACATAGGATATAGGTACATAACAACCACAATATGTATATAATTCAAAAGATGGTTCCATTACATTACATCCAAAAGAAGGCTTAAAACTTCAAATGAGCTTTTACAAAACATCCAAAAAAAAACTTCTAATTTTTCTAGGATAGCCAAAAGTCTTCAATGGTTTCAAGCTCGTCGTCTCCAGCTATGAGTTTCGTTTCGTCACCAGGCATGATAAGCCGTGAGCTTTGAATGCCCAGTAAACACACACACACCCCATCCCTTTTTCCCAGTCCAATACACAATCACATTTATAGCACCAAATAGTAAAGCATGATACTCAAATAAACAAATAAATACATTAAGAGTTGAGTCAGATGTTAGTAACTAGAAATCCCCCAAAGAGATTCCGTCCTCCCGACCACAAGAATCGGATGCGGATTATTCGGTATGCCTCCTCTTTTGCAGCTTTGTTGCAGAACTAACCTCGGATGCCTACCAACGGTTATATACCGCGTAGCGCCAACCGCAGGGCCTCAAAAGAGACGGTAAAAATAGGGCCTTGCCCGAATCCCTCTTTACACCAAACCACCTAGGGTCCGAATACAACCGCTCCGTTCAAGGGTCCCGAAAACCACTTGCGCAAGATTTAACCTTGAATAGGGAACGCATCCCAACAAACCATATATCACATTTTCTCATCTTTTCATTACTCAAGTGTTCGAAAACCCAATACCCACCCAATTAGGTTTCCCGTTGAATTAAGTGTTTTAAGTCAAGGTTAGTCCAACTAAACGATAAAATAAAATCCACATAAGCATGCCTCCTCAAGATAAGAAGATAAATAACATAACATACCCATACAACATCATGCCAAGATATGATAATAAGCCATTAAACATTTTCATGAATACAAGGGTATAAAACATCCACACATAACAAATTTCCAGATTTAACATCACATGAAGGTTAATATGGAAGGACTTCTTAGGTTCATCCACCGGACTCAGTTTTCCTATGGTTCATAGAGAATTTGATCTAGTTTCTAGAACATTTTTCAGAAATGGGATTGATTTTCCCGATTTTAAGTTATTTAGAAAATAGTCCAGCACTGTTCCAGAATCTGTCCAGAATCTGCCCAGAATCTGCCCAGATCTGTCGACCGTTACGAAAACTTGATTTTCTTGCAAACCACCCAATGTTTTTTGATGAAACCAATTTTAGTTGAAAGCTAACTCCTTAAGGAAGGTTTTGACATAAAATAGAGGTTCAGAATATTTTTGTACATTGTTCTGGAAGTTTTGAAAGTTGACTGAAAAAAACAGGTTTTAAGGTAGAATGCCCAAAACAAGGAAATTTATAAAAAAAAGGGGGTTCCACCATGGGAAAGTTTCATTTCTTTTGTGAAGAAAATATGCTAACTATCACATGTTTAACTCAGAAAATTTGTTTGAAAGAGTACCCTTGAAAAGTTGAGAGATGTGTACAAAAGAAGATGGTTTTGTGCCAAAATGGGTAAAATACATGAGCGATGGAAACAATACTCAAATCTTAGTATTTTCAACATAGGAACTTGATAATAATAGATCTGAAACTTTATTTAGAATCTTTAAAAAGCATGCATTAGAAAAGAAAATGAAGAGAGGTTGTGTTGGTGGCTTACCCTCCAAGCTTTGCACAAGAAACTCTCTTTTCTTCCTCCTTCTTCTCCTCTAGATTTCTCTTCCTTGCTCTCCTCTCTCTCTAACCAAAATGTGTGTGAGTGAGTGTGTTGTGTGTATGTTTGCAAGCTAGGAAGGGTGTGGTATATATAGGCAAATTGGGGTAAAAGGACATAAAAGCCCTTTAGTTGGAATTGGATGGAAAGTTAGGATTTTGCTTGAATTCTAAAGGAATGAAAGGGACTTAGGAGGTGTGTTCCATTGGTTTAGGCCACATCTAGTTGTAATAAAACTAATTCTTGGATTTTGCATCCTAGCATATCTTGAAAGTTCTCTCCTCACTTTTTCCTAGAATGATGGGGTTATTTTTTTATAAATATTAGGTACAAGGGCACATCCCTCAAGGTGTATACATATATATATATATATAGCAAGATTAATGGCATACCAAGGTACAAGATATAAGTACTATTTTGGGGCAAGTTTTGAAATAAAAAAAATATATATGAGGGCTTGAAGTTTAATACATGTAACCTAGGTAGAATTAAATTAGGTTAGGGAATTTCTGTTTGGTAAAAATAAAACTAGCAATTACTAACTGTCAAGATTCGAATTGATTCAAGTAAACGAGGGTTTAAGAAAATAAATCATCATTAGGGTCTGAGAAGTAAATACATATTTCAGGGGCCTTACAACCTATCCCCCTTAAAACAATTTTGTCCTCGAAATTCAGCTACATACTGCTTTCGAAAAGCTCGGGGTAATTTGCCGTCACCCAATCCTGGCGCTCCCAAGTAGATTCCTCAATTCCCTGGTGACGCCATAGCACTTTCACCAAGTGAACCGTCTTGCCTCTAAGGTTCTTTTCTCGATGATCTTGTATTGCTACCGGTCCTTCTTTAAACGTGACATCTTTGTCAAGACTGATCTCTTCCCATTTGAGGACGTGTGTCGGGTCAGCGATGTATTTTCTCAACATAGATATATGGAAGACGTTGTGTATTCCTGTTAACTACGGGGGTAGAGCTAATCTATATGCTACTTCGCCCACTCTTTCCAATACCTCAAAAGGTCCAATATATCGTGGCGACAGCTTCCCCTTTCTCCCAAAACGTACGACTCCACGCCTGGATTGCACCTTTAGGAACACGTGGCTGCCTACTTCAAACATCAATGGTCTTCTTCTCTTGTCTGCATAATTCTTTTGGCGGTCTTGGGTAGTCTTTAACCGTTGTCGGATCAATTTGACCTTCTCAGTAGTTTCTAGGACAAGTTCGGGTCCTACCAGATTTGCGTCACCCACTTCCGTCCAACAAATCGGAGATCTACAAGGTCGTCCGTATAATGCTTCAAAGGGTGCCATACCGATGCTAGCTTGAAAGCTGTTATTGTAGGCGAATTCAATTAGGGATAGATGTCGTTCCCAACTTCCTTGAAAATCCATTGTGCAAGCTCTCAGCATATCCTCGAGCATCTGGATAGTGCGTTCAGATTGTCCATCTGTCTGCGGGTGAAAGGCGGTGCTAAAACATAACTCCGTACCAAGAGCTTTCCTGCAGGCTTCCCCAAAATCGAGAGGTGAATCGTGGATCACGATCTGACACAATAGATACCGGAATTCCATGTAGTCGAATGATTTCCCCAATGTAGAGTCTGCACATAGACTCTAAGGTGTCGGTCATCTTATAGGGTAAGAAATGCGCTGACTTGGTGAGGCGGTCCACTATTACCCATATAGCATCGCGCCCTCTAGGTGACTTAGGCAACCCTGTCACAAAAGTCCATCGTTACATACTCCCACTTCCATTCGGCTATTGGTAGAGGTTGCAACATTCCCCCTGGTTTCTGATGTTCCGCCTTCACTTGTTGGTAGGTCAGACATTTTGCTACAAATTTAGCCACTTCCTTCTTTATTCCATTCTACCAATACTGCCTTTTCAAATCTTGTTACATTTTAGTTCCTCCTGGATGTACCGCGAATGTAGAATGATGACATTCCTTCAGTACCTTTTCTCTAAGTAACTTGTCACTTGGTACAAACAGTCTACCTTGGTATCTTAAACTCCCATCGGGGTGAATTACCCAATCGGGCATGGGTTCTCCTGATTCCAGATGTCCCTTGATGTAGGCTACCTCTTGATCGTGCTTCTGGGCCTCCATGACCTCATTCATTAACTTAGGCATCACCTTCTGCACATTAAGACATGCTCTTGTATCTTGAGATTCTACTTGGATCCTGAACTCACTGAGTGTCTTAACCATATCCCATTCTTTGACAGAGATATTAGCCATCGTCCCTCTGCTCTTACGACTTAGAGCATCTGCTACTACGTTGGCCTTACCGGGGTGATATGAGAGAGTGAACTGGAAGTCCTCAAGGTACTCCATCCATCGTCTCTATCTCAAGTTAAGGTCATTCTGTGTGAATAGATACTTCAAGCTCTTGTGATCTGTGAAAATCTCAAATTGTTCCCCGTATAGGTAATGTCGCCACTGCTTTAGGGCAAAAACTACGGCTGCTAACTCCAAGTCATGTGTGGAGTAGTTGCGCTCGTGAGGTTTTAACTACCTGGATCCATACGCGACTACCTTTCCATTTTGCATGAGTACGTAACCTAATCCTTCTTTAGACGCATCGCAAAACACAGTGTACCCCTCTTCTCGTTCTGGATGGTCAAAATTGTGCATAGTTAACCTCTTCTTTAGCTCTTGGAAGGATTTTTCGCAAGCTTCGTTCCACTCGTACTTTACCCCCTTTTGCGTCAAACGAGTCATTGGTTTAGCTAGTTTGGAGAAATCTTGGATGAACCTCCGTTAATAACCGGCCAATCCTAAGAAGCTGCGGATTTCTGACACGGTTTTTGGTTGTCTCCAATCTAATACTGCCTCCACCTTGGTTGGATCCACCGCAATCCCATTTCTGATACCACATGCCCTAAGAACTTTACTTCATTCAACCAGAACTCACATTTACTTGCCTTGGCATATAACCGATTATCCCTAAGAACTTGAGGACAGTCCTTAAATGTTGCTCATGCTCTTCTTCAGACCTTGAATATACCAAGATGTCATCAATGAACACTACTACAAACTGGTCAAGGTATGGTCTAAAAATCTTATTCATTAGGCTTATGAATACTGCTGGTGCATTGGTTAGTCCGAAGGGCATTACTACAAATTCATAGTGGCCATATCTAGTACGAAAGGCAGTCTTTGGTACATCCTCCTCCTTGACTCGTAGTTGATGGTAGCCTGACCTGAGGTCGATCTTTGAACAGCACCTTGAGCCCTAAGTTGGTCAAAAAGATCATCAATCCTCGGGAGTGGGTATCGGTTCTTAATCGTGACTCGATTGAGTTGACGGTAATCATGCATAGCCTCAACGACACATCTTTCTTTTTGCAAACAACACGGGTGCTCCCCATGGCGAAGTACTTGGCCTAACGAATCCTTTCTCGAGCAATTCCTGCAGTTGTGTCTTCAATTCTCTCAGTTATGCTGGTGCCATGCGGTACGGAGCCATGGATATTGGGGTAGTTCCAGGTTGCAGCTCGATGCTAAAGTCTACTTCCCGGGTTGGCGGCAATCCTGGTAATTCCGTAGGAACTACATCTGCATAACTGCATACTATGCGCGGAAGTTCTATTTCTCCTTGGCCCTCCTCATTTAGAATCAACTTGCTATTCTACCCGCAAGTTGATCGCGCCACTGCGTCCGATTTTGTTGAAGCCATGGGGTCCTTGTCTATCCCCCTTAAACTGGAAACGTGTTCCATCTTGTGTATGAGCTACCACTTTCTTCTGACGACAGTCGATCACCGCTCGGTGGGCAGGCAACCACTCCATGCCCAAAATTATATCGAAGTCCGACATTTCCATGACACGAAGGTCGCAAGTTAAGCGTAGGTTCGACATTCCTATTTTACAGCCCTTACAGATCAATCTTACCCGAATGCATCCTCCCATAGGTGACATTACACTTAAGGCAGTTTCTAAAGGTTAACATACAAGTTCTAATGACTTAGCACCAGCAGAGGATATAAAAGAATGTGATGCACCGGTATCAAATAAAACACGCACCCAAGAATTGTATAGCACTAAATTACCCTCAATTACTGGCAGGTCTGCTTCTTTCTCTTGCAAGGCAAATACTCTGCCGGTTGCCTTCTGGTTGCTCCTTTTTGGTCCCTCATGAAGTTGGGTTTTCTTTCCATAAGCTCCAAATCCTCTTGGATTCTACCTCTTTTCATTCTGAAGTCAATGTTTTGCCGATTATTTCCACAAAGATGGTAAGACTCCTCTAAAATTTGATTCTTGATAGGGTTCGGGATTTTAGCCACAGTCACTAGTCCATTCTTAAGGTTTCGATTTCCTGGTACCGCATTTCTATTGTTGCTTGCAAGCTCATGTTATTACTTGTCTCAAAGTATGGTCCACCATTTGTTGTTCTTTGAATGGGGAGGTGTAAGTCAAATTCTAACTACAGAGGCAATTCCTTATGGGTAAGCAACTAATCTTAAGTTAGAGTTTAATTATCCTAGGGTGTTCACACAACACTTCATATATACATAATAATAATTACAACATTCCCAAAATTGGATTGAAGTGGAGACGAAGAATACGAAGCAGTTATGGTGATAACATCAGCATTAACTGAAATATGGATGAATGGTATGATGTTATGGTTTCGAACTCCAATGTGAACAAGGTTATAGATGTAGTGAGTAAACTAGATATTTAACTTGAAACTGCTTTGGCCATCCACGTTTCAAACTGAATATCCAAGATTCATCACCGAGTAAAGAAAATGAAGTTATTTACAAGAAGTCTTGGGGGCTAAATAAAATAATCAAGGGTCAAAGGAGGTCGAATTTACAAATACTAGTACATAAAACAGGACCAGATGGACAAGACTTAATCTTAGGAAAGGATGACATTGAATAAAGGTTATGAATACAAGATGAGGGTACGACAACCGATAGAAGACGCGTAGAACTAATAATACCCCCTACTGCGCGATGTGAGGCTCACTCAAAGTTAAAACCATTTCACGATCCTGAAGTAGGTCCTCATGAGTTGATGTCAGTGTGCCCGAAATTCGAAGAAATTCCCTAAGATAGGTCAAGAAGATTCTAACATAGTCAGGGCAAGGTAGTCTCTAACCGCAGGCCGAAATGCGTGGGTAAGGGTTGCACCTAGGCTCTGATACCAAGTTGTGACGCCCCGATTCTACACTATAGGTTGCAGTCAAGGGAGAGTCACTAATGAGTCCTATGGTCAATAACCAAGTAAGATCCCAAATAGCCGGAGGAGTCAAAATAGCCTCCCTTCTAAGTCCAGCTTTCTTAGGCAGCGCACTACCTTTTTGATAGATCTTACAAGGCATTGGCACAAGGTCTCATAAGCAACGAATAAGGTTCATACATAGGATATAGGACATAACAACCACAATATGTATACAATTCAAAAGATGTTCCATTACATTACATCCAAAAGAAGTTTAAAACTTCAAATGAGTTTTTACAAAACATCAAAAAAAAATTCTAATTTTTAGATAGCCAAAAGTCTTCAAGGTTTCGCTCGTCGTCTCCAGCTATGAGTTCCGTTTCGTCACCTGGCATGATACGCCGTGAGCTTTGAATGCCCAGTAAACACACACACACCCCACCCTTTTTCCCAGTCCAATACACAATCACATTTATAGCACCAAGTAGTAAAGCATGACACTCAATAAACAAATAAATACATTAAGAGTTGAGTCAGATGTTAGTAACTAGAAAGCCCCCAAAGAGATTCCGTCCTCCCGACCACAAGAATCGGACGTGGATTATTCGGTATGCCCCCTCTTTTGCTGCTTTGTTGCAGAACTAACCTCGGATGCCTACCAATGGTTATATACCGCGTAGCGCCAACCGCAGGGCCTCAAAAGAGACGGTAAAAATAGGGCCTTGCCCGAATCCCTCCTTACACCAAACCACCTAGGGTCCGAATACAACCGCTCCGTTCAAGGGTCCCGAAAACCACTTGCGCAAGATTTAACCTTGAATAGGGAACGCATCCCAGCAAACCATATATCACATTTTCTCATCTTTTCATTACTCAAGTGTTCGAAAACCCAATACTCACCCAATTAGGTTTCCCGTTGAATTAAGTGTTTTAAGTCAAGGTTAGTCCAACTAAACGATAAAATAAAATCCACATAAGCATGCCTCCTCAATATAAGAAGATAAATAACATAACATACCCGTACAACATCATGCCAAGATATGATAATAAGCCATTAAACATTTCATGAATACAAGGGTTAAAACATCCAAACATAACAAATTTCCAGATTTAACATCACATGAAGGTTAATATGGAAGGACTACTTAGGTTCATCCACCGGACTCGGTTTTCCTATGGTTCGTAGAGAATTCGATCTAGTTTCTAGAACATTTTTCGGAAATGGGATTGATTTTCCCGATTTTAAATTATTTAGAAAATAGTCCAGCACTGTTCCAGAATCTGTCCAGAATCTGCCCAGATCTGTCGACTGTTACAAAAACATGATTTTCTTGCAAACCACTCAATGTTTTTCGATGAAACCAATTTTAGTTGAAATCTAACTCCTTAAGGAAGATTTTGAAATAAAATAGAGGTTCAGAATATTTTTGTACATTTTTCTGAATTTTTGAAAGTTGACTGAAAAAAACAGGTTTTAAGGTAGAATGCCCAAAACAAGGAAATTTATAAAAAGGGGGTTCCACCATGGGAAAGTTTCATTTCTTTTGTGAAGAAAATATGCTAACTATCACATGTTTAACTCAGAAAATTGTTTGAAAGAGTACCCTGAAAAGTTGAGAGATGTGTACAAAAGAAGATGGTTTTGTGCCAAAATGGGTAAAATACATGAGAGATGGAAACAATACTCAAATCTTATTTTTCAACATAGGAACTTGATAATAACAGATCTGAAACTTTATTTAGAATCTTTAAAAACATGCATTAGAAAAGAAAATGAAGAGAGGGTTGTGTTGGTGGCTTACCCTCCAAGCTTTGCATAAGAAACTCTCTTTTTCCTCCTTCTCCTCTAGATTTCTCTTCCTTGCTCTCCTCCTTCTCTAACCAAAATGTGTGTGAGTGAGTGTTTGTGTGTATGTTTGCAAGCTAGGGAGGGTGTGGTATATATAGGCAAATTGGGGTAAAAGGACATAAAAGCCCTTTAGTTGGAATTGGATGGAAAGTTAGGATTTTGCTTGAATTCTAAAGGAATGAAGGGACTTAGGAGGTGTGTTCCATTGGTTTAGGCCACATCTAGTTGTAATAAAACTAATTCTTGGTTTTTGCATCCTAGGTAGGTCACTAGGTTGTATTTCTCTAGGATTCCATGATGACATATCTTGAAAGTTGTCTCCTCACTTTTTCCTAGAATGATGGGGTTATTTTTTTTATAAAAATTAGGCACAAGGGCACATCCTCAAGGTGTATACATATATATATATATATAGCAAGATTGATGGCATACCAAGGTACAAGATATAAGTAATTTTGGGGCAAGTTTTGAAATAAAAAAATATATATGAGGCTTGAAGTTAAATACATGTAACCTAGGTAGAATTAAATTAGGTTAGGAATTTCTATTTGGATAAAAATAAAACTAGCAATTACTAACTGTCAAGATTCGAATTGATTCAAGTAAACGAGGGTTTTAAGAAAATAAATCATCATTAGGGTCTGAGAAGTAAATACATATTTCAGGGGCCTTACAATTCAAGCATGCAAGAAGCTTCAAAACTCAAAGCTAGGCATGGGCATTACACTACAACTATGCATAGCAAGCATCATTCAACCATGAGGCATGAAAACAGAGCTAAGGCAGTCCAAAACATGCACAAAATCAGTTTAAGGCATGGCCAAAAAGTGCTAGAAGCATTCAAGAGGCCACTAAAGCTGGTTTACACTACAAGTATATAAAAGCATTCAAGAAGCCACTAAACCAGCAAAGTTTAGAGGTATGGCATGCCAAATAAAGCCCAAAAACCTACTGAAATATGGTCTATGCATGCAAGAATGATAGGCTCCTTTGATGAGCCATGAAAGGGATTGCTCTACACATGCAAGAGGCAACCAAAAGGGGATCAAACCAGCCATGGACAGAGGCTAGGCAGGTCCCAAAAGTCACCAAAAAGTGCCTGAAATAGGTCTTCAAATGATACAAACATATGCTCCTTTGATATGCTATGAAGAGGGTTGTTCTACACATGTAAGATGGACACCCAATATGAAAAAACCACCTCTGGACAGAGGTTATGCAGGCCCTAAAACTCACTTAAAAGGCCCTGAAATGAGGCTAGGAAGCATGCAAGTATAGGCTCCTTTGTTAGGCCAAATATGCTAGAAAACAAAACAAGGGGTGAGAGGGTCACCCCTCTCTGATTTTGGTGCTCAAAACAGGATTTCAGTGGCTAAGAGGCCAAACAAAGGCCAATGCAAAGGCTCTAAGGCATGGCTCAAAATAAGATGAAATGAAGCATGCAAGGGGGTAGATGACCCCCAATAGAAAAATGATCTTAAACAAACATGCCAAGAAGTTCAAAATAAGACTTTTTTTCAGCTTATGACAAAGCCCAAATATGCTTGCAAACTAGGCTAAGAGATGGAACAAAACAATGCCAAAAAGAGAGAAATAGAGTGTTACCCTTGTAGCCAAGAGGACCAGTAGCTTCTGGACCAAAACAGCAAGCCTTCAACCTTTGAAAACCAGCTCCAAGGTGCTTAGGTTGATGGTGGAAGGGTTAGGCTCAAGAGTTGTGATGCTAAAGGCCAAGAACCATACACTTTGAGCTCAAGGGAATGAGATATATAGAGGAATATATGTATATGCCTTGAGCAATTTCTCAACCTTCACAAAGGAGGGGAGGCCCTCCTTTATAGATTCAAAGATTTAGCTTCTCAAAGAAGCTAAAAACCAAGGCCAAAGATCCTCCATACACGTGTATGGAGGATGCAATCTATGGCTTCCAGCTGGCACAGCTGGCAACAACTCACAGAGACAAAACTGCAGAGAGTTGGCCGACCAGTTCAGGTGGTCGGCCGACCACTTCCCCTGGTCGGCCGACCAGGGTCAAAAGGGTCAGGTGGTCGATGGCCTCCTAGGGTGGTCTCCACACTCAAAGCAAGCAATTGGTGGTATGGAAGACTAGTAAATGTGGCCCAAAAGTGAGGGAGACCACTTACCTGTCAAGAAAATCGGCTAGAGGAGAGAAAAATGGTCTCCAAAAGAATTCTGGTCTCCCACCCTTCTACTACACCACCTTCCAAACAATGAAATAGGGTCCATGCCAAAAATGAAGCAAGACGGACGCAAAACGAGGGTTCGGGGGCCAAAACACGCAGCCGGGTGCCCGAAAACTAACTGTTAAGCATCAAAAGTGGCGTGCGACCACGAAGGTGGTCTCCCGGGCCACAGTGTCACTCTAGAGAGAGGAAACAAGGTGTGTGCCAAAAACCGGAGCAAACGGAGATAGTTAAGCGGCCCCGAATCGAGGCGCACGGCCGACGGCTCCGAAAATCAGAAACTGGTCTCCAAACAGGAATAGTGGTCTACGACCACGAAAAGTAGCCTACGACCACTGAGAGATGGTCTACGAGACCTCTCCCTCCCTTCGGGAAGAGAAAACAGAACCTAGTTCGCAAACCGAGGCAAAGCACAAAAGAGTCCCGAAGTCTGGAGGCAAGGCTCTGAGCCGAGACTCCATAACCTCAGAACGAGCACAACATGCGCAATCACCGAGCGCTCAATTGATGACGTCTGAGTCTTAAGGTCGGTCAAAAATGGGGTGTCTACACCTATGTGTTTTGGTGATGATTGGAGTCCTCGGCCCTCGTGAAAGTGCAAGAAAAGTACACTTTTCGGTTCAAAATGACTCCGCCGGAACTTCAATTCAAGTCTTCGATGCATGGCTCATCGTTACTCATCAAGAGCATGGTGTATCCTTTTTTAGTGCATTATGACCCCTCCGAGAGGTAAATCGGAGGTTACGATTGAATTGCTCTCGTTAAGGCTAGTATTTTCTTATTCGGTATTTCATTTCAAACATGTTTTTGAAGTTACACTGAAAATGCATTGTTATGCACATCATTCATCGCATTGTTATGCACATCATTTCTCTCGCATTGTTATGCACACCATTCGTTGCGTTGTTACGCACATTTCTCTCGCTTTGTCATGTAATTTCTTGCGTTGTCACACACATCTCATTTGCATTGTTATGCACTCTACTTGCGTTGTCGTGCACGTCTTACTTGCCTTGTTATGCACACTTTACTTGCGTTGTCGCGCACGTCTTACTTGCATTGTTATGCACACTTTACTTGCGTTGTCATGCACGTTACTTGCATTGTTATGCACCCCATTTAACTTGCGTTGTCACGTTCATTACCTGCATTGTTATGAACAAGTATCTCGCATTGTTATGCACATCTATCTTGCATTGTCACGCACGTTACTTGCATTGTTATGCACACTTTACCTGCGTTGTCATGCACATTTTGCTTGCATTTTTATGCACACTCTACTTGCGTTTTCACGCACGTTCCTTGCATTGTTATGCACACTTTACTTGCATTGTCACACACATTTTGCTTGCATTGTTATGCACACTTTACTTGCATTGTCACGCATGTTACTCGCATTGTTATTCACATCTATCTTGCGTTGTCACGCACGTTACTTGCATTGTCATGCACACTTTACTTGCATTGTCACGCACGTTACTCGTATTGTCATGCACCTTCTTTACTTGCATTGTCACGTACGTTACTCGCATTGTTATGCACACTTTACTTGCGTTGTCACGTACGTTACTTGCATTGTTATGCACCTCTTCATTTGCGTTGTCAAGCACTTTTCAACTGCATTGTTATGCACCTGTTCACCTGTATTGTTATGCATGTTTGACCTGCATTGTTATGCGCCCGTTTCACTTGCATTGCCATGCAACCTTTTCACTTGCATTGTTATGCGCGTTCTGCCTACATGTGTTTCTACAATGTTGTATCTATCAAAACTTCTTTTTGTGCAGTCACGATATTGTATGTACGGTTCATTTGAAGCTGGCACAACCAGACAATGTTGTATGTGTTTCAGTCAGAGGAACTCCAGGTGAGATCATTCCTATTCCTGCTTAAAATGTTGTATTTATTTTGCATAAATGCTTCATTATAGCTTTCTTTGCATGATCATAAGTTATGTTTGGCATTGTGCATGTCATTTGCATTTTGCCTCTGCCTGCAGGCACATCTCTTTGTTATCTTGCCTATTTGTCTAAGTTTTCGGCCTTGTCAAAAATGGGTCGTCTCTGGGCTTTGACATTCACTCCCACCACTTTTTGACTTCTGAGTTCTGTCAAAGAGGGAAAACTGTAGACACCCCATTTTTGACCGACCTTAAGACTCAGACGTCATCGATTGAGCGCTCGGTGATAGTGCATGTTGTGCTCGTTTCGAGTTTCCGGAGTTTTCGGCTGAGTGCCTTGCCTCCAGGCCTCTGAACTCTTTATGTTTTGGCTCGGTTTGTGGACCAAGCCTTATTTCTCTTTCCTGGACGGAGGGAGAGGTTTGTAGACCCCCCTTTTGTGGTCGTAGACCACTTTTCCTACTTGGAGACTAGTTTCTGGTTTTTGGAGCCTTTGGTCGTGCGCCTTGTCTCGGGACCGCTTAACGTTCTCCGTTTGGCTTGGTTTTTGAACCATACCTTGTTGACCTTCCCTAGAGGGAAACTATGGTCTGGGAGACCACTTCCTTGTGGTCGTAGACCACTCTTCCCTCGTAGACCGCTTTTGGTGCCCGTAGACTAGTTTTCGGGGCTTCCGGCTGCGCGCCTTGACCCCCGGACCCTTGTTTTGCATCCTTTTTGGTTTGTCTTTGGCACAAACCTTGTTTTCCTTGCTTAGAGGGTGGAATGAGGGTGGGAGACCAGTTCTTCCCCTTGGAGACCACTTTTCCTTCCCGCCAGCCAATTTTTTGGTCAGCCAACTGGTTTTCTTGGTCTTTAGACCACCAAAAGTGGTCGGCCACCACACCATTAGCTTGCTTTCAGTGTGTAGATCACTCTCCCACCCTGCCGACCACTTGTCTCCCTTGAAGACCACTTGTGGTGGTCGGCTGACCACTATAAGTAGCTGGCCGACCACTTTAAGTGGTCGGCAACTTTCTTGCAGATTTTGCACAGTTTGTGGATGCTAGTTGTGCCAACTGGAGGGCACAGACTACATCCTCCATACACGTGTATGGAGGGATTTAACCAAGCTTCTAACTTCTCCAAGAAGCTAAAAGCTTGGAGTTCTATAAGAGGGGAGCTCTCCCTCCCTTCTCCAGGTTAAGAAATTTGCTTGAGGAAAAAACATATATCTCTCTATTTGGCTTGAAAGTGAGTGTTCTTCATACATTTTGCCTACAACCCCTTAGCCAAACCTCTTAACCTTGGGGCTGAGATGCCATAGGACTTGTTTAGGCTTCCTAAAGTTGGTTTTGGCTCAGAGAAGCTGTTGGTTTTGTTGTTCTTCAAGGGTGAGACCTTTAGCTTCTTTTAAGCTTTGTTTTGGTTATTCTTTTAGCCATCTTTGCATGCTCATTTTGGCTTAACTCTTAACTGTAAAAACCTTCATTTTCAAGTGTTAGTGATGTTTGTTTAAGGCTTCTTTGGTGTTGGGGGTGATCTACTCCCTTGCATGCCTTGTTTGGCTTTGTTTTACACCATCATTTTAGGCCCTTGAGATCACTTTCTCTTGGCCTTTTAACCACTGAAATCTAGTGAATTTTCAGTGGTAAAACTTGCATTTTGAGGTCTCAAATAGGAGAGGGTCATCCCCTCTCCTTATGTCTTGAATGCTTGTATTGATGGCTCATAAAAGTAGCATGTTTACTAAGCTTGTTTTGGCTCCATCTTAGCATGTATTAGGCCTTATCTCAGCATGGCATATCACTGTTTTTGGTTGTCTTGGTCACTTCATGCATGCTTTATACACTTGTATTGTAAATTTTGCAAACTAGTCTTGTATGCTTCATGTTTGAGCATGTCTTTCTAGCATGTTTTCGCCATATCTCAGCATGTTTTTGTGTGTTTTTTTTCCATGCCTTAGTATGTTTTGGGTTGGCTTTCATAGCCCTTTGCATGCTCCTTGCACTTGTAGTGCAATCCCCCTTTGCTAGCCTAACATGCACCTTGCTTTTGGACCATTATTCTAACATATTTTGGCTCTACTCCAGGAAGCTTTTGTCTATGTTTTAGCATGCTTAAGCTCTAATTTGTGTTGTCTTGGTCATTGTAGACACCCCATTTTTGACCGTCCTCAAGGCTTGGACATCACCGTTTGAACACTCGGTGATCATCCATGTTTGTGTTTGTTTTGAGTTCCCGGAGGTCCTGGCTACGTGCGTTGCCTCAAGATCTCTCGACTTGTTTTGCCCTGTGCTTGGTTTTGCACCAAGGACTTGATTGTTTTTGAACCCAAGGGTAGAGGGTGGCTTGTTAGCTCCCCCTGACCCCCACCGGCCTTGGCTTGAGGCCACCGGCCGTGTATTCTTGCTACCAGCCAGTGGTGAAATATACCATTGGCTGGTCGGCACTTGGTGTGGTCGGTCGGCCATCTGTTTGGCCGGTGACCTCCTTTGCTAGCCGGTATTACCCTTTTGCACCCTTCAGGCATGGTGCATGCCAGCTGTGCTAGCTGGGATGCATAAGCCCTACTCCCCGTGCACATCTGTGGCTATTTTGAACCTTTGCACCCCTTTTTCTTCTAGAAGATTGAACCCTTTAATCAAGCTTCTTGAGGAAGCTTGACCCTTTGTCATGGCTTCCTCAAGAAGCTTGCACCCTTGCCTGAGCTTCTCTAGGAAGCCTTGACCGCCTTGACCCTTCTCACTTAGCTTCTCTTGTAAGCTTTAAGCTTTCCCTTGCCTATATAAGGAGACTAACCCTCTCCTTTGTTTGGTTCAGCAAAAACTAGAGCAAAATATATATATATCTTATATACACTTTCTCTCTCTATATCTCCCTCTCTCTCTTCATTTTGTGTGTGTTTTATAGCCTAAAAGTGTGTTTAGTTCATAGTATTGCACTAAGACACACACTATTACACCATACTTCGACTTGGGAGGCCTTGAGGGTTTGTTCTTGAAGTTTTGAGCTGATTTTGATCACAAGAAGGGGCTTGAGCTTGCTGTTCTTGGAGTGTTCTTCAAGGGTAACAATCTTGTTTTATTTTCGCCAATCTTGCACTAGTTTTTGACTTGCTTTTCTTACTGTTTTAGACTTTGTGTATAACTGAAAAAAGTCTTGTATTTGCATGCTTAAGATACTTCATTAAGGTTGTTTTGGTGTTGGGGGTCTACCTCCCCCTCTTAGACCTTGTTTGGCCCTTTTTGTGCTTCCATTGTTAAGCTTTGATTACTTTGGTGTATTGGCCTCCTCACCACTGAAATCCAGTGGATTTTCAGTGGTGAAGAAGGGGGTTTGAAGTCTTGCATAGGGGAGGGACACCCCTCTCCCTTGGTCTCTCATTTGTGTATGTTTTGGCCTCATAAGGGCAGCATATGTGCTTGGTTGTTTTTGGCTTCATTTCAGGGGTTTTTAGGTGTTGTTGGGTCATATGTTGTCTCTTTCTTTGGTCGGATTTATGGCCCTTTACATGCATGTTGTACTTGCCTTGCATTCCCCCATTTTGCCTAGAAATGTGCCTTGTATTTAGGCCATGATGCTTGCATGTTCTAGCTTAACTCCATGAAGGTTTTAGTATTATTTTGCCATGCTCAAGGACTGTTGGGTGCTGATTTGACCATGTTTGCCATGTTTGGTGTAGTTTCTATGTGTTTTGGCTTGTGAGCCTTGTGTGTGTAAGCCATAAGCATGCCTCATTTGGACTATTTTCAGTGATTTGGAGTCATTTTCCATGCTATTTTAGTCCATGAATCATGCTTGTATGATCGCATTTATCATCCCTTTCATGCCTTGAAGAGTTGTTTTGTTATGCCTTGAAATAAGCATTGTGCATGCTTAAGTGTTGAAGTTTTCGGGGCTGCCATATCAGTGGGTTTTGGGGGCTCATTTTGCATGTTGAAACTCTGTTTTGGGTTGTTTAGTCCATGCCATGTATGGTCATGAAGAGTGGTGGTCTTGTGCCCCATGTTTAGTCTTGGTGCATGCCTCTTTGCTTGAGTCATTTAGGATGCCATGTATGTGGGTTTTGGGGCCTATTCCATCATTCCATATCTCTGATTTTGTGGGGTTTGATATCCATGCTTATCCCCTTTTGGGTGCTCTTGAAAATTACCTTCCATGCCTTAGCTTTAGGCCCTTTGGTTTGCATATTTGTTTTGCATGTTGGCACCTCCATTTTGGGCACTCTTGGCCACTGCTTTGGGGTGGGCTGAGGCCTTTTTATTTCAGTATGAGTCCACCCTTGCATGCTTTGCATGTTTGATACGTTGCATTGTATTGGCTGCATTCTTATATTGCATCATGTTTGCATGTTTGCATGTTACTTAGCTAAGTTGCATTATATAGTCTTGTTATATGCTTGACATGTTCACATTGCATTAGTGTAGCCTTGCATGAGTTACATCACTTTGCATTGTATATGGCATACATGCATTACATTTTTGCTTGGTTTGGGGTGTCAAACCAAGTATGAGGATTGAGAAGTGTTTGTACTTGAAAGTGACAAAACACGTCTCAATCCTCGGTCGCCGACCCCCCCTTGAGCTCAACATGATAGGGCATTGGCATTCATTTGTTCGTCGCATCCATTTTACATTGAATGACAAACTTAGCCTCTTAGGCCATCATGCATTGAATTGCGTAGTTGATGTCCCGAGGGTCGAGGGCCATGCTCCCTTGAGTCCATTGCATGATAGGGAGTGTGTCCATGCTCACATTTGTTTGAAAATTCTATGCCATACACTGCTTGCCCTCTGCTGCTGTCAACTGCAGGATTCTGCAGGAAGAAATAGTCGGTCGGCTACTTGGAGTGCCGACCGGCCAGAAATAGGTGGCCGATAGCTTAAACAGTGGCCAGTGACCATTCCCTGCGGCCGGTGGTGTTCCCACCTGGTCGGTGATGCTCCCCAGTGTTTAGAGAAGCATCCTTGGGACTTGTAAAAATTTTCAGAGAAGCAAGGCAGTGAAAACAGAGGCAGGAGTGCTATGGTAGCGAGTTTCCAGGCGAGACGAGTCAAGCATGCATCATTCACGCATTCTGAGGCGGGGCTGTGGCCACCTTCTTTTCGCATTTAATTTGTTAATTAATTAGAAGTTATGTAATAATTAATTTAGTATTATTTATTCGGATTGTAATATTTATTCGAGTCCTCCGAGCGAGGGCAATTGTGTAATAAGTGTGCGTGAGTGTGTGTATGTCTTCCAATCCCACGTCTTTCTCCCTTTTATTTACTAGCTTTCGATGATTAGTCTAGGGCATGTTTCAATTAGCACATAGTATGATAGCATGTTTGCATCCATTCATTCGTTTTGCATGCACCGGGCTCAGCGCATCATTCTAACTACATTTGTATTTCAATTCCAAATTGAATACGTGTTAGTTGTAGCATTTCACATGTCATTGTAGATTGGCCGAGCCTATCTTAGTTGCATTTTGCATGTGTTGCATTAGCCATCTTAACATGAACTAGGATCATGCATATGATTACTAACTAGTTTCTGTTTTGGCTCGGAGTACTCTGTAAGTTCTTTTGCTTTAGCGCCTTGCATGCGTGTGAGTGTTGCCATGACAGCATGATTGCCATGAGGCTAGTTGCTTATGTGATATAACTGCTTGAATGCCTGTGGGTGAAGGTTGAGTTATCTGGATTGGAACAATTCATCAATTGAGAGTTTTAAGCCCACTTGAGAGTGGCAAATCATCATGTTTTCTAAAGCCCACCTAAGGGTGGCAAATCCACATTTTAGCCTACTTGCGAGTAGCAAACCGTTTTTCGAAACAAGCATGAAATGTTTTGTTCTAATTCAGGCGATCCAGTCTATACTTGTATGTTGTGCGTATAACATAGTAATTCTAGGCTAATAACCGGAATAAGAGCATATAATGTTTTCAAAACCAGATATCACGATTAGTAGAGGCCGATCTTCGGATCGGGCGAGAGGGGGTGCTCATAGCTGACCTTCCCCAATCGTACCCAAGTTCCGAGCCGAGGCAACTTTGTGATGACGGACACGTGGCCTTTGGCACCGAGTCGGTTTCCTAAATTCCCCCAAAATAAAATATGGTGGGACTCGTATCTGGAAAAAGCAGTCCATGTTTTGGCACTTCTTTCAAAAATCTGTTTTCTCAAAACGATTTGCCGGATTTGGACTCTTTGGTTCAGATTAAGAACCGTGACAACTGAGTCGAACTGTAGTGAGCCCAATATGAACAGAACGGAGGATTCCTTCCTGGGACGTTCGGGGACGTCTACAGTCATGCATGCTTCGCTTTGTATAGCCTTAGTGCATTTTTGCTCACTAGCTTTGAGTTTCATGGTCTCTAACATGCTACTGAGTTGTTGCTTGCCTTGGCCTCTATCTCTAACATGATTTTAGTGTGTGTAATGGACCATACTCTCTCATGTTTCATTATTTCAATGCTTTGATGAGTTATGCTTTATGCCTTAAAGTGAGCCATCATGTATGCATGTTTGCCTAAGTCTTGAGCTCCATTTCAGCATGTTCTTGACCCTTAACTAGGCATGGTAAGTTCTATCCAGAGTTGGTTTAGTGGTTTAAGCCTAGTATTGCATGCTCCTTGTGTATACTCTTGACTAGTCTTATGCTCTAGGCCTTCTAGCATGCCTCATATGTGTTGTTAGGGATGATTTGCATCATTTAAAACTTCATTTCAGAGCATGTAGCACTACCATATTCTATGTGTGTCACTCTTCAATGTGCTTGAAAGTTGTGCCTTTATGCCTTACTGCGAGCCATGAGTTGAATGTGCATTCCTTGCTCTTTGTGCCTAAGTTTTGTTGAGTTTTGGCCACTATTTTGGGCACGATTGAGGTCTGCCCATATTCGATTTAAGTTCATTTTGCATGTTGTTGCATGCTTTTTGCATTGCATGTTGTTGCATGCTTGTTGCATTCCATGATATTTGCATGCTTGTCGCATTGCATTGTGTGCGCATGCATTGCATTGTGTTTGGATAGGGAGTTAATCCAAACACGAGAAACGAGGGACGTTTCATACTTGAAGTGATGAAACGTGCCTCGATTCTCGGTCGTCGACCCTCTTGATCATGCATGATAGAGTTTGAGGCTTTATGTGTTTTCTTTGTGCATTCATTCATATTGATTGTGCAATCTTGGCTTCTCGGCCACCGTGCATTGCGATGCTCGGTTGGTGGCTCGAGAGCCGGGAACCACACTCCCTTGATCTTGAGAAATGATAGGGAAAGTGGTTGTGCACACATATCTTGCAAATACATTTCCATGCCCCCTTCTTGTTCTCTGTTGCAGCAAATTGGAGTCTGGCAGTAAAAACTGGTCAGCCAACTAGTAAAAGTGGCTGGCCGACCACTTTTTCTGGTCTCCAGCAAAGAAAAGTGGTCGGCAGGTGGTCTACACCACCATAAACTGGTCGGCCACCCTTCTGGGAGTCCCCAAGGTGAGTTAGAAGCTATCTGGAGCTTGGTGCAAGGTTCTGAGAACAATTGCAAACAGAGGCAAGTTGGGGCATCGCGATGGATTTCCGCACGAGGTGACCGGGCATGCATCCTTTATCATTCAAGGCAGAGCTGAGGCGGCCTACTTCATATAGTCTACATGTTTAGTTAGTTGTTAACTTAGTTAATTTGTTAATTAGTTAAAGTTGTGTAATAACTAGTTGTAGCTTGTTATTCATTTTGTTGTGTAATAACTAGTTTAATTAGATTAGTTAGATAGCTTAGCTTAGTGTAGCCAGCTTAGCTTATTCTTTCGGACCCTCCGTCGAGAAGGCACAATTGTTGTAATTAGTGTGCGTGTGTGTGATGCATGTCTTCCAACCCCCATTTCTTTCACCCTTTTACTTATCAGCTTTCAATGGTTAGTTTAGGGCATGTTTCAATTAGCATACTTATGCTCGCATGTTTGCATTCATTCATCTGTGTTGCATGCATTGGGCTCAGCGCATTATACTAATTGCATTGTATTTGAATACCAATTTGAATACATGTTATCTAGTTGCATTCACATGACATCTTAGAATAGCCGAGCCTATCTTAGTTGCATTTTTGCATACGTTGCATTAGGCATTCTTAACATAGCAAGGATCATGCATTGATTACTAACTAGCTTCTTTTTTTTTTTTTTTGGCTCGTAGTACTAGGTAAGTGTTTATGCTTTAGCATCCTTGCATGCGTGTAAGTGTTGCCATGTTTAGCATGCTTGCCATGAGGCTATGTGCTTAACTGCTATAACTGCTTGAATGCCTATGAGTGGAGGTTTGATTGCCTGAATTGGAACAACTCGATGATTGTGCGTTTTAAGCCCACTTGAAGTGGCAAAATCATGTTTTTCTAAGCCCACTTGAGGGTGGCAAAACTACGTCTTAGCCTACTTGCGAGTAGCACCTTCAAACCACTTTTAAAAACAAACATGAGTTGTTTTGTTCCAATCCACGTGATTGAGTCTATACTTGTATGTTGCACACATTACATAGTAAGCTAGCTAATAAACCGGAATAAGAACGCTTGTGTTTTCAAAAACAACATATCATGTTAGTAGAGGCCGATCTTTGATCGGGTGAGCGGGGGTGCTCATTGCATGACCTTCCCCTCTTATACCCAAGTTCCCGAGACGAGGCAACTTTGGTAATGACGGACACGTGGCCTTCGGCACGAGTCAGTGATTCCTAAATTTCCCAAAACAAAATATTTAGGTGGCGACTCTGAAATCTAGCAAAGCAGTCCATGTTTGGCACTTCTTGATTAAAATGTGTTTTCCAAAAACGATTTGCCGGATTTGGACTCTTTGGTGATTTATCAGTCTTACATTGCACTTTGTGAGATTAGATTCAGAACCATGACAGGAGTCCGAGCTGTAGTAGCTAGAACCCAATTCGCACCCCTGCCGCGCAGAGCGGAGTTCCGGGCGGTATACAGCACTGTGCTTAGATATTTGGCCTACCAGATTAATAAATCTGCCCTTGCCCCAGCCGATGTATGAACTGGCAACACCGAATACTATTAGTTCATGAAGTGGCTGTGGCACGCGTAGATCAGCATCGGCCTTAGATATTTGGCCGATCAGATTAATAAATCTGCCCTTGCCCCAACTGATGTATGAACTGTCAACGCTGAATACTATTAGTTCATGGAGTGGCTGTGTCACGCGTAGATTGGCACCGGGCTTAGATATTTAGCCTATTAGAATAATAAATCTGCCCTTGCCCCAGCCAATGTATGAACTGGAAACACCGAATACTATTAGTTCATGGAGTGGCAGTGGCAAGCGTAGATCGGCACCGGGCTTTTGAAGTTTAGCATTAATGAAATTACCTCGGAGCCGCTGCACCTATTAGGAATAAATGGGGTGAGTTCTTCGCGCATGTGAATCCCATTATTGTGTTCAGACTCAATTTAAACCAGTCTGTTGAGGAAGGTTAGGTAAAGGCGAATGCTAAGTAGACTATTCTTCAACAGCAGAGGGGAAGGGAGGACATTAGCTGAGCTGGATACAGAGATGAATCGCGGTGACGAGCCTATGTGCACGGGAAGTAGTACGTCGAGGGAACGAGAAAAACGTCAGTCCCCACATCGAAGTAGATCACCCAGAAGGGAACGACAGCAACGACGCAGCTCCCCTCGACCTCGACTGAGAAGTGAATCCGATGCAACGCCGCGACCGTTGAGTTTTATAGTTTTTGTGGGGAATAAACCAATGACGGAAGCAGATTCAATTGTTCACGACCCAGGTGTGGCAGTCGAGTTCGCTCGACAGATTCTTCCCCCAGAAGTCCAGCAGTCGATGGTCGGTTGACAGGATTTTGAAGTGTTTTGAGAGGGTATCCATGGAATAGTGAAAGGGTTGTATACCGCCTATGAAATTGGCATGCGTCAAGGTGCCGCGTGGTGGGAGATAGAGTAGAAGAATGAACGAATTCAAAACTTGGAGGCTCGCGCAGAGAAGGCCGAGCGTGAGCTAAGGAAGGCCAAAACTATCGAGCCGCGTGAGGCCGGCCAATCTAACCCGGTCATGGAGGAAAGGGTGACCCAACGGCCAATAATTCATGCGATTGCCGATCGAAATATGGCAAGCACGTTTGCAGTAGCGACTGCAAGGTCTAGGGGTTATGAGAAAGGCTTCCATGACGGCCGGAAAGTCGGGATAGACAAGACCAAGGAGAAACTCGCCAAGAAAGTATGTCGATGTGAGAATCGGGGTTTCAGGCACGGTGGATAAAGACACTCTCTCTGAGAAACAGGCGTTGAATCGGCGTCGTTGTTATACCAACGTCATCACTTTCCCTTTCGAAATCGAGAAGAGCGACGACGAGGGTGATGCCGAATAAAATTGAACATATTGTAAATGCTCCAACACAAACTGGGCGCAAATTATGTATTTATTGGTCAATTTAATAAAACACCCTGTTTTAAATGTTTGCATGTTTCAATTTATGTTTATACATTCTGAGTCAATCGGTTAATGTAATGAAACAATTCATTTTGAATGCTTGTATGTTTCAACTTTTGTCAGCGACGCGTGCTTGTTAATCGTAATGTTCATGTGAAGCATGCCGAATCCGGATTATTATTCTGCCCAAGCGCGTAATGCGCGTATGGGTGCTCCGAATTCGGAGTTTTATTCGGCCCAAAGGTGATATCCACGAAGGATGCTCCGAATCCGGAGGCTTAATCGGCCCAAACGCGACCTGCACGGATTGGGCTCCGAATTCGGAGGCTTTTTTATGTTGGCCAATCGTGATATCCACGAAGGGCACTCCGAATCTGAATTCTTATTCGTCCCAAATGCGACCTGCACAGATGGGGCTCCAAATTCAGAGGCTTTTTTACCTTGGCCAATCGTGATATCCACGAAGGGCGCTCCGAATCCGGAGTCTTATTCAGCCCAAATGCGACCTGTATGGATGGGGCTCCGAATTCGGAGGCTTTTTATCTTGGCCAATCATGATATCCACGAAGGGCGCTCCGAATCCAGAGGCTTATTCGACCTAAACGCGACCAACACGGATGGGACTCCGAATTCGAAGGCTTTTTTATCTTAGCCAATCGTGATATCCACGAAAGGCGCTTCGAATCCGGAGGCTTATTCTGCCCAAACGCGACCTGCACGAATGGGGCTCTGAATTCGGAGGCTTTTTTATCTTGGTCAATCGTGATATCCACGAAGGACTCTCCGAATCCGAAGTCTTATTCGGCCCAAATGCGACCTGCACAGATGAGGCTCCGAATTCAGAGGCTTTTTTATCTTAGGCAATCGTGATATCCACAAAGGGCGCTCTGAATCCGGAGGCTTAATCGGCCCAAACGTGACCTGCACGGATGGGGCTCCGAATTCGGAGGCTTTTTTATCTTGGCCAATTGTGATATCCACGAAGGGTGCTCCGAATCTGGAGGCTTAAACCGGAAGGCTTTTGAACTGAATTTCCCAATTTGAAAATAGGAAACTTTGCATTGCAAAAGTGAAATCTGTACATGGTGAACCATTCAAGGCAAGTATCATGCCCCACATGTCGGGTTTAATGATAGAATTTACGCAAGTGCATTAAATTCCAAGGTCGTAGCAGAATCCTCCCAGATATGTCTTTGAGCCGATATGCCCCCACTCCCGCGATTGAGTCGATCTGATAGCGGCCGTCCCAATTAGGACCCAATTTTCCATCAGTCGGATTCCTGGCAGCTGGAAGCACTTTCTTCAGGACCAATTCGCCTGGTATATAGCGGCGTAGCTGAACACGTTGATTATACGTAGGAATGGTAACGGGGCGGGGCCAGGGATCACCCTCCCCGTGCCCGATCCCCGATGGCCAAAACTTCCCCGTTCCTGGCCCCGATCCCCGACGGGGAACCTATCATGGTCCCCATCCTCGTTCCTAACGGGGATCGGGTTTCCCTGACCCCGAAAATTCCCCGATCCAACTCTGTTTCAACATTCAACACCATCAACAACAACCTTTAACATCCTCAAAAAATCATACACAGAGACACACACACACACATGCTTACATGTATACATCCACACAAAGACACACACATACATTATACATACACAGACACACCCACACATGTATACAGAGAGAGAGAGAGAGAGATACATGTATACAGAGAGAGAGAGAGAAAGGGAACGAGGGAGATCAGCTGATCTGAGATATCTGAGCGAACGGTAGGTAAGCGGCAGTCGAGAGGTAGACAGCGACTCTGCGCTAAGGAGCGGAGAGGAGAGGTGCGAGACTCTCGACGTCGAGGGTTGTGCAAATTGCAGCAAGAGTGAGAAAGAGGAGAGGATGTGAGAGTGAGAGAGTAGGGAAGAGAGAGACTAAGAGAGAGAGAGATAGAACAGAACATGAACATATAATATATTTTAAGGGGTATATATAGTAACTTTAATTCGGGGGCTAACGGGGACGGGTCGGGGCTGGGGCTGGGGACGGGCCGGGACCGAGGGTGAAAAACATATCACCGTCCCTGGCCCGAAAGTCATCGACCTGTTGGGGATATTTTTCGGGAAAAACCGCTCTAATTGGGTCGGGGGGTCGGGTCCCCGTTAGGCCGGTTTCAAATTGCCCTAATTATACGACTTAGCAAGCTGTTGCTGGTACTGTGCCATGGATGCAAGGACACGGTGTCTTCGTTCTTCAATCAGAGTCAAATCCAAGGCCAACATCATGTCGTTTCGGCCCATATCAAAAACTTTTGATTTCAAGGTTGGGAGGCCGATCTCCAAGGGGATGATTGCCTGCATTCCGAAGCACTAAGCGAACAGTGTTTCCCCAGTGGACTGCCTCATAGTGCGATGAGCCCATAACACACTCGGCAATTCTTCGACCCATCTGCCTTTAACTTTCTCTAGCCTCTTCTTGATGCCGTCCAAAATGGATTTGTTGGAGGCTTTAGCTTGGTTGTTACTCTGTGGATAAGCCAGGGTGGAAAATAAGGACCGAATAACATACTTGATGCATAGTTCTTGGTAGACACCGCAATCAAACTGAGTGCCACAGCTACCTTCAGTATTTCAGTCAGGAGGTCCTCGACTTGATCCGGATGAACGCATTCTAGGTATGGACCAAAAAGGGATTTTTTGTAAAGCTTTCCCAGCGGATCCAAGCAGTATCGCAGGGCTTTGTTTCACAGCTTGTGCGCTTCTTTCTTATCTGACGAGAGCTGTTCGGAAGATAGGAATGCAGCAATTGAGTCTATCCAACTCGATCCTGACTCTATGACATTGACATGGCCTTCCTCTGAAGGGCCAATGCTCGACTTAGGGATGAAACCCACTTCAATTGTCTATTTAATCTCTGAGATAATGGCGGAGGCTAGGCAGGCCAGGGCGTCTGCATGTGTGTTCTGATCATGGGTTATTTGGTTCAATTCATGATGGCCGAATTGTGCCAGCAAGGAGTTTGCTGTTTTCATGTAGGTTGCCATACGGTCTTTTTTGGCCGCGTAATCCCTCTTTAGCTAATTGATCACCAGTTTTGAATCGCAAAATATAAGCAAACGCCGAGCACCAAGAAGATGTGCGTTCCGTAAGCCGGTTAGCAGGGCTTCGTATTCGGCCTCATTGTTCGATGCTTCGAAACCGAGTTTCACGGCCTGCTCGATTATTGCTCCGTCGGGAGCCATGATCACTACTCTGGCCCCACTACCCTGTTGGTTGGATGATCCGTCACAATACAATTGCCTAATGTTCCCCGACATAAATTCTCCAGTTCGGCTTAGGTTGAATTTGACCAGACTCAAAGCCGGCAAGACCCCCGGTGAATTCGTCTACGAAATTAGCAAGTACTTGCCCCTTGATTGAGGTTCTAGGAAGAAACTGAATGTCGTACTGGCCGAGTTCGAAAGCCCACTTTGAAATGCGCCCTGACGCTTCTGCACTACGGAGTACTGACCGGAGGGGGTAATCTGTTAGTACCCCGATGGTATGCCCCTGGAAGTAATGCATCAGTTTTCTTGCTGCCATGATGAGGGCTAGGATGAGTTTTTCCAATGGAAGGTAACGTGCTTCAGCGTTAACCATTGCTTTGCTCACATAATACACTGGTCGCTGCTCCCCAGGCTCTTCCTTTATTAGTACGGCGCTGATGGCCCGGTTGGAAACGATCAGATATAAAATGAACGGGTCACCTACCGATGGTGTTCTCAATAGTGGAACTGATCAGAGGTAAGTCTCCAACCATTGAAAGGACTTCACACTTAGAGGTCCATTCGAAAGCTTTACCCTGTCGTAGGGTATGAAAGAATTGTCGACAGCATCTGTGGAACGACTGATGAACCTGTTGAGTGCGGCGGCCATCCCCATCAACTTTTGAACCTCCTTGACCGATCGAGGGAGCCGAGTTCTAGGATTGATGTGATTTGCCTCGGGTTGGCTTCGATTCCTCGGTGGTTGACAATGTAGCCAAGAAATTTGCCGGATCCGATCCCAAATGCACATTTGGAAGCATTCAGCTTCGTTCCATACTTGTGTAAAATGCCGAATGTCTCTTCCAAATTGGCTAGATGAGTTTGCTCTTCTTTGGACTTGACCACCATATCGTCAATGTACACTTCCATGGTACGGCCGAGTTGCTCCTTGAACATGGCAGTGACTAATCTTTGGTAAGTTGCCCCTGCATTCTTTAACCCAAAGGGCATAACCTTATAGCAGTAGCTTCCTCTTGGGGTGAGGAATGCAGTTTTGTCTTGGTCTTCCGGGTGCATGGAAATTTGATGGTAGCCTCTATAGGCATTGAGGAAGCTCATACGTTGATGACGTGCCGTGGTGTCTACGAGTTGGTCTATCCTGGGGAGGGGAAAACAATCCTTGGGGCAAGCTTTGTTTAAGTCTGTGAAATCCACGCAGACATGCCAAGCCCCATTTTTATTTTTTACAACCACAGTATTGGACAGCCATGTAGGATAGGTCACGTCCCGAATTTTCCCGGCATTAAGCAACCGATCAACTTCTTCAACAACGGCGACAGTGTGTTCTGTAGCTAACCGCCAGCTCTTTTGAATAATCGGCTTACATTTGGGGTTAACATTTAAACGATGCTGAGAAACAGATGGATCTACCCCCGGCATCTCATACGGTGACCATGCAAATACATCGAGGTTGCCGAGTAAGAAGGTAATTAACTGTTGCCTGTCCACTTTGTTCAGTGAGGCGCCGACGATGAAGAACCTATCAGGATTCCTGTCAATTTCAACTCGATCCAGGGCTTCCGTGGCCTTTTCACTTGGAAGCTGTCCAACATCATCGAGGCTCTCTCGATCTGGCACCTCAATAGAGTTCATTTCCAGCTCTCTTGCTGTCTTCGTGGCAAGAAGATAACATGCTTGTGCCGATTTCTAGGAACCACGAATTTGTTCAATGTCGCGTTCAGTCGGGAAGCGGAGCAATTGATGATAGGTTCTTGGCACGGCCTGCATGGTATGCAGCCAAGTTCGTCCCATGATGAGATTATATGGCGAAGGCAGCTTGACAACCAAGAATTCCACATCCACTGTTCGGGAGCCCGCTCGAACTGGTAGTGTGATTTTACCCAATGGGTATTTTGGATTAGCGTTGAAGCCGAATAACGGATAAGGAGATGGAGACAGGTCTGACTTGGTGAACCCCAGTTTGATGAAGGTCTTGTAGTACATGACTTCCAAAGTACTCCCCTGGTCAACGAGAACGCATTCAACGGAGAATCGGTTTACGCGTAGTTCAATGACCAATGGATCGATGTGGGGAAGCGTGACGTCGGTCAAATCATAATCGTTGAAGGTAATACTCAGAGCTTCATAGGGCCGCTTTGCTGGTGTGATTTGCTTTTAGGGGTCAGGATGAGACTAAATTATATGTACCCTGATGCCGTCGGCAGGCTGTGTATCATATGGATCACGCCGAGGAGGTGAATACTGCCGTAAAGCTACTGTTTTGGCCGAGTTGTCTTTTCAGATGTACTGCTTAAGTTGACCATCTTGTACCAATTCCTCAAGGTGATCCTTTAGCGCATAACAACTTTCGGTAGCATGGCCATGGTCCTTGTGATATTCGCACTGCCTATCCCGTCTCCTTGTGTCAGGAGGTCCTACCATTTTGGATGGCCATTTGAAGAATGGAAGGTGTTGGACTTTAGACATAACCGTGCTGATCGGCTCTGATAACTCCGTATATTTCTTGTCTTCGCGCCTTATGCCCCTACTATCCACTTGAAGTTGTTAACCAACTCGGTGGGAGCATTGGTCATTTCATCGGCGCGAATCCCATCTCTTGTCTCGTTTAGCCCGATTCTGTGGTTCAGGGCTCCGGGATGGTGCAGAATTTATCAACTGGACGATTTCAGATGGGGCCGTCTTGTTGGCCTTTTTCCCGGCTTTAACCTGCAAGGCGTCATCTTCCACTTTGCATTATTCTTCGACTTTCTTCATCAACGATCAAACTATTTTGGGGGGCCTTCTGGTCAGAGAGCTACGAAGGGCACTATCCGGATGCAACCCCATTTTAAAGGTGGTGATGGCCATGGAGTCGTTGCAGGCATCGTCCACGAGATTAAAGCACTTCCAATAGCGCACCGAATACGCTCGTAAGGTTTCCCCTGGCTGATTTGCATGGCCCAGAGAGAGTCGACTTGCTTCGGCTGGACCTCATTGGTGATGAATCTTGCCCTGAAGGATTTCTGTAATTGATGGAAGCTCTTAATCGATGTCGGCTCCAACTTATAATACCATCTAACGGTCAATAGCCCCAAACTACTTGGAAATATTCGGCACATGAGAGCCTCGTCGTCTGCATGCAACGTCATGGCCTGCTTATAATGACGGATGTGGTCAGTGGGATCCGATTTTCCATCGTATTGGGCGAACGATAGAACCTTGAACTTTTTGGGTAGTACTGCCCTTGCGATCCGTCGCACAAAGGGGTCATGTTGGTCCTCATCATCTGAATCATTTCTTCTCCTCTTATTCTGTGCACGCGGACTTCCTTCAGAAGAACTGGAGACTTCAACTCGCCCCTTCTTTTTGGGTTCTGGGGATAACGAATCAGAATCACTGCCACTATTTTGTCTTCGAACTCGAGTCGTCGACCATCCTTTCTCAGAGGTTGTGCTAGATCTTGGCAAACGGCCTGTTGGAATTTCACCACCTCCAAGGCCAAATCCTGACGAAGGTGCTCGTTCTCAGCCATCATGTTCTCCAACCTCTGTTCGTTTTGTTTCGCCTGATCCATAATCACTTGCATTGTCTCATCAGCTAAGTCAAAGTTCAAGGCACTTCATGCGGTGATGTTTTCTGGTCCCAACATGGTACTTGGAGTGGTATCAACTCGTGGCATAAGGTTGTCAGCGACTGCCGGAGGATCTTTCGTCACGCTCGCCATGATGTGCTGGAGTATTTCCACAGACGCGCCAACTGTGGGGAAATGGTTGGAAACACTCTTTGGATCCTGTGGGATGGTCGTGATCCTCAGCTAGCCACCTGAAAAGAAATGAACACTCCGGTCGGGGGTGCCGGAATTAGCACTTCGATGGACAAGTCAATATATACTCTCTTGGTTGCTTGGGTTTTAAGTTAAGCATACTAGTTCTTACATACCTCTCTTCGGTTGGTGTTCTTCTATTTATATCTCTTCTTGGGCCTCAAGGTTGGGCCCACCTTTAATCCACCGTGTAACTATTCACTCGGCTCCTTTTGTTGCAAACTGCTCTTTATTCGGCTCCTCGCTCGACTGGTTATACGGCCGATCAGGATACTTCTGGATTTATATAAGATGGGGCTGAATTTAATATATATAACTCGACTCTCCAAGTTCACTTATTCGGCCTCTTTGCATTACTTAATATTCAGCCCCTACACTTATCAAGTTGTATTTGTATTGATTATCAAGTTGTTGCATTAGTTGTTCATTGAGTTATTTTACTCTGTTTGTTATGTGTTGGTTGGTTCATTACCTGATTAAGCAGTTGCCAATATAATATCCAATTTCCATCAAATCCTGTTTTCATGAAAAATGGTGCAATGTGATGCTCCTAATATAAAACGCAACACGTTTTCATCAAAAAAGTTGTTTTCATTTCAATCATGGTTTCTTTTTACAAGGAGTACAAGTTTTTAAGAAAATAAAATTGCCTAAGGCTGTACAATGTGCTAACACTACTAGCAAAAGAAAACCTAACAAAAAAAATCTGATCGGCGCTAGCCACCTCAGGATGAGAGGCCCTCTTCGTCCCCTTCCATTGGCAAAGCGGACTCAAGCTATCGCATCGCGCCACTATCTGAATCTGAGCCGAACCTGATCTAGAGCTGTCTCCGCTCCCTCCTCGGAGCCTCCTCAGCATCGCCACCGTCCTTAAAACTCGAGCCGTACTATCGCCTCCACCCTAGATGACTCTAACTGAGGGCTCGCTGGCTCCTGTCCTCATCTGTCTCATCATTCATCCGGATAGGCTTTGTGGGCCGCTCTCGTCATGAGTATGTCTGGCTCTGTCTCGACTGTGCGTCAGAGTCAATTGTCTCTCTCTTCTTGCTATCGGGGAGGCACTGAAGGTCCTGCTGTGGCTCCCGCTGGGGCGTCTGATGGGGCTGGCATCTGAAAGGGATCTGAAAAAGGCAGTTTGTCAAATACATCAGTTATGGTATATATTGGATGCAAGATGAGTGTAGTGTTGTATGCAGTGTGTGGAGCAGTGTGTCAATGCAGTGTTCTTAACGTAATGTATCAGATCAGTATGGAGCAGATTTCCAGTTGAAATGCTAATTCGGCAGAAAGTTTGATGGCTGGAAATATAAGCTGATGAAACTTACCAGAATCTTGTAGAGGCTAAGTAGGTTCATACTCGTCTGAACCATCTCCATTAGAGAAGCCGCTAGCTCGAGAGCCTGTCTGGTGTACTCTATTGATGCTTGTAAATGTGTTGAGATGATCAGTGGTCTATAAAGCATAACTGAAATGAATTGAATGTGCAAAATGTAAAGTATACTACACACCGAGGTTGGGCCTCGAACTCCGACAAGCTCATGACCAACTAGTGCAGGCTCGATGGGAATCTGGTAAGCCTCCCCTGTGGGTCGCCAGCAAGTCAGTGTCGTAGGCAGCTCTGGCCATCCTGCCCTCTGTCTCGTCTGAGAACCTCTCATGTCATGAGCCTGGGACGCCCTGGATCCTTCCGCTCTCCCTTCCGCAGCTGGAGCTCTAGCTCTCTCACCTCCACGAGCGCCAGTCAAAAACGGCATGAGGGATGTCTGGATGAAGGCAGTGTAATCGCCCTCAAGTCTGAATAAGTCAGTATCCCAACCTCTGGTGAAGTCGATCATCTCCTGCATGGTGTATCTCTCTGTGATCCTCATATATGTAGGAGGTGGCATTGAAACTATCGGCTCGGGCAAGCTGAGGCTCTGGCGCAGGAATCACTCCCCTAAGAACCATGCCCAACAAATTGGGCCCTCGAGAAAGATCCGAAACTGAGAAGCCTCCTGAGCGCCGGCAAACTGATCTCTGACCCCGTCAGGCATCATCGGCAAGGGCTGCCAGGTGATCTGCAAATAGTGAATATACAGATTATTAGCTGCCATTAAACATGCAGTATGAAGTAGAGCTTAAATAACTGTATGGTTTGAATTACCTTTACTGCGGTCACGATGTTGAAGAATCGACAAAAAAATGAGAATGACTCCCGGCGCCTTCGCTGGCATCTCTCGTCGTACCTGTGTGAGTATGGTACTATGAGAGGCATCTCCACCTCTAGCTCTGGGGCAAGCCTTGGAAAATAGGCGTACACCCATAGCTGCAGAAGGCAGAAGGGCAACAGTGAGTATATATCAGATGAATACAGATGATGCAGAAGGCAGACAGTGTGTGCAGTGTGTCGATAAATGTAAAGCAAAAAGCAGCTTGTGTGTGTATAGTATACAGTGTATGTAGTATACAGAAAATGCAAAGTAGAAGACATAATAGGAAATGTAAAACAGAAGGGTACGACATACCTCCCAGGCCCTCCAGTAGCCTCCTAGCAGATGCCCACTCCGACGGGAGGTTGTAGACACCCCATTTTTGACCGTCCATAAGACTTGGACGCGACTGATGGCTTACATGGTGGAGAAAGGTGTGCAAGGGAAAGGTTCAGTTTCTTCGGCAAGGGGAGAGTCAAATCTCAACTTTATACCCCTGTTCTAGACCAAAACGATCTTGATCAAAAGATTTTAGTCTTAAAACCCTCTCTTTCAAAACGTTTTTGAAATAAAGTTTTTACAATGTTCTGAGGCTCGCATTTTGTCAAATGTTGCGTTTTTCGGTAAACCGAGCGAGGACAAAGTGGGAATGAATGAAAGAGAGATGAAATCTTTGAAAAATCTTTCAAAACCTTACTTAGGGTTTGAAGTTGAAGAAAAGAAAAGAAGAGGGAAGAAATCCAGTCAGGGGAGAAAATGGGCATGAACCGTTAAGAGAGAGTCGAGCAGCCCTCGCCGAATCGGGCCTATTCGTTTGGATACTTGGAATCAAGCTATGAGGACCTCTCCTCATAATTTCAGCGTGGTTTGAGTGTCCCGTTCCTCACACGATTTCAGCGTGTTTGGATCTTATCTCAGGTTGCGTTGTGCGCGCACTTGAGCGGTTGTTTTCGGACCTCTTCTCACGATTTCAGCGTGGTTAGAGTGTTCTTTTCCTCACACGATTTCAGCGTGTTTGGATTTTATCTCAGGTTGTGTTGTGCGCGCACTTGAGCGGTTGTTTTTGGACCTCCTCTCACGATTTCAGCGTGGTTTGAGTGTCCCGTTCCTTACGCGATTTCAGCGTGTTTGGAATTTATCCCAGGTTGCATTGTAGACGAGCTGGGCGGGCTTGTTTTGACCTCTTCTCACGATTTCAGCGTGGTTAGAGTGTTCTTTTCCTCACACGATTTTTAGCGTGTTTGGAATTTATCCCAGGTTGCGTTGTAGACGCGCTGGGCGGGTTGTTTTGTTTACCTCTTCTCACGATTTCAGCGTGATTGGAGCCTCCCCTTCCGCACACGATTTCAGCGTGTTTGGAATTTATCTTAGGTTGCGTGGAATGCGCTTCTGATTGATTTTCTTTGTTCTTCCTCCACTCACGAGTCTAGCGTGGTTGGCGTATGTCACCATTTTGCATCTATTGTACTCTCAGATGCATCGCATGTATTATCTATTGCATCACATCTATTACATCCATTGCATCATATCTGTTTCATTGTCCGGTCTAGGAGACCTTAAATCCTCTAAAGGTGCAATTCCTTTGGTGTTGTCGTGCCCGAACGACTTCCGGTGGTCTGGTATAGCCACCTGCCTGTTGATCGGTTAGCGGTGAGTTCTAGGAGACCAACTGAGACGGTGGAAACTAGAGTTCGAATGGCTATGCCTAGAACGCAAAGGTCGGGATTTCCCGAGACTAAAGTCTGGTTTAAATACCCAGGGGTATATCTCGGCCTGAAATCTGTATGGCAGCCCCCATAGATTGAGATAGCCATGTGTATGGCGCCTCAATTCTGGATACTGAATCAACCTAGTCTGTCACCTGTTGGAGAATAGGGAAAGCTGCGACCATAGTCAGGGAGAAAAGTAGTACCTGTGGTTCAATTAAGATGCAGAAGCGGGAGATCCCCAACAGCCTGAGGTGAGTCATCACCAATTGCCCCTGTAAGGTACCTTTACCTCTTAGCTATTACATTGCATCTTAGCCACTATATTGCAGTGCATTGCATGAGTCCTCAATTTTCAAACCGGCTTCGCTCAGCGTATAAGTCCAATCTTCAAACCGACTTCGCGTAGCGTATAAGTCCAATTATCAAATCGGTTTCGCGTAGCGTATAAGTCCAATTATCAAAATATTTTTGCATCCTGCCCCTGAACTACGCTGGTTTGATTCCTTGCAAAGGGATACGTAGGCAGCCTGCGGGCACAACCATTTCTTTATCTATATTTTGTTTGTTTGTCCAAGTCTTCGGCCTTGTCAAAAATGGTCGTCTCTGGGCTTTGACATTCACTCCCATCTCTTTTGACTTCCGAGTTCTTCAAAGAGGGGCAACTGTAGACACCCCATTTTTGACCGTCCATAAGACTTGGACGCGACTGATGTCTTACATGGTGGGGAAAGGTGTGCAGGGGAAAGGCTCAGTTTCTTTGGCAAGGGGAGAGTCAAATCTCAACTTTATACCCCTGTTCTAGACCAAAATGATCTTGACCAAAAGATTTTAGTCTTAAAACCCTCTCTTTCAAAACGTTTTTGAAATAAAGTTTTTACGATGTTCTGAGGCTCGCATTTTGTCAAATGTTGCGTTTTTCGATAAACCGAGCGAGGACAAAGTGGGAATGAATGAAAGAGAGATGAAATCTTTGAAAAATCTTTCAAAACACCTTACTTAGGGGTTTGAAGTTGAAGAAAAGAAAAGAAGAGGGAAGAAATCCAGTCGGGGGAGAAATTGGGCATGAACCGTTAAGAGAGAGTCGAGCAGCCCTCGCCGAATCGGGCCTATTTGTTTGGATACTTGGAATCAAGCTATGAGGCCACTACCATTGGAAAGCTTACTCTCGGGGCTTCATTTTGCACTCAAGAATCTCCTAAATTCAATTCCGGACAGAGGAGATATGGTTGATTGAAGTGGGGCATCACTCCGGTTGGACCGAAATCTGCGCGGCTTCACCAAAAAGGGCATAACTTTTTCCACAGGAGGAATTTTGATGCAAGGATTTCGCCATTGGAAATCTAACTTCCGGGGCTTCAATTTGGACACTTGAATGGCCACCATTGGACTTCCCAATCACCCACCGGCCACATTTCTTTCCAGCAGCCCATTTTTTTGTCCTAAAAGTAGCTGGCCGGCCAGAAAACCTAGCCGGCCGGCCACCTAGCTGGTGAAATGACTTTTTTGCCCTTTTTAACTAGCCGGCCATAACCCCCTCCCCAAGTGTGTCCTAGAAGTGAATTTTGTTTTCCTCTAAGCCTTATGTCCGAGGGTTTGGCCTTTTAGGGGGAAAATTGAATTTAAATCTCCCCCCCATTTTTCCCCCTCTTTTCCACCCATTTCCTATAAAACCAGCCCCTCCCCTTCAGTTTTAAGGGTTAGAAAATTTTGTTTAAGCCTCTTGGATTGTATCTCTCTCTCTCTCTCTATATTCCAACCATCAAAACCCTAAGTTTCCTACACCATTTCTACACCACCTCATAGCACGAGGCCTCCATCCTTCATTCCAACACTTTGGGACTGCTTTTAAGAGGTTAAAGGCTCAGAATTTTGGTCCAAGAGCTGTTGGTTCTCTAATCTTCAAGGGTAAGTCCTTCTCTCCTCTTTTTGGTCCTATTCTTGCCCAATACATTAGCCTCTCTTGCTTGCACTTTTGGGCTCCGACCCTAACTAGAAATAGGCTTATTTTGAGCCATTTTCCATGTTTGATTAAGGGCCTCTCACTGTTGGGGTCTCCTTGTTGCACTTGCTTCATTACCTCCCTTGCATGCCATTTTCGTGCATGTTGTTTTTGGCCTATATGTAAACTGTTTTGAGGCATGTTATAAACTGTGAAGTAGCTTATTTTGAACCCTTCTTCAACATTGTTGAAGGGATCATTACTGTTGGAGGTCTATTTTTGTCACTTGCCTTTGTATCCCTCTTTTGGCCCCATTTTTGCATGATTTGTTAGCCTCTTGTGCTTCTGTTTTTGGACTTTGGTCCGAACTGTAAATGGCCTCATTTTGACCCCCTCTTCATGTTTCATTAAGGGTCTTTTGCTGTTTGAATCATCCTTTTTATACTTTGTGTTATAGCTCTCTTTTTGGCCATATCTTGCATAGTACTTTGAGCATACTTGCACACTGTTTTGGCTTTGATCATAAACTTTAAAAGGTCATATTTGGGCCCCTCTTCAACATTTTAGAAGGGACCTTCTCTGTTAGGGTCAGAAGCTGTCACTTGCTTCATTATCTTGCTTTCGGGGCCGTTTTTGCATGCTAGTTTAGCCCCATTTTCGTTCGCTGTTTGGCCTTGCTTAAAACTGTAAATATGCTTATTTTTGGGGTGTCTTGACTCTGTCTTTACATTCCATGTTCAAATAATGAATGGATTGTATAGCTATAGGTCATTCCGTATGCCTAATTTCATGTTTCGGGACTCGTTCCATGCATCGGGTACCATTTTGCCATGTTTCGGGGCTGTTTTGCATCTCATTTTGCCTCTGAAATTTGCATGATAGTATGCCATATTCCATGCTTTTCCATGTCATTTTAGAGTGACATTCATGCCTTAGGGTCGGTCCTCGGTTTGCGTGCACGTGTGCACGCATTTTGAGTGTCTCATTTTCACCTAATGGCCTCTTACGTGAGTGTGACTGAGGTCCACTTGTGTTAGTGTAAGTCCATATTGCATTGTGTATGCCATTTCATTCCATGGCATTGTGTATGCTAGGTTGTATGTTAGTGCATTGTGTATGCCATGTTATCTCGTGCATCGTGTATGCCATTTCATAGCATGTTGCATGTTAGGTTGTATCTTAGTTGCATTTCATGCATATCATGCATATTGCATTGTGTTCGGGATAGGAGTTAGCCCGAGCACGGGAAACGAGGTACGTTTCGTACTCCGAGTGACGGAACGTGTCTCAATTCCCCAGTCACCGACACTCCGGATTATCCATGATGGAGTTAGGTTTTAGTTGAGTTTTCATGTGCATTCATTCTATATTGAGTTGTGCAATTCGATTCCTCAGCCATCATGCATCGAGATACGTGATTGGTGGCATGAAGATCGTGACATGCATACATATTGTGAAAATACATTGCCATGCCCCTTTGTTGCTCTCTGTTGCAGCAAAACAAGAATCAGCAGCCTTTCGAAGCTTGGCACGCATTCCAAGAATAAGTGCAAAGAGAGGCTAACTGGGGCATCGCCATGGATTTCCGCGCAAGGCAACTCAGGCATGCATCATTCATCATCTGAAGAAGAGTCAAGACAGTCCCTGGCTTGCATGCCAATTTATTCTTTTCTTAGTTAATTTGTTAATTAATTAGGAATTTGTACATATTTTGGACTGTATTATTTATTTGGACTGTATTATTCGGGACTGTATATTATTCATTCGGACCCTCTGTGCGAGGGCATAATTGTAATAAGTGTGCGTGAGTGTGATGTATGTCTTCCAACCCCACGTCTTTCTTCCCTTTTATTTACCCGCTTATGATGGTTAGAATTAGGGCATGTTTCAATTAGCATACAGTATGATAGCATGTTTGCATTCATTCATCTGTTTTGCATGCACCAGGCTCGGCGCATCATACTAACTTCATTTGTATTTCAATTCCAAATTGAATACTTGATAGCTGTTGCATCTCATATGCCATGTTTAGAATAGCCGAGCCTGCTATAGTTGCATTTTTGCATGTGTTGCATTAGGCATTTCTGTATAGTTAGGATCATGCATGGATTTCTAATTAGCTTCTGTTTTGGCTTGGAGAACTCGGTGATTTTTTATGCTTTAGCATCCTTGCATGCGTATGAGTGTTGCCATGAATAGCATGCTTACCATGAGGCTATGTGCTTATGTGATATAACTGCCTGAATGCCTGTGGGTGAAGGTTAGGTTATTTGGATTGGAACAATTCATCAAATGTTTGTTTTAAGCCCACTAGATAGTGGTAAAACCATGTTTTCTAAGCCCACCCGAGGGTGGCAAATCTACGTCTTAGCCTACCTGCGGGTAGCACCATCAACCATTTTCAAACACAACAAACATGAAGTGTTTCGTTCCAATTTAGGCGATCCAGTCTATACTTGTATGCTGTGCGCATCACATAGTAAATCTAGGCTAATAACCGGAATAGAACGCACAATGTTTTTCAAAATTAGATATCATGGTTAGTAGAGCCGGTCTTGACGGGCGAACGGGGGTGCTCACGAAGACCTTCCCCAATCGTACCCAAGTTCCCGAGCCGAGGCAACTTTGGTGATGACGGACACGTGGCCTTTGGCACCGAGTCAGGGTTTCCTAAATTTCCCAAAAATAAAATATTTAGGTGGCGACTCTGTATCTGGCAAAGCAGTCCATGTTTGGCACTTCTTTCAAAATCTGTTTTCTCAAAATGATTTGCCAGATTTGGACTCTTTGGTTCAGATTAAGAACCGTGAGAACAAATCGAGTCCGAGCTGTAACGAGGTCTCCCGCGGGCTTGTTTACAGAGGTGGAGCTCATGTACCCATATAGTGTGGCCGAGCCTACGCCGCCCCAATCTTAGAGCCGGATGCGAGACAGGTCCACCAAGGTGCTCATAAGGTAGAGCCCGACAGTGTTCGCCTGGTCAGCAAACAGAGTAGTGCCAAACAGAAACATGAGGGAACCTCGGGCGTAGTACTCAGTCTCCTCGCGGGTCGTCGGCGCCGTCCCTCTGAAGTGATTAGCGAACCATATATATCGTACCATCCCTGATCGGGAGATAGGTGAGCGAATTCCCAGCAGGTAGATCTGAGCGACCTCCCACTTGTCCATGTAATAACTCGACCCTCGTACGTAATTCTGGTATCTTTTCAGTCCTCTATTCTGTGTTTTCAAATTTATATTGTGAAATTCTAAGTGAATTTACATTGAATTAAATGAAACTTAGAAAAATGGACTTCTATCTGTTGGTTTAGAACATTATCTGTTACACTGGAATTATTTGAACCTGAAATTGGAGGCCTTAACAGCCTAATTATTTGAAATTGATTATATATCTGTGATCAGCATAATTTTCTGGTAATATTAAGCACGTTTATAAAATTTCAGTTTCGGCATGATAAAGCGATTGGATTTCGTCTTATATGCCTTTATATATATATATATATATATATTTATATCTAAGTCTTGTTTTGAGCCTAAGATCAAAAACATGAGGGAGTAAATAAGAGAGAGTGGAGAGGAAGAATTGGGGGAAAAGAGATTCAACAAGAAAGCTTGCCAAAATTGTTAGAGTTGTGTGATTTAACTCAAGGTAACTCAAGTTTTTCTTATTGTGGCAACTTAAGGTTGAAACTTATGTTTATGTTTGAGTCATGGATGATATGTGTATGTTTATGAGGGTTTCTCATCAATTGTTTATTTTAAAACTTTAATTGGGTGTTGTATGACATTATACTTCAATCCTTGGCTTTATCATATCATCCCATGGAATTATGTTAGTATCATGTGTTATGCTTGTTGAACTTGGAAACTTGCATATAGAATGGAGTTTGAGGGAGATGGCTTGTTGAAGCTTCTAATCTAGTTTTATTTGTTATGCTCAAGGTAGAATCCATGTTATGATGATGTTAGGTTGAAGTATTGCATAAATCTAACCTTGGATTGCATGTAAAATGAGTTGTTGTTGCTAAAATTTGGGTTGAAATCGAGCTGCCCCGAATCTGGGTCGATCCGGACGCTCGAGCGGAGGTCATGGCCGCTCGAGCGGGAAAATTAACCTCTCAGCAGTTTTTCTGAAATTACTATGTCCGCTCGAGCGGAGGAATTTCCGCTCGAGCGCAAAAATCGACCTTTCAGCATTTTTGATAGCATTGTACTGTACGCTCGAGTGGCCAAATTGGCGCTCGAGCGGGGGACTGTTTTCAGACAACAAAATGTGTTTGTTCAGTTTTGTATGCCTGACTTTCTGGTATTTTTAGAATTATTTTCTGATGACTCTTTTCTGATGATTTTAAGATGATTATGAATTTATGTGAAGTGTAATGACACATGGAATGACTCCTTAAGGATTTGAGAAGAAAGAATACTAATTTATCAGTTATGTTGGGTACAGGGCACACCCCAAAAGGAACTAGCACGCCACCGCAACACTGTGAGTAATAGTACATCGAATGTACATTTATTTATCGCTAATGTCTGTTAATAACTTTCTATTTTTCGTCAGTTATGATATTAACCTATGTATTGATTGGAACTCAATGGAAATGAAATGTTGAAAAGATATACATACATATTTGTATGTTCTGGGCCGAAAGGCTGTTCTGGGCCGAAAGGCCATTCTGATAATTCTGGGCCAATAGGCCATTATGTTATAATTGTACAATAGGCCAAAGGCCGTTCTGAAAGTAAAACCATATCAGACTCACTTTTGTATTGTATTTCTGTAAATGCATTGTTATGTATTGTGGTTAAAGTTAGTCATTAAACTGCTTAAGTATTATTTTTCACTGAGCTTGTCTCATACTGTAATTCTGTCTGATTCTGTAGGAAACTAGCTTGGAGATCCGTCCTAGCGTCTTTATCATCCATCTTTTGTCAGCCTAAGGATAACCAGGCACTTGGAGGATCCCTTTTGCGTATTAGGACAGTTTTGCTAGTCCTTGTCATTTTGTGCCCATGTTTTGCGGGCTAAGGTTGTTGTATCTAATATTTTGTATGCCCAAATTCTGGGCTGGATTTGTAAATGTGTACGTAACCTAAATCCCGTGTGCATATTCACTTTATGTTCAATTTCAATATGGTCCTGGCATTTTGGTAGTTGCTCAATGGATGTGTCTGTATGTTGTTTTATTATTTTAACGCTTCCGTTCAGGCCCCAAATATCATTTATAACAGGTTATTTTGTCTGTTTCTGATTAGATCATGCCCAAACCTTTTAGGGGCGGGTTAGGGGTGTGACAAGTGGTATCAAAGCACGAGTTGCTATCTCACACACGGATCCATTGAGCTTCAGGATGTCTAGAATGATATAGGCATCATGTAGTAAAGGAAGATTGATAGCAACGTGAAATGTTTTCTGCTAACGCTAATGATGATGATCAGTGTTTCTTGCATTCCTTTGTGTATGTTGTAATTGATTGTTTTGTAGACTATGGTGAGAACAAGGACCGAAGATCAGGAAGATGCTACCTCAACACGGTTGGACAGGATGGAAAGAATGATTATGGAAGTGGCGGAAACTCTACGGCAACAACAACAGCAACAACAGCCCCAGCTGCCACCACCGCCAGTACCTCCACCTGTAGTGCAAGACATTCACGCTGAGGACCGTACCATTACACTTACAAGGGAGTTTAAAAAGATGAAACCACCATCGTTTAAGGGAGGAATTGAACCAATGAAGGCTAAGGCATGGGTGTTAGGGATAGAAAAATTGTTCGAAGTCTTCCCTTGTATTGAAGTCCAAAAGGTGCAACTTGCTGCTTTCACTCTTGAAGATGAAGCGCGAAGGTGGTGGATGCTTACTAGAACAATGCATCAGGGGTTGACATGGGACAGGTTCTTGGCGCTGTTTTATGATAAATACTTTCCCCAGAGTATGCGAGACAAGAAGGTGACCGAATTTGAAACATTGAGACAGGGAAATAAAACTGTTGCTGAATATGAAGCTCAATTCGCGGAACTAGCCCGGTTTGCACCTCACATGGTAGATACAGAATATAAGAAGGCACGAAAATTCGAAGGAGGATTGCGGAGTGCTATTTTGGACCAAGCTAATGTGTTGAAGTTGCCTACCTATGTTGATGTGTTAGAACGGGCAGTTATAGCAGAAGGGAATCTTGCTACTCAGACTCGGATTTCTGAATGGAAAGGAAAAAGGCAGAATAACCAATGGTCTAAGGGGTCAACTACTCCACCAAACAAAAAGCAGAATTCAGGAACCTCCAGCACTATTACTTCTCCTCAAAATTCAACTCCTGTGTGTCCAGAATATGGATGGAAGCACCGTGGGATTTGTCACCGATTGTCTGGGGCATGTTTTCGGTGTGGCAAAACGGGGCATTTGATAAAAGACTGTCCACAAAAGAATCAACAAACTGGTAATAAGACCGCCACAAGCTCAGCAGGGTCTACACCGACTCCTAATGCCAAGTCAACTGCTAAACATGCTAATAATAAGGATACTACGAGTCAAGGTAGAGTATTTGCGTTGGTTCCGGGAGATGTACAGAATGCAACAACAGTGGTGTCAGGTACATTTATCGTTCATGGTCATTCTGCTTATGTCTTATTTGATTCTGGCTCTACCTATTCCTTTGTATCAAAATTATTTGCGAAAAACTTAGATAAACCTGAAGAAGAATTGACTTATGTGTTGTATGTATCATCACCTATGGGAAATTCCATGATCTGTACTTCTGTCTATTCTGCTTGTGAACTTCTCATTGGAGATATCCGTGTATATGCTAATCTACTACCACTTGATATGACTTCTTTTGATATTATTCTGGGGATGGATTGGTTGGGTGAATATAGTGCCACTATCGACTGTTTGACAAAGCAAATCAAATTCCACCCTCCAGGGCAATCAGAATCTACTTTTCAGGGACAAGGAGTGACTTCTCCACCGTATGTGATTTCTGCTGCTAGGGCTTGTAAATTAATTCGAAAGGGGTGTCAAGGGTACTTATGTAGTGTTTTGGAAGGGCCAACAATGAACGAGAATATTGGTACGATTCCAGTTGTTCGTGAATTTCCGGATGTCTTTCCGGAAGAATTGCCAGGAGAATTAGTGGACCGTGAAATCGAATTCACGATTGAAGTGCTACCGGGAGTTCAACCCATTTCTAAAACCCCGTATCGAATGGCGCCAACCGAAATGAGGGAATTGAAAATTCAATTGCAAGATTTATTGGATAAAGGGTTTATCCGTCTGAGTGTTTCTCCGTGGGGTGCACCAATCCTGTTTGTGAAAAAGAAAGATGGAACACTTCGATTATGCATAGATTACCGGGAGCTTAATAAAGTAACAATCAAGAATAAGTATCCCTTACCGCGAATCGATGATTTATTTGATCAATTACAAGGGGTTCAGGTCTTTTCCAAAATTGATTTACGGTCCGGATACCACCAATTGAAAGTTAAAGCTGAGGATATTGAGAAGACAGCTTTCCGAACCAGATACGGTCATTATGAATTTTTTGTTATGCCCTTTAGAGTTACAAACGCACCAACAGCATTTATGGATCTGATGAATCGTGTCTTCAAACAATATCTAGATGAGTTTGTAGTGGTCTTTATTGATGATATTCTTATTTATTCAAAGAATGCTGAGGCCCATGAAAACCATCTTCGCTTAATGCTTCAAAACCTCCGAGAAAAGAAGTTGTACGCAAAGCTAAAGAAGTGTGAATTTTGGCTAAATGAAGTGACATTTCTGGGGCATGTAGTAACTAAGGAAGGAGTCTCTATTGACCCAAACAAAATTGAGGCGATTGTGAACTGGCCGACTCCGACTAATGTGACTGAAGTGCGTAGTTTTATGGGGTTAGCTGGATATTATAGAAGATTTGTTCAGGATTTTTCCAAAATTGTTGTACCACTCACACAGTTGACTAAGAAGGGAGTTGCATTTGAATGGTCAGAACCGCGGGAATCTGCTTTCCAAGAATTAAAAATGAAGTTAACTACAGCTCCAGTCCTTGCACTACCATCTGGTACTGAGGGATTTGTGATTTACAGTGATGCTTCACATAAGGGACTTGGTTGTGTGCTTATGCAAAATGGCAGGGTTATTGTTATGCCTCTCGGCAACTTAAACCTCATGAGAAGAGTTACCCCACGCATGATCTTGAGCTAGCCGCAGTAGTTTTTGCTTTAAAGATTTGGCGGCATTATCTGTATGGGACTACGTGCGACATTTATACCGACCATAAAAGTCTCAAATACATTTTTACCCAAAAGGAGTTGAATATGCGCCAGCGACGATGGTTGGAGCTTATTAAAGATTATGATATACAGATCCACTATCATCCTGGTAAAGCCAACACAGTGGCAGACGCACTTAGTCGAAAAACTATGGGGGATTTGACAAGTCTAATGACAGGGGAAAAGGAGTTGGTAAATGAGCTGAATAAGATGGGAGTCGATTTGATAAGACATGGTCAAGCAGCAATGGTGTCAACAATGATGGCCCAACCGGCGTTACTTGACGAGATTAAAATGCGACAAATGGAAGATGGAATTCTAAAGAAGATATGTGATGAAATGGAGACAAGACCAAAACTGGGATTCACTATGACTGATTCTGCGCTTAAATTTCAAAACCGAATATGTGTCCCCGATGTGTTAGAACTTAAATGAAAATTGATGGAAGAAGCACATGCCTCAAGGGTTTCTATGCATCCAGGAAGTACGAAAATGTACCGGGATTTGAAGCAGAATTTTTGGTGGCCAAGTATGAAGAAAGAAATTGCAAAGTTTGTTTCTAAGTGTTTGCAATGCCAGCAAGTAAAAGCAAAGCATCAGAAACCCGCAGGGTTATTACAACCTCTTCCAATCCCGGAGTGGAAGTGGGAACATCTAACCATGGATTTTGTTGTAGGTTTGCCACGAACACCTCGAGGTATGAATTCAATATGGGTCATTGTCGACCGATTAACTAAGTCCGCCCACTTCTTGCCTGTGAAAACTCAGTATAATGCCGATAAACTTGCTGTGATCTATGTGAATGAAATTGTAAGGTTTCACGGTGTTCCGGTCTCAATTGTGTCAGATAGAGATCCAAAATTTGTGTCAAGGTTTTGGCAAAGTCTACAGAATGCAATGGGTACAAAATTAAGGTTTAGCACAGCTTTCCACCCTCAAACGGATGGACAATCCGAGAGGACAATTCAGACGCTAGAAGATATGCTTCGAATGTGTGTATTAGATTTTCAGGAAAGTTGGGAAACCCATCTGCCGTTGGTTGAATTTGCATATAATAACAGCTACCATTCAAGCATTGAAATGGCACCCTATGAAGCTCTATATGGAAGACCGTGTCGTTCTCCTGTGTGTTGGACTGAGGTTAGAGATAGGCCCTTGTTAGGGCCAGAGATTGTCCAGTTGACAACTGAAAAGATTAGAATTATTCGAGAAAGACTGAAAACTGCTCAAAGTAGACAGAAGAGTTATGCAGATAACCAGCGGAGGAATTTGGAGTTTGACGAGAACAGTCATGTCTTTGTGAAAGTTACCCCCATAAAAGGACACCCAAGATTCGGAAAAAGGGGTAAGCTAACACCCCGATATGTTGGTCCCTTTCAGATCTTAGAAAAAGTAGGCCTAGTAACCTACCGAGTTTCCCTTCCACCACATATGAGTCAGGTTCATAACGTATTTCATGTTTCTATGCTCCGAGAGTACCTCCCGGATCCGTCAGATATCATTGATTATCACTAAATTGAGCTAACTGACAAATTAACATATGAGGAAAAACCAATGCGAATTCTGGACAGTCAGGTGAAACAGTTACGGAACCGAGAAATTCCAATGGTGAAAGTGGAGTGGCAAGAACACTACGGAACCGAGGCAACTTGGGAAAAAGAAGATGAAATGCAAAACCAGTATCCGCATCTATTTTCGTCCTAAGGTAAAACAAGTTTGGAGGACCAAACTTATTTAAGGGGGGGAGAGTGTAATAACCCGACCCTCGTACGTAATTCTGGTATCTTTTCAGTCCTCTATTCTGTGTTTTCAAATTTATATTGTGAAATTCTAAGTGAATTTACATTGAATTAAATGAAACTTAGAAAAATGGACTTCTATCTGTTGGTTTAGAACATTATCTGTTACACTGGAATTATTTGAACCTGAAATTGGAGGCCTTAATAGCCTAATTATCTGAAATTGATTATATATCTGTGATCAGCATAATTTTCTGGTAATATTAAGCATGTTTATAAAATTTCAGTTTCGGCATGATAAAGCGATTGGATTTCGTCTTATATGCCTTTATATATATATATATATATATATTTATATCTAAGTCTTGTTTTGAGCCTAAGATCAAAAACGTGAGGGAGAAAATAAGAGAGTGGAGAGAAGAATTGGGGGAAAAGAGATTCAACAAGAAAGCTTGGCAAAATTGTTAGAGTTGTGTGATTTAACTCAAGGTAACTCAAGTTTTTCTTATTGTGGCAACTTAAGGGTTGAAACTTATGTTTATGTTTGAGTCATGGATGATATGTGTATGTTTATGAGGGTTTCTCATCAATTGTTTATTTTAACACTTTAATTGGGTGTTGTATGACATTATACTTCAATCCTTGGTTTTATATCATCATCCCATGGAATTATGTTAGTATCATGTGTTATGCTCGTTGAACTTGGAAACTTGCATATAGAATGGAGTTTGAGGGAGATGGCTTGTTAAAGCTTCTAATCTAGTTTTATTTGTTATGCTCAAGGTAGAATCCATGTTATGGTGATGTTAGGTTGAAGTATTGCATAAATCTAACCTTGGATTGCATGTAAAATGAGTTGTTGTTGCTAAATTTTGGGTTGAAATCGAGCTGCCCCGAATCTGGGTCAATTCGGACGCTCGAGCGGAGGTCATGGCCGCTCGAGCGGGAAAATTAACCTCTCAGCAGTTTTTCTAAAATTACTCTGTCCGCTCGAGCGGAGGAATTTCCGCTCGAGCGCAAAAATCGACCTTTCAGCATTTTGATAGCATTGTACTGTACGCTCGAGCGGCCAAATTGGCGCTCGAGCGGGGGACTGTTTTCAGACAACAAATGTATTTGTTCAGTTTTGTATGCCTGACTTTCTAGTATTTTAGAATTATTTTCTGATGACTCTTTTCTGATGATTTTAAGATGATTATGAATTTATGTGAAGTGTAATGACACATGGAATGACTCCTTAAGGATTTGAGAAGAAAGAATACTAATTTATCAGTTATGTTGGGTACAGGGCACACCCAGAAGGAACTAGCACGCCACCCACACTGTGAGTAATAGTACATCAAATGTACATTTATTTATCGCTAATGTCTGTTAATAACTTTCTGTTTTCCGTCAGTTATGATATTAACCTATGTATTGATTGGAACTCAATGGAAATGAAATGTTGAAAAGATATACATACATATTTGTATGTTTTGGGCCGAAAGGCTATTCTGGGCCGAAAGGCTGTTATGGGCCGAAAGGCTATTCTGGGCCGAAAGGCCATTCTGATAATTCTGGGCCAATAGGCCATTATGTTATAATTGTACAATAGGCCAAAAGCCGTTCTGAAAGTAAAACCATATCAGACTCACTTTTGTATTGCATTTCTGTAAATGCATTGTTATGTATTGTGGTTAAAGTTAGTCTTTAAACTGCTTAAGTATTATTATTCACTGAGCTTGTCTCATACTGTAATTCTGTCTGATTCTGTAGGAAACCAGCTTGGAGATCCGTCCTAGCGTCTTTATCATCCATCTTTTGTCAGCCTAAGGATAACCAGGCACTTGGAGGATCCCTTTTGCGTATTAGGACAGTTTTGCTAGTCCTTGTCATTTTGTGCCCATGTTTTGCGGGCTAAGGTTGTTGTATCTAATGTTTTGTATGCCCAAATTCTGGGCTAGATTTGTAAATGTGTACGTAACCTAAATCCCGTGTGCATATTCACTTTATGTTCAATTTCAATATGGTCCTGGCATTTTGGTAGTTGCTCAATGGATGTGTCTGTATGTTGTTTTATTATTTTAACGCTTCCGTTCAGGCCCCAAATATCATTTATAACAGGTTATTTTGTCTGTTTCTGATTAGATCATGCCCAAACCTTTTAGGGGCGGGTTAGGGGTGTGAGAGTCCATGTCTGTGTCGTAAGGAATCGGATGACCCCCTACCGCTATGCCGGTGAGCATAGAAAAGTCAAAGGGAGTCATCGTCATCTTCCATGTGGTAGAGAAGTGAAAGGAATCGGTGGTATCCCACCACCTCTCTACCTAAGCGCCCAGTAGAGGCCGGCTCGCTATGAGACGTGAGAGCCCCATGCAAAATGCGCCGAAGCCGGCCTCGTCGATGATGTAACGGACTGCGTCGGGAAGCTCCATATACCACTCCCTCGCGGAGGTGGTGCTGTATCCTCGGATGGCATATGAATCTCCCTGTAAGAAGGACAAGCAGATGCAAGGCAGTGTAATAAATACAGTGCAAGGGTATGTTCAGGATGAGCAGATACAAGGCAGTGTAAGAAATACAGTGCACAAGTGTGATTGGGATGAACAGATAAAAGGTAGTGTGAGCTATACAAGAAATGTAACCTATATTGTGGAAAATTAAAAAGTGTATACCTCGGAGGCGCCATGGGATAAATGTGACTCCGGCTCACGCAGTAAAAGGTCCTCAGGAGCGCCTTGTGCAAACCCCCTGAACTGACGGATGCTATCGGGAGGTAGCACATGTATCTCGGGATGATACGTCACCAGGTCGAACGGTCGAATACTAAGCGGCAATGGCTCGAACTATGGATCCACCTCCATTCCCGGAGGAGCTCCATCGTGCGAGATGTCATCCGCCATCTCGAGGAAAGATGAGAAAATGGTTGAAAATGTGAAAAATGAGCGAGGAATGCCAAAAGTCAACAAAAGTCAACTCTGAGAGAGGAAAAATGAAAGAAAAAGTCAAAGGCCGGAAAAGAGAACTGAACTCAAGGGTAACTTGAGGGAAACAAACCTCAAGTGGTGGAAATGAAGAAAGAAACACCTAAAGCAACTTTCAATAGGTTCAAAGTGTTGTAAACTATGAGGGATTATCGAATCAAATGTTTTTGGGGCGTTGGAAAATGCGTTTGAAGCTCGGATCTAAGGCGAATGAAGGTCTAGAGAGGGAAAAGAGTGAATTTCGACAATGGAGAAGGGAGGGAATGAGGGTTGAAGCCCTACATTTAAAGACCCGTGGTGAAATGCCAAAATTGCCCCAAATCTGTCATCAGTGGCCGACCGGCCACCAGTGGTGGCGACGGCCACCATTTTTGGCCAATGAAATTATTTTGTGCCGATTGGTGGCCGATGGCTTTCCAGAGTGGCCGATAGTCCTCTGGAGCCCTCCTAGGATGTTTTTCTGTTGTCTTATGCCCTAATCCCTCAAGAAAGTGCAAGGAAAGTACACTTTTAAGTTCAAATGGTCTCTGTAGAAGCTTCGGACCGTGTTTTCAGTGTGTAATACTCAACACGTGCGAGGTGTATCCTTTTAACTTGTTACAACTCCTCCGAGAGGTAGGTTGGAGGTTGCGATCGAGTTGTTTCATAATCTCACCGACATAAAACATGCATTTGTTAATCGAGCATGGAGCATGCATTTGCTACGTTTGCATAGAATATGCACTTCTTTCGCTTGCATAGAATACACACTTATCACATTCACATAGAACATGCATTTTGGTATTTAGCATAGAACATGTTGTTAATCCTGCATGGAACATGCATTCTCATCTTACTGTAACTGTTAAGTCTCTTTCTTATGAAAACGATATTGTATGTACGGTTCATTCGAAGTTGGTACAACCACACGATATTGTATGTACGGTTCATTTAGAGGGATTCCGGGTAAGATCATTCATGTCCTTTGAACACCTTGTTCGGTTAGAAGCATTCGGGTATGCCCCGTGCTTACACCACACCTTTGTTTGTGGTTAGAAGCATTTGGGTACACTCGATGTGTGCCCATGTACACCTCCTTCTTTGTTGCGTTGTTAGAAAATTGGGATGTGTGCCATGTTTATACCACCCTTCCGGTTAGAAGCATTTGGGATGTGTGCCCGACGCTTAAACCTCTCTTGTTGGTTAGAAAATTGGGATGTGTGCCTGATGTTTATACCACCCTTCTGGTTAGAAGCGTTTGGGATATGTGTCCAACGCTTATACCTCTCTTGTTGGTTAGAAAGATTGGGACGTGTGCCCGATGTTTATACCACCTTTTTTATTAGAAGCGTTTGGGATGTGTACCTGACACTTATACCTCTCTTGTCAGTTAGAAACATTGGGACGTGTGCCTGATGTTTATACCACCCTTCTGGTTAGAAGCGTTTGGAACGTGTTCCGATGCTTATACCGCCCTGTTTTGATTAGAAACATTGGAACGTGCTCTGATGTTTATACCACCCTCCAGTGTTTGCACCGTCCTCTTTTCCCTCTCGCGCGCGACGCGTTAGGACGTTTTGGTTAAAAGTATCTGGACGGATTCCAATGCTTATACCGCTCTTTGTTTTGGTTGTATAATAGTTGGATGTGTTTCATTTGTTATCACTGTTCTCCATGGTTCGAACCTTAGGGTGTGTCCCTGGGTTCACACCATTCCTTTCCTCGCGTGTGCCATGAGTTGGAATCTTGTTCACCGCCTCGGGTGCGCCCGATGGCTGTGTTGTTCTTTGCCTTTTCTACGTAATGTGTAGTTAAGATTGCATAATTTTCTTCCATCCTTTCCGCATGAAATGTGGTTTGGTTCATAATTCCCCTGCGTAGCGTGTTTGTTTACTTGCTTATGTATGAGTTTGATGTAGCATTTCTTTGCATAACATTTGCATCTAGATGTTTTGTTACAGCCCTCATTACATGATCATAAGTTATGCTCTTGCATCGTGCATATCATTTGCATCTTGCCCCTAAACTACGTTGGTTTGATTCCTTGCAAAGGGATACATAGGCAGCCTGTGGGCGCAACTGTTCTTTGTTTTTGCTTGCTTGTTTGTCTAAGTCTTCGGCCTTGTCAAAAATGGGTCGTCTCTGGGCTTTGTCATTCACTCCCGTCATTTCATGACTTCCGAGTTCTGTCAAAAAGGGACAACTGTAGACACCCCATTTTTGACCATCCTCAAGACTTAGACATCATCATTTGAACACCCGATGATTGTGCTTGCTCATGTTCGTTTTGAGTCCCTGAAGGTCTCGGCTGAGCGCCTTGCCTTAGAGTCCCTAATCTTATTTGTTTTGTGCTTGGTTGTGCACCAAGAGCTTGTTGCTTCACTTCTAGAGAAAAGGATGGCCTGTCAGCCATCTCCCTAGCCTGCCGGCCATGACTTGTGCCTGTCGACCACTAGTGGGGGCTGGTCGGCTATGTTTATGGCCAGTCGGCTACATTTATGGCCGGTCGGCCACTGATTATGGCTGACAGCCATTTTTCTCTATTTTCAGATATTTATTTGCCAGTTGTGCCCGCTGTTGTTCACTGATGCTCATCTCCATACACGTGTATGGAGGGATGAATACAAGCCTTTGGCTTGATTTTCTATATATAGGGGGGGGGGGGGTCTCCCCCATTTTGGAGGGTTAGACAATTTTGAGCAAATTTCTTCCTCTCTCTCTAGAATTCTCTCTCTCTCTCTTCTTATTTTGTGCTTGATAGTTAGAATTTCCTACACTTTTTCACTAAGACCCTTAACCAAACATCTTCATCTTGGATTTGAGGTTCTTTGAGTCTTAGTTTGAACTCCTAAGGGTGGTTTAAGCTCAGAATACTGGTTGTTTTTGTGTTGTGCTTCAAGAGGTAAAGTCTAACCTTGTAAGCTTTATTTTAATTGCTTGCTTTGCCATCTTTTACACTGTTTTTGAGCTGGCTTTCAACTGTAAAAATCTCTATTTTTCAGTCCTAAAAATGGTGGTTTGAGCCTATTTTGAATTAGGGGGTTGTCTCCTCTTTTGCTCTTTGGCTTGTGAAGCCTTTTGTGCCATTTCTTACCATCTTTAAATCAAACTTTTTGGCCCTTTTAAACACTAAAATCCAGAGTTATTTCAGTGGTAAAAATCAACTCTTGAAGTCCAAAATTAGAGTTATTTCAGCTGGTTTCAACTGTAAAAATCAAACATTTGGCGACTAAAATATTTCATAACTAAAAACAAAAACCTAAATTATAAAAACACTTTTGCCGACTAAAATTTTAGTAGCCAAAAATGTAGAACTTTAGGCAACCAAATATTTAGTAGCCAAAAGAGGAACTCTTTGCCGACTAAACATTTAGTAGCCAAAGATGGGACTTTCGGCGACTAAATTTTTAGTAGCCGAAAAAGAACTCTTTGCCGACTAAAATTTTAGTATCTAAAAAGGTGGGACTTTAGGCGACTAAAAGTTTGGTCGGCGAAAAGGGTCTAATTTAATTTAATGTCCAACCTTTTGGCGACTAAATATTTAGTCGGCAAATGAATACATTTGGCGACTAAAATAATTTTAGTCGCCAATTAGCTTTCCTGAAAACTCTTCAGCTAATAATTCTGTGACCAAAAAATTTAGTCGCTAAAGCCCTTTGGCGACTAAAAATTTAGTCGCCAAAAGTGAAAATTCTTGTAATGTATGTACAATAATCAAATCATCCCAACTTACGCGAAAAGCCTTCATCCACAGGCATTCAAGAGATATATCAATTAAGCACTTAGCGTCATGGTAAACATGTTTGATATGGCAATAGTCATACGCATGTAATATGCTAAAACAAAACCGCTCACCTAGTACTCCAAGGCAAGCTAAAGAAAACAAAAATAAGTAGAAAAATGCATGATCCTAAGCAATGTAACATGACTAATGCAACGCATACAAAATTCAATTAATTGGCTCAGCTACTAATATGTTGTGATGACCGGTCATATTATTCATTTGTTCCTCTTTGTTTAACCTTGGTTTAACAATTGTTATAGCGTTGGATTGTTGTTTTGGTTTGACTGTTGGATTGTTGTTTTGAAAGCTCCTTCTCAAAAATCTTCATTCTAATTTATTGATATGCCGAGTTTCACGTGTTACGGAAGGTGCGGGCTGGATCCAGAGTACCCGGGGGTTGAGTTGGAAATTTTATAGATTGGAGGGCTGAAATGCACGCGCGGGGCCTTGGGCCGCACATGCGGGAAACAGCGGAGTTTCTGGGTTGCACTCTGCTTAAAAGGCAGGTGTGGAGGGGAGGTGCGAGTGAGTGCCGCACATGCGGGGATCAATGCTCTGCGTGCGAGAAGCACACTCCGCATGTACGGGGGCAAGTGCCGCACATGTGGGATGGGTTGAGTCTGAAAAACTCTGTTTTTCTTTCTTTTTGGGCCGTGTGTGTATCACTTTTTACACATCTCTCTCTCTCTCTCTAAAAATCATTTCCTCTCCCTTTTCTCTATATTTCCTTCACCAAATCTCCTAAAACATTTGATCTCTTGCAATCCATTAGGATTTTGACCCAACATTCTTCACTAATATTGGAGAGCTAAGCTAGGAATTCACTTTGGGCGGTGGAGATCGAAGTTCTACACCTTTGATCTTAGGGTTTCATCTCATCTCTTCAACAAGATTCAGGCAGGGACTTTTTTTAGTTATATATACCTGTTTTTGCAAGGTTGATGTTGATTTTGGGGTTTTCTTGAAGATATTATGAAGGTTTTGATTTTTGGCTCAAGAATGTAGGGATTTTCAAAAGAGGATTTTTAAAATCTCAAATCTTTCTAAGTTAATCCTTGAGGGTTTCATTTTCATTGTGTGAGAAAGATGTTTGTGTGTGTCCTTTTAAAACGGTGAAGAGATACCTAATCTAGCCAAAGTCCTACATTCATGGATTTTTTTTAAATGGATTGAGGGTTTATAAAACTAACAATTTGTTGTTTGTCACAATGGAAGAATGGAATGGAAAATATCTTTTGCCATTGAAGAAATGATGAATTTCATGGAATGTGTGAAATATAGAAATGGAAATTTGTAGTTGAAATTGTAGATAAAGTTTGAAGTAACAAATTGTTGGTTTAATACGAAATGTGAAAGTATTCGTTTGTTTATGAATTTAAACGAAATTATGGATATCATGCTATATAATGTTGAAAGAGGAGTGGAAAGTTTGATTATGACGAATTATTGTTGAGAGATTTGGTGATGGAGAAATTTTATGTAGTGATGATGATTATTGCATTGCATATTTATTCAATTGATTATTACAAGATTATTATTTAACTTTGGCATATATTGTATTTGTATTGGTATTGCTAATATTGCATTGTTGCAAGTTTTGAGTTGAGATTTGAAAACATTCACATTGAGAAAGAAATGTTGTGGAATGAAATTATTGAAATGTTTTGGGGTAAATACGTTGGTAAGTCCGGATAGGAGGTGTAGATGAAATTGATTAAGTTGGCCTGAGTGTCCAAGTTGAAAGACCGAAAACACGCGCGGAAGAGGTACCACTTCCCTTCTGGTTAGCAACTGGTAAAGTGAGGTTTTTGGTAGTGCTAGATACGCCTACTTTGCAGACACCAACCTAGGGATTACTTGAGTCATATTTACCGCCCCTCTGAATTAAATTGTAATTTCTGAATTGTTGAGGTTTCAAACTATCATTGTGTATGGTGGCTTTTTAAAAAGATGTAAATGAAATCCTCTTTTAATTGCGTAACATGGCATATGCATTTCATATTGGGAATCTTGCATAAATGCTATATACTTTTGTTAAGATTTCTCTACTGGGCTTAAGCTCACCCCTATGGAATATTGGTGTAGAAAAAAGATGTGGTGATCACCCGAGTTAAAAGGGTGGGACATATTTTGTGAGAGTAATGGCTCATTTGTTGTGGATTTTGTTGGCCAAGGGCTATGAATGTATGGGTTCGTGAAACCATTTTTGTGTAGCCGGGCTTAAGCCATGAATTTGTAAGCCCTTGAGGGCACTTTATTTACTTTTGAATTTGATGTTCCACATGCTATAGATTCATGTATGTAATATCACTGAATGTATAATTCGCATGTAAGACTATTTTGTACAAACTTTAATGAGCAATTTATGATGATTTGGGAATTGCTTTATCCTAATGAATGTTAGTCGATGTAACTAGATTATGTTGGAGAATTTTGGGGTGTTACAACTTGGTATCAGAGCTACCGGGTTTGATACTTGGGGCTCGCGGGAGTGTTGTTATACCACAGTGGGTTCATTGCGCATGATTAGGAGATGTCTTGTATTTTGTGCCTATGTGATAACATGTTTATGTGACTATGTGGGCATGTGTTGGCCTTTTGGGATGTTGTTTACGCCTATTAAATTCCTTGAGGTCTTATTAGAAGGTACTTGATCAGTACTCATTCTACTAAGAATTCTTGGTTTTCGTGGGACAAATTTCATTACAAAAGATAATCCGTATGTGTTTGCGTGACTAAGTGCTTATGTGGAGTGGAATTAAATTGTTTGTTTGGTAGAAATATATAGAATTGTTGTGTTCAAACTAGTGAGAGAAGTCACGAGCACATTGAGATTATATGCTAAATTGTTTATCTTATTCCTTAATTAGATGTCAGAAGGGGTCAAACCCATGATGGTAGAGGTGAAAGCATGTAGGGCTCGCTGGGGTGTACATGGAGTGCCGGTCTATGAGGTTCTGGTGCAAGAGAGGGTTGGGCCAGCTAATATGGCCGAGCAATTTGGCAAGCGAAAATTCCGGCCAAGCGTTCAAGCTGCAAATGGGTCCATAGCCCGAGAATGGCGGGGCCTTGAGGGAGTCAATGAATATACTAAGGGCGGAGAACTAAGCTAGAAGAATGCCGTAGAGACAATGGCGAGCTTTCTTACTTGAGAGTTTTTGCAGGCCAAGCCGGATGAGTTCCATGGTGGCCCGAACCTAAGAAAGCGATGAGTGCTCGAACAGATAGTGAAGACATTTGAGATGCTTCACATTGATGATAGCAAGTTACTATCTCAAGGGGATGCAGCCAATAGTGGAAGTACGCCAAGGTCAGATAAAACCAACATGGAAGAATTTGTGGCGGCTTTCCAAGACAAGTACCTACCTTCCACTACTCGGAGAGTTAAGGCAAGAATTTCAGGACCTCAAGCAACTTAATATGTCCGTGGCTGAGTTCGAAGCGACTTCTCTAGTTTGTCCCGGTTTGCACCGAGTTGGTAGTAACGGAAGAGTGTCGTTGCATTAAGTTTGAGAAGAAACTAAAACCAAGATCTTATTCAAGGTTCCTGAAATATGATCCAAAATTATGACCTCTTATGGAGGTGGTGGCACACTAAGATTACCGTGGAGGCCAAGGAGGAGAGATCGGTTCAAGGTCGAGGGTCAAGTCACAGGGGGACTATAGACCCAATAAGAAGAGCAGAAACACCTTTTCATCCCAGTCCCAACCACAGCAGTCTAGATCCACCTTTCCCTTGCCTAGTGCGGCCTAGGAAAGAGTGCACCGAGTGGTTTTTTCTTGTTCCAAGTGTGGCCACCGGGTCACAAGGCTTTTGCATGTTCACAGAAGAAGGAGGACAGCAGATGTTGCCACCACCACCATCGAATCGATCTCAAAATCAGTCTCAGAGTAGGGAGCAGGGCCTACTTACTATCAGTGCGGTCAGTCAGCACATGAAGGAACTTGCCCGCAGTTGGGAGCACACTGGCTCGTCAGGGTCGAGGCAGACTCAGAGCCACCAGCCGGCTCACTTAGTTCAAACTTTGCGAATTAATCAGAGCCGCTTTACAGTCAGGGTGCAGCATCTATGCTCTAGAGATGAGAAGGTTGATCAGAGGCCACAGGGATATGTGTATACAACGCCAGAGCTATTACCAAGATCCTCAGTTGTGAGAGGTATTTTTGTTGTGTGTAATTCTTTGGCGAATATGTTGATAGATACGGGTGCGTCTCATTCATTCATATCTACTACATTTACGTCTGCATTGGGATTAGAGGTGGCACGGTTAGCGTCTTCGTTCAGAGTAGAGTCACCAATTGGGGGTACAGTTGACGGGCATCGACTCCCGTTTGCTTTTGTGTTGTTAGACATGTCGAGTTTTGATGTCATTCTAGGCATGAATTGGTTATCTTCGTACCCAGCGGTAATTGATTGTTTTCGTCAGCGGGTTACAGTGTGCACCTCGAGTGGTGATTGTTTTCACTTTCTAGGAAACTGGGTTGATAGGGCCATGTCGCCAGTTTTTAACCCTCGTAGTAGAAACGAGTTGAGTGGCCTTCTTGCTACTCTCTTGGATAGTGAGAGTGATGGGACTCGTGTTGAATTGCCAAGGGTAGTTTGTGAATACCCGGACGTATTTCCCGAGGATCTTACTAATTTGCCAACCCACCGGGAGATCGAGTTCACCATTGACTTAGTTCCTGGAACGGCACCAATTTCCATGGCGCCGTATAGATTTGCACCAGTGGAGTTGCATGAGTTGAAGATTCAACTACAAGAGCTTTTAGAAAAGGGTTTCATTCGCCCTAGTACATCGCCTTGGGAAGTGCTGGCTCTCTTTGCGAAGAAGAAGGATGGGTCATTGTGGTTGTGTATTGATTACCGTAAGTTAAATCGAGTTACCGTCAAGAACAAGTACCCCTTACCCCGAATAGATGATTTGTTTGACCAACTTAGAGGGTCTTGTTGCTTTTCGAAGATAGATTTGAGGTTGGGGTACCATCAATTAAGAGTCCGGGAGGAGGACATCCAGAAAACAACCTTTCGTACGTGTTATGGCCACTATGAATTCCTTGTAATGCCTTTTGGGTTGACTAATGCACTAGCTTCCTTTATAGATTTGATGAACCGAATTTTTAGAGAATGCTTGGATCATTTTGTGGTCGTCTTTGTGGACAACATCTTAATTTATTCAACCTTCGAGGAAGAACACAAGGCTCACTTGAGGGTAGTGCTTGACTTGCTTAGGGAGCACCAGTTGTATGCCAAATTTGAGAAATGCGAGTTTTGGCTCACCAGGGTGAAGTTTTTAGGTCATGTAGTGTCAAGAGAGGGGTAGCTGTAGATTTTTCAAAGATGATGTGCAGGATTAGGAACAACCCAAAAATGGTTTTCAGATCCGGAGTTTCTTGGGATTGGTGGGGTATTATCGGCGTTTTGTAAGGGACTTTTCTAGACTAGCCGCGCCTTTGACTTGATTGACTAGAAAAGGGGTTAAGTTTGTATGGAGTGAGGCTTGTGAAAAGTCATTCCAAGAGCTTAAGACTAGACTAACTACCGCACCGGTGTTGATAATTCCGGAAAGAGGTTTGGGTTACACCGTTTATTGTGATGCATCTCGGGATGGGCTTGCTTGTGTTTTGATGCAAGGGGAAAGGTTGTACTTATGGTTCACGGCAATTGAAAACTCATAAGAAGAAATACCCCACCCACGACTTGGAGTTAGCAGCAGTAATGTTTGCCTTGAAAATTTGGAGACATTATTTGTATGGCGAGAAGTTTGAGGTTTTCTCCGATCATAAGAGTCTAAAGTATTTGTTTTCCCAAAAAAACTTGAATTTATGCCAACAGAGGTGGATGGAATTTTTGGAGGTTTATGACTTCGAGTTACACTCTCATCCAAGAAAGGCCAATGTAGTGCCCGACGCCTTAAGTCAGAAATCTGTAAGTAGTTTGGTCAGTGTGGCCATTCGGGAATGGGTTATGTTGGGTGACATCGACAAGTTTGAATTGCACTTGGATGAGTCCGTTGAGGGTGAAACTTTGTTTACTTTGAGTGCTCAACCTACCTTGATTAGTAAAGTTATAGAGGCACAACAAAGAGACCATGAAGTAGAGTCAATTCGTGATAGAATCTCCAACGAGAAGGAAGAGAAGGGTTTGAACATCCACTCGGATCTGAGTGTACGATTCCTAGACCGTTTGTTTGTACCAGAATCTTGTAGAGAGGAAGTGCTTCAGGGGTTCCATCACTCACGCCTTACGGTACATCCGGGAGGCACCAAAATGTATCGTGATCTTAGCCGTCAGTTTTGGTGGAGGGGTATGAAGCGAGATGTCGCTTCCTTTGTGTCAATGTGCCTTACTTGTCAACAAGTGAAGGCTGAACACTAAAGACCAGCGGGTTTGTTACAACCCTTATTGATAGTCGAGTGGAAATGGAAGCACGTTACCATGGATCTTGTGGTTGGGCTTCCTAGAACACAGCGGGGCAATGATGTCGTTTGGGTGATTGTTGATAGGTTGACTAAGCCTGCGCATTTCATTCCAATGCGTACCGGTGACTCAGTTGAGCACTTGGCAGAGTTGTATATTAGAGAGATAGTTCGACTTCATGGAGTTCCCGTAAACATTGTATCGGATAGAGATCCTCGCTTTACTGCCCAGTTGTGGCAAAGCCTTCAACAGGCATTGGGAACTAAGTTGACCTTTAGCACTGCTTACCACCCACAAACCGATGGGTAGTCGGAGCGTACCATTCAAATTTTGGAGGACATGCTTAGAGCTTGCGTCCTTGATTTCAAGGGGTCTTGGGAGAGGCACTTACCATTGATTGAGTTTTCCTATAACAATAGTTACCTAACTAGCATCGAGATGGCACCGTTTGAGGCCTTGTATGGCCGACCTTATAGATCACCGGTTTGTTGGATCGAGGTGGGTGATGCATCTTTGTTGGGCCCAGAAATTGTTAGGGAGACAACCGAGAAAGTTCTCTCATTTAGAAGAGGTTAGTTACGGCCCAAAGCCCATAGAAAAGTTATGCCGATAAGAGGAGACGACCTTTGTCTTTTGAAGTGGGTGACCATGTATTCCTTAAGATCTCACCTAGGCGGGGTTTGATGAGATTCGGTAAGAGTGGTAAGTTGTCTCCGAGGTTTATTGGGCCTTTCGAGATATTGGAGAGAATTGGGGAAATGGCGTATCGGTTGGCCTTACCGCCACAACTTTTGGGGGTTCACAATAGGTTTCATGTGTTTATGCTTAGGAAGTATGAACCCGACCCTTCTCATGTGCTTGACTGGGTTGATTTGGAGGTAGATAAGGATGCCTCTTATGAAGAGCGACCGGTTCAAATATTAGATACCCAAGAGCAAGTGCTAAGGGGCAAAACCATACCATTGGTAAAGGTGTTGTGGAGACCCCATGGGGTTGAAGAAGCAACGTGGGAACGAGAGGCAGAAGTGCGCTCCAACTATTCGGATTTGTTTATGAATGCTTAAATTGCTTTAATTTGTAATGTTTCCTAGTGTTGAAGGAAATGTATTAAAATTATTAGCCATTTGTTGTTATAAGTATTGTTGTTTTGGGTATGAGATTGATATGTGTGGCCATTATTGTTGATTGAAGTATTTCATGCTTGTATGATATCATGAATCGTTGTTGTTAGCCTTGAGACTATATGCTTGGAAACCATGTTGAGAATGGCGAATTTTGATTGAAGATAGACATTGCGATTTGAAACAACATCTATCATGGTTTTAATCACTTGTTGTCTTTATCCTGTTTGAGTAGTTTGATCTAATTTCAGGGACAAAATTTCCTATGGTGGGGAGGTTGTGACGACCGGTCATGTTATTCATTTGTTCCTCTTTGTTTAACCTTGGTTTAACAATTGTTACAGCATTGGATTGTTGTTTTGGTTTGACCGTTGGATTGTTTTTTTGAATGCTTCTTCTCAAAAATCTTCATTCTTATTGCTATGCCGAGTTTCACGTGTTGCGGAAGGGGCGGGTTGGATCTGGAGTATCCGGGGGTTGAGTTGGAAATTTTCTAGGCTGGAGAGCTAAACTGCACGTGCGAGAGGTGAGGCCGCGTGTGCGGGAAACAGGGGATTTTTTGGGTTGCACTCTACTTAAAAGGCAGGTGCGGAGGGGAGGTGACCGACAGTGCCGCACGTGCGGGAAGCACGCTTCGCACAAGCAGGGGCAAGTGCCGCACGTGTGGGACGGGCTGAGTCTGAAAAACTCTGTTTTTCTTTCTTTTTGTGCTGTGTGTATCACTTTTTACACATCTCTCTCTCTCTCTCTAAAAATCATTTCCTCTCGCTTCTCTCTATATTTCCTTCTCCAAATCTCCTAAAACATTTGCTCTCTTGCAATCCATTAGGATTTTGTCCCAACATTCTTCACTAATATTGGAGAGCTAAGCTAGGAATTCACTTTGTGCGGTGGAGATCGAAGTTCTACACCTTTGATCTTAGGGTTTCGTCTCATCTCGTCAACAAGATTCAAGTAGGGACTTCTTTGAGTTATATATACATGTTTTTGCAAGGTTGATGTTGATTTTGGGGTTTTCTTGAAGATATTATGAAGGTTTTGATTTTTGGCTCAAGAATGTAGGGATTTTCAAAAGTGGATTTTAAAATCTCAAATCGTTCTAAGTTAATTCTTGAGGGTTTCACTTCCATTGTGTGAGAAAAGATGTTTTGAGTGTGTGTCCTTTTGAAAAGGTGAAGAGATACCGAATCTTAGCCAAAGACCTAAATTCACGGACTTTTTGAAATGGGTTGAGGGTTTATAAAACTAATCAATTTGTTGTTATGTCACAATGGAAGAATGGAATGGAAAATGTCTTTTTGCCATTGAAGAAATGATGAATTTCATGGAATGTGTGAAATATGGAGATGGAAATTTGTAGTTGAAATTGTAGATAAAGTTATGAAGTAACAAATTGTTGGTTTAATACAAAATGTGAAAGTATTCATTTGTTTATGAATTTAAACGAAATTATGGATATCATGCTAGATAATGTTGAAAGAGGAGTGGAAAGTTTGATTATGATGAATTATCTTTGAGAGATTTGATGATGGAGAAATTTTATTAGTGATGATGATATGATGAATTATCTTGAGAGATTTGATGATGGAGAAATTTTATGTAGTGATGATGATTATTGCATTGCATATTCATTCAATTGATTATTACAAGATTATTATTTAACTTTGGCATATATTGTATTGGCATTGCTAATATTGCAGTGTTGCAAGTTTTGAGTTGAGATTTGAAAACATTTACATTGAGAAAGAAATGTTGTGGAATGAAATTATTGAAATGTTTTGGGGTAAATACGTTGGTAAGTCCGGATAGGAGGTGTAGATGAAATTGATTAAGTTGGCCTAAGTGTCCGGGGTTAAAGACCGAAAACACGCGCGGAGGAGGTACCACTTCCCTTCCAGTTAGCAACTGGTAAAGTGCGGTTTTTGGTAGTGCTAGATACGCCTACCTGCAGACACCAACCTAGGGATTACTTGAGTCGTATTTACCACCCCTCTCTAATTAAATTCTAAATTTCTGAATTGTTGAAATTTCAAATTATCGTTGTGCATGGTGGCTTTTATTAAAAGATGTAAATGAAATCCTCTTTTAATTGGCATAACAATGCATATGCATTTCATATTGGGAATCTTACATAAAGTATATACTTTGTTAAGATTTCTCTACTGGCCTTTAAGCTCACCCCTATGGGATTTTGGTGCAAGAAAAGATATAGTGTTCCCGCCGAGTTAAGGGTGTGGACATATTTTGTGGAGAGTAAATGGCTCTCATTTGTTATGGTTTATTTTGTTGGCCAAGGGTTATGAATGTATGGGTTCGTGAAACCATTTTTGTGTAGCAGGCCTCAAGCCTTGGAATTTGTAAGCCCTTGAGGGCATTTTATTTACTTTTGAATTTGATGTTCCACATGCTGTAGATTCATGTACGTAATATCATTGAAATTATAATTCACATGTGGGACTATTTGTACAACTTTAATGATCAATGTTATGATGATTTGGGAATTGCTATTATCCTGTAATGAATGTTAGTCGATGTAACTACATTATGTTGGAGAATTTTGGGCATTACAAGTAGGGTGTGAATTTAATTTGATTGCATACAGTTTAAGCACGTACTCAAGTAAGGAATTTTGAATTTGACATTGATGAGTATGATGAGCTGACCCACTTATGTGTGCAAAACGAATGGATACAAGTCATGGAAAATGCTAAAGAAAACATGGTGCTATATGCAATCCATCATAAGCGGGTAAATAAAAGGGAAAAAGAAATGTAGGTTGGAAGACGTACACACATTATTACATATTTTGCGCTCATGCAAGAGGGTCCGAATATCCAAGTGTCCGAATTAATTACTTACTACAAATCAGAATGAATAATAAATAACTGTCTAATTTATTACAACAATTTTATAACAAAAATATGTAAAGAATGCACGAGGATTGCATGCACGCCGATGAAAACAGTCTTCAGAAACTGCTTTGTCTGCCCTCTGGGAATCTGCTCTGTTTCACCCTTAGACACTGCTCCCTGTTTCCATCAAAAGTGTGATGTTTACCATACATTGGAACCCGGCCGTCCCCCAACGAATCTCGGCTAGGCCCAAACAGATCCGGCCATGCCTTATTTTATTGTAGAAAAATATTTTTGTGCTTTGAGGTGAAAACAGTACAGAAAGAGCATTTCTAAGCCATGTTTATTCCTTCTGCTCTACTCTATCATAGAGAAACTCAAGGGAAGAGTGGATTCGGTTCTGAAACCATCAATGGTAACAAGTTGATTGCGTGATGGTTTTGGATATGATGGGACACAAAATTAATTAATGCAATGAAAGGCACACTGTTCCTCCCTCTTATCAAGAATGTAATTCAAGAAGGGAGGCAGACACGCCTCGAGAATCATCAAACATCACAAATTAGTATGTGATGACTCTAGAAGCGATGGATTCGGCATAACGTCCGACCAAATCCAACCAATGTTATTAATCTTCTTTATGTCGGTTTGATCGATTTTAAGCTGATTTTATTAACCCTTTTCAACTTACCATTCCATTTCTTTATCTTTTATTCCATTTTGTCCAAAGGTGATATTTAAGGTCACTAAGTCCAAAAGCAATGTAAATGAGCAAGTATCAACTTAACCCGAGAAATGAGTCTTTCAAACCCTTTTTTTTCGAGGAAAATTACAAAAGAGGAGCCAAACTCATTTATGAGGGATAAGGGATTCAAAATCAAACCTAAAATGAGAGATAATGACTAGTCAAACTCAAAAGAGCAATAACGACATAGCCAAATTCAGAATGAGTGATAAGGACTCGAAACCCAAACTCGATAACAAGCTATAATGAGACATTTTTTTGTGATTTTCAAGGGCCTAACTAGAAAGTTAGTTCCTTAGAAATAATACACCGGTGATAAAGAGAACTGACAAATAAGAGGTTGTGTTTAGCATAAGAGAAATGTAATGCCTTGGTACTGAACCTCCGAAGAGATTAAACCATTAAGCATGGAGGGCTCTTTCTTATGCTTGAACAACAACCTTTTATTAAACATAACTCTTTGATCAAAAAAACAAAGAATCGAGGGAGGTTGATTATTACCAAAGTGGGACTCTTTGCATGAAAACCAGGTAATGAAAACTATTAACTCAAATGACTCGATGTCTAAGGCCTAAACAACCGAAGTCATGAGCACTTAGAACACAAGAAGTATAATATTTAAAGCATAAACTATTTAAATGAATTAAACAACCCCAAAAATGTAAAAAACAGTACCCAAAACCATGTTTAAAAGAGCATAAAAGATAGCCAAAAACAAAGAAATACAAAGCTAGTAAACAAAACTAAGGAGTGCTGGCTAACCCCTCCACTTTTAGGACTTCTAAACCATAACTTTCAGTCTTTGAAAACTCTGAAAATCAGTATGTGAACCAAGGAAAAGAGTGGGAAAACAAAGGATATGAGCTATGGGATAAGGTTCAAGAAAGGGTGATAACCCTCTCCACCTTTGGTAGCTCTTTAAACCTAAGTTTCAGCACTTGGAATTGATCCAAAACAGTATGAAAACACAAGAAAAAGATAGAAATGAAAGCAAGGAAGAAGGTGGCAAGCTTATACCTCTTGAAAAAGCTTTTGTTGTAAACCAAACTTGATCCTAAGGCACTCTCATGTTTGAATTATGGTTCCCAAGTCTCAACCAAGGCTCCAACTCTAAGCTGTAATGGTGTATAGATATAGTTCAAAGATGATAGGATAGCACAAAGATGACTTGCAAAGGAAGAAGGAGCTCTTAAAGGTGTTTTAAGTTCTGTGAAATTTTTCTAACCCTTAAAACAGAGGTCTGAGGTTGTATTTATAGAATTTGAGGTAAATAGGTCATAAATATCTTCAAAAATAGACAACTGGCGGATTCCCGCCCAGAACAATGTTTATCTCCCAAAAGCCACGGCTGGGCCCTAATGGACACAATCAGCCCCAAATGAGTCACGGTCAGGCCCCAACGTGGCTCCCCTGTTCCTCAGTTTTAGGTTCAAGGTAGTTTGGCAAGGTGCTCAAAAATGGATTTCTGAGATAAAACAATGTGGGTATGGAAGGTTGGGATTGTTTAGAGCTCGAATTTGGATTTATTCGTTGAGAATTTAAACCATTTACACAATCTAACTTTCATCATCAAGTGCTCAGAATAAAATGCCCAAGTCTTGCGGGCTGTCAAAAATGGGGTGTCTCAAATCACCGACACCTGAAAATGATTTTTCCCAAATAGGGTAAGTCAAAGCCCAATAGAAACAATTTAACACTATATATGAATCTTACAAAGATATAAGTATGATATGCATATCCAATGCCCATGAGAAAATAATATATAACTCTTTTATAAAACCATGTCATGCCAAGCTTTATATCTCAATTCATTTTATCTCAATTTATAAGCCATTCACCATTTCATTCAAACAACCGAACTGAGGGTACAACTCGGTAGGTCTCTAACCAACACAGCCATTATACAAATACTTCCATTTTGTTATTTCATGGATATTTCGTTCACGGGAATCAACACCAATGTATATGTGCGATTTTTGGGACTTTCATCCTGGACACACAGACCAATTTAATTCAATAGAGTCCATCTGTTTCTTCTCCCAAACATGAAGAACATCTCCTTTCTTCTCCCAAGCATCATACATTTACAATGTATCAAAGACATAGTCATATTCAATGAAAACAGATAAGAGATTAGTTTCAATTCACCTAACCCTCATGCAATTTCTACAACAATCATAGCTATCATCTATCGATAGCTCAAACATATATTTCTAAATAGATATGCAATCTTTAAGATAAATAAATTATCTAAATTTTCATAGGTGAGAGGTAACACATATCAAACTCCGCCATTTATATAAACATCCATCTAATTTCATATTCCTAATACCAATTTCATTTATTTATACAAAATAACTATTTGAGACATTTTAGGGCAAAACTTTCTTTTCTTCCAAAACCAATCCTGGTATCAAAATCAACAAATTTACAACACAACCTCACATCTACTCCCATAACCATCTTTAACACATACATTTGAAAACCCCTCTTTGGGTTTTAAACAAAAACTCTAGGTTTGTTCAAAATCATCCCAAATTTCAATATTCATTACACATTAACAAATAACTAAGTTAAAACTTATAGAATAGTGTAGAAACTCCTTACCTCAAAGCTAGAGATCAATGAAGCACTGGAGGAATTCAAAGACGCCGAAACCAAGTTCTATTCAGATCAGAACATAGCCCTCGAGGTGCTCTACCTTTTTAACAAAGACACATGGGTAGAGAAACCACCAAATCTAGGTGAAAATGTAGAGATAGTGAGTTTTAGAAAGAGGCTCTACATCTAGGGTATTGAGAGAAAAATATGTGAAAAAGTGATGTAGAAAGGTGCTGCTGCGAATTGATATATGTATAGTCCACTCGAGCGCAAGAAGTGACGCTTGAGTGTCAGACACAATAAGTTGTTCTGCTCGAGCGCAAGAAATGATGCTCGAGCGCAGAATGCACACTCCCAATAGTTTTGCAGACAACAAACCAACGCTCGAGTGTAAGAAAGGCTGCTCGAGCGCAGAAAGCACCGCTCGTGCGTATAATACACTCTCCTAGTAGTTTTGCAGACTTGCAAAACTATTGAGAGTTAACGAAGTCCACTCGAGCGCAAGAAGTGCCGCTCAAGCGGAGTAGTAAAATTCTGGACAACAAAAGTTTGAAAACCAAGTAACCAATATGTTCCAAACACAACCATTATAATCCAATAGCCAAACTCAAAGGAGGGAGTATGAAGGGAAAAAGACATGAACAACACCACGAAACTCGAAAACCCGAGTCCAAGATACAAAAGGGTCGGGTTAAAACTGGAATCGCTATAGTATGTGTGTATGTATGTATATATATATATATAAAGATAAGATAGCAGTGGTATAGTGGTAGAGATGAGGTTGGCTTTGGTGTACGTCAACTTTGTTCACAATATCTGCCTCTTGTTCTTCATGAACTTGAGCTTCAGCTTGTTCGTGAGTATGACTCAGCTCCACCGAATTTGTTTAAATCTATTTATTTTGAGAAACTATAATCATCAACAACCCCGATGGGACAACCGCTCCGAGGTTAAAACTGGCGATTGTATTGAATCAGGATTCTTTATCACTAATCTTACCGAAACATCTCGAATCTATTAATGATATGAGATGTTGATGATTCAAATTTGATTTGGTTGTTGTATGTGCTGTTGAATTTTTATTTTTGACCTTGGATTTTTCTCTACCATTTGTTCTTTGTACAGATAGATAATTTTGAAATAATGTATCATTTTGGACAAGGATTTAAACAAATAAGGGATAAAAATTGAACAGATAATAAAATTATAGGACCTCTCTCTCTACTTGTGTATGTTTGAGAATTTGAATAGATAAGTAAAAAATTGAACAGATAAGGAATTTCAACAAGTAGATACAAATTTGAAAAATAATCCAAAAAAACTGAACAAATAAAAAGATATTTGAACAGATAGTCAAAAAAATTTAAACGGATAAAATATTTGAACAGATCGTTTAAAAAATTAAACAGATAGATTAAGGAGTGAAATTAAAAATAAAATGTCCTCAAAATAATAAATGAACTTCCCTCAAACTATTTCACAAATGGTAAATTCCGCACAATATATATATATATATATATGTCTAATGGACCTAAGACCTTATACCTTCCAATACCTACTAACTTGTGTCACGATCCAAACCCGCCCCTAAAAGTTTGGCATCGTAACCGGCCAGTAATCCAAGATTACCAAAGGCCTTCCTCTACAAACCATAAATAATCGGGGCTCGCGGAAGCAAAGACAAAATACTATAAGTCCAAAGAGCTGTGCATTTATATGAACAAATATTTACATGCCAAAAATGTTAATTTACCCACCTACATTACATAACAAGTACCAAATACAGAACACAAAACATAGGCACATGCTACAGATGTAAAACAAAACAAAACTCGCTAACGGCCTTCCAGGCCTAGCCCCAGCTCGGAGGCACACAAAACTCCTGGTAGGCTGCAAAACGGCGGCTCGGTCAAGACTCCGCCTAGGCTTGACTCCCAGAACGCTCACCTATAAATACATATATATAAACAGTGAGCTAAGCCCAGCGAATAACATTAAAGTAAAGGGGTTGTGAACGAATCCCATATAACATATATTCGTAAATCAAATTATTCATAATCATTCATATCAGAACATATCATAATGGTACATCTCACGGAACATAACACATAACGTCTTCCGACTAGAGTAATCAGTTCCGAACACCGATTAAACACATATCACCACAATGAAGTGGCTAACGAGATCTCGTATCATATTTTGTCATGGACCCGCATTTTCATGTCGTCCCCCATGACTTGGGACTATCCGTAGATGCCATACTAGATTCGCAAACAGGATATTCGTTCACAAAATCAAAATCACATTTCAAAACATAACTTAACGTATCATGTTTGAAATATAGTTCATATTAACATAACTTTACAGAAATGTTACTCACAGTGGGTTTCGAAAACCGATTGCACGGTCTTCAAGGTTTGACCTACAAATACAAACATTACAGCATGATTTCTTAACACATAGAGTAAACACATACTTGTAATCTCTTAATGGTGCTTCCATCTCATAGCCTTGTTATCATAACTTAATTAAGGCTTGGGAACCTAAATATAATGAGGATGTCAAAAATGCATTGGAATACCTGGTGAAATTTCTAAAAAAAAAAGGTCCCCGCTCGAGCATGGCTATACCCGCTCGAGCGGACTGTAAACTGTGACAAAGATACTGGATGCACGAAATCCCCGCTCGAGCGGCCTTCAAAAATCTGGGTGAAAACCAGTCCCATTTTCTGCTAAGCCGTGGGTCTCTCTTTTACCAAAATCAACTTCAAAATCATGAAATTCAGGGCCCAAACACTTGAAAACAACTTGATTTAAACATCAAAACTTCTAAACAAAACTCAAATGCAGCATGTACAACATCAAACCTTGAATTGAGATGAAAAATCATAAATATGCACACAAAAGCTTTATTTCTTAAATTCCATGGAGGTCTCCCTCAAATATGCCAAATCATAATTTTATGCTATGTATACACAAATTAAACATAAGTTCCCCTTCAATTCACTTATTTACCATGAAAACATGGATGAATCAACCTTATTTCAAGAAATTAGAAAGAGATTCTTACCTTAATTAATGAATTGGAGAAGTTTAAGCTTGATTCCCCTTTCTTTCCTCTTCTTCCCCCTTGCTTTACCCTTTCTCACGAATTCCCTCTCTTTCTCTTTCCCAAATATTTTCTTCTCTTGGTTTTGAGTCAAACAAGGGTCCTTATGTTTATCTTTAGTCATATATATAAAATTATGCCAAAAACTTGAGCAAAACATGGTTTAGCGAATCAGACGAAATTCAGTTCTCAATTAAATTTCCCAAATGACTCCAAAAATTCCTGGTATCACATAGGCGTGTTCAATTTCGTTTTCCGAACCCATTATGGTCGTCAATTTCAGTCTTGAAGTTGTAGTTCCAACAGATATTTTTCCAATTCAAACAGATGTTCTTCAATTAATTCATATAAACACATAATTAATTACTGATAATTGTGGTATACGTTTTGGGGTCATTACATTCTCCCCACCTTAGGAAGTTTGGTCCTCCAAACTTTACTTCTCCTGGCACAATCTCAGTCGGAAACAACTCGACGGTTCTATTCAGTTATTCAGCATGACAAAGTAGTTCTTGTATCAATCTCATAGCAGTGAAGGCAATATCATAGCAGTCAAACACATAGTGAACATATCTTGCACATAAGACTGGAGTCAACTAACAAGCTCCACATCGTTCAATGCAAATGTAGTAACATAGATGTAATAGTTCATAGCAAAGGTGATACCCACGGATTCAATCAGTAAGATAATTCCTATGTGTCCAAATGGTCAAACACGGCTTTCATTTGTCATTTCCTTACAATATAGTCCGACACTGTAGAAGTCGTTCATATGTGTTCACCAAATCAGTTTCATCAAAAGTCATATTGTTTCACGTCGTTCATATTCAATTGTTTTACCATGATTTACATATGTAAACTAATTTTTAATCTAATTTGTTCCATCACAGTCACATGTTCTATATTTTCCATCGCATAGGTAACATGACCAGCATACAATATATAGGAAAATCATACCTACGTTCGCTGTTCCAATATTCTGTGTCTTTTCTGAAACTAGGGCATAAACCCTTCCTTGCCTCAAGGTGTTCCCCTCGGAAGTAGATGTTGTGGTTGTCCTTGGTGTCATTGTTGATGCAATCCCGCTAGTAACGGGTCTCCCATTGTTTGGGTAGGCTTGGGAACAAGATTTGGCAAGGTGTCCTTTCTGTCCACATTTGAAACATGCTCCTGATATGCGGTGGCAAATGCCCCAATGTTGTCTCCCACACTCCTTACAGGTAGGTATGCCCACACTTCCACTACTTCCCCTCTTGATATTATCACCCATACTTGGGTTCAAATTCTCATTCACGGAGCCCACTGATTCACTAACCATTTCCACTTTCTGTTTCTTGAATTTCTTACTTTCTCCTTCAGTCATTGTTGTTGACTTGGACATTTTCAAGATAGCAATATTTGTTTCAGCCATCAAGGCTCTGTCAAGTACATTAACATACTTTTCTAATTTCAACACATTCACCCGGTTAAGTACCTCAACATGTAAGCCACCCTCAAATTTTCTTGCCTTCTTGTAATCTGTATCAACCATATGAGGAGCATAACGGGCTAATTCAGTAAATTTAGCTTCATACTCCGCTACTGACATGGTGCCTTGCTTCAACTGTTCAAATTCAGATATTTTCCTATCTCGCATACATTGTGGGAAATATTTTTCATAAAACATCTCTTTGAATCGACCCCATGTCAAGTCCCTATTCTCACCTCGAACGAGCATCCACCATCTTCTAGCTTCTTCTGTCAAAGTAAATGTTGCTAACAAGACTTATACATCAGTACACGGAAACACTTCAAAATTCTTTTCAGTTTCAAGTACCCATGCCTCCGCTTTTAATGGTTCAATACCTCCTGCGAATTCTGGTGGCTTCAGTTTCTTGTATTTCTATGTAAGAGTGATAATGTCATCATTATTGATCGGTTCCATTTGAACAGGTGGCGGAGGAGGAGGCGAAAATGGTTGTCTCTGTTGTTGTTGGTTTTGCTCTTGTTGTTGTCTCACCAACCCAGTTAAAGCTACCACCATTCTTTCTAATCGATCTATTCTAGCATTAGAAGATTCTGACTCATCTACATTCCTTGCGTTGGTGGTCTCCATTGGTCTATAGAACCCATAGCAGATAGAGCATTTTATTCTCAACATAGTGTTTCCTCTGTTGTCTCATCATTTACAATTCTTGTCTCATTTATATATTCAGAAACACACGCACACATGCACACATGCTTATGCCATGCCCTATTTCTTTTCTAGGACACCCTACAGCTCATATGGGCACGTGTGTGAGTAAATTAACTCGTGCTCTGATACCATTCTGTCACGACCCAAACCCGCCCCTAAAAGTTTGGCATCGTAACCAGCCAGTAATCCAAGATTACCAAAGGCCTTCCTGGACAAAACATAAATAATCGGGGCTCGCGGAAGCAAAGACAGAATACTATAAGTCCAAAGAGCTGTGCATTTATATGAACAAATATTTACATGCCAAAAATTTTAATTTACCCACCTACATTACATAACAAGTACCAAATACAGAACACAAAACATAGGCACATGCTACAGATGTAAAACAAAACAAAACTCGCTAACGGCCTTCCAGGCCTAGCCCCAGCTCGGAGGCACACAAAACTCCTGGTAGACTGCAAAACCGCGGCTCGGTCACGACTCCGCCTAGGCTTGACTCCCAGAACGCTCACCTATAAATACATATATATAAACAGTGAGCTAAGCCCAGCGAATAACATTAAAGTAAAGGGGTAGTGAACGAATCACATATAACATATATCCGTAAATCAAATTATTCATAATCATTCATATCAGAACATATCATAATGGTACATCTCACGAAACATAACACATAACGTCTTCCGACTAGAGTAATCAGTTCCGGACACCGATTAAACACATATCACCACAATGAAGTGGCTAACGAGATCTCGTATCATATATTTGTCATGGACCCGCATTTTCATGCCGTCCCCCATGACTTGGGACTATCCGTAGATGCCATACTAGATTCGCAAACAGGATATTCGTTCACAGAATCAAAATCACATTTCAAGACATAACTTAACGTATCACGTTTGAAATATAGTTCATATTAACATAACTTTACAAAAATGTTACTCACAGTGGGTTTCCAAAACCGGTTGCACGGTCTTCAAGGTTTGACCTACAAATCCAAACATTACAGCATGATTTCTTAACACATAGAGTAAACACATACTTGTAATCTCTTAATGGTGCTTCCATCTCATAGCCTTGTTATCATAACTTAATTAAGGCTTGGGAACCTAAAATATAATGAGGATGTCAAAACATGCATTGGAATACTTGGTGAAATTTCTAAAAAAAAAAGGTCCCCGCTCGAGCGTGGCTATACCCGCTCGAGCGGACTGTAAACTGTGACAAAGATACTGGATGCACGAAATCCCCGCTCGAGCGGAAAAACCTCCGCTCGAGCGGCCTTAAAAAATCTGGGTGAAAACCAGTCCCATTTTCTGCTAAGCCGTAGGTCTCTCGTTTACCAAAATCAACTTCAAAATCATGAAATTCAAGGCCCAAACACTTGAAAATAACTTGATTTAAACATCAAAACTTCTAAACAAAACTCAAATGCAACATGTACAAGATCAAACCTTGAATTGAGATGAAAAATCATAAATATGCACACAAAAGCTTTATTTCTTAAATTCCATGGAGGTCTCCCTCAAATATGCCAAATCATAATTTTATGCTATGTATACACAAATTAAACATAAGTTCCCCTTCAATTCACTTATTTACCATGAAAACATGGATGAATCAACCTTATTTCAAGAAATTAGAAAGAGATTCTTACCTTAATTAATGAATTGGAGAAGTTTAAGCTTGATTCCCCTTTCTTTCCTCTTCTTCCCCCTTGCTTTATCCTTTCTCACGAATTCCCTCTCTTTCTCTTTCCCAAATATTTTCTTCTCTTGGTTTTGAGTCAAACAAGGGTCCTTATGTTTATCTTTAGTCATATATATAAAATTATGCCAAAAACTTAAGCAAAACATGGTTTAGCGAATCAGACGAAATTCAGTTCTCAATTAAATTTCCCAAATGACTCCAAAAATTCCTGGTATCACCTAGGCGTGTTCAATTTCGTTTTCCGAACCCATTACGGTCGTCAATTTCAGTCTTGAAGTTGTAGTTCCAACAGATATTTTTCCAATTCAAACAAATGTTCTTCAATTAATTCATATAAACACATAATTAATTACTGATAATTGTGGTATACGTTTTGGGGTCATTACAACTTTTGTGGATTGTGAATCTCACTATTCAATGTAACTTCCTAATTAATAATAATTCCATAACCGCTATATACATATAGTGGCAACGTGATAATATATTATTAGACTGTTTTAGTGATGATGCAGTATTACCATTGTATTTAATTTTTTTGAAATAATTACCAACAATTTATATTGATTGGACTTACTTATCTGTAAATCTTAAGTGTTTTTTTTTTTTAATTTTATATAAATCTTGTATGTAACATTGTTTTGATAATAAGAAAATTTTAAGACTTTTTAGATATGTTTTGTGTTTGTAAAATGATTATTTGATATTTATAATGATCTTAAGAAGTTTATTAAAGTAATAAATGATTCGGACATTTAGACTTTTGTTTGTGAATTTTGATTAATTTGTGTTAGTTTGCATTGAAATATAATATGGAAAGTGTAACTAGTTGAATTGTATTTGTTAATTGAGTCAGGTGGCCTCCTATCTATCATCCATCTGCTTAGTTGGCGGATGCGGATGGATTCAGCTGTTTAGGCTTTACTATTTTATATTTCTTGATCTATTAATTTTTTACTATTTCGAGCCTTGTTTAAATCCAAAATTTTGTATTCTCTATTTTTTATAATTAAAATGAAACTCAAACTTTCATATTTCATACATAGCTAATGTTATTACTAAATAAAATGTCCTCTTTTTTTTTTTTTTGACATATAAAGCACAAAACTATAATATCATTTTCTTATAGAGGTTTGGCAGATCGCATTGAGTTGGGTGACCACTTATCTGCCATCCGTCTGAATATAGGCAGATTTAAAACATCTCCATTCCCATCTGCCTATGCATACTATCGAAACCACTTAAAAACAAGTGGATTAGGTCGTATCGATTAGTTTTGGTGAATTCATCAGGTCTATGAGCACGCCTAACAAGACCGGTTCGTAACTGTCCGAAATTTCGTTGGTTCATGGAGGAAAGGCAGGCCAGGCCACAAACAAAATTGGGCCCTTTAGGTTTTAGTTAAATAATGATGTGTAAGGTTGAGTATGGTCCGAACTGATTCAGATTGAGGTAAAATTAGGATCAATCCATTGTATACAGTTTCATAAAAATTAGAACCAAATCAATTCATTTAAATCATGGAATGAATCTGAACCAAACCATTTCAACACGGTTCAGCTCAGTTTGGAATCACGATTTCAAATAATTTATTCACAAGAAAAATCATATAACATTTTTAAAAATATTCAACCTATCATAAATTTAAAAATAATAATAACATGCCCACTACACAAAAACATAACATGAAGCAAATATTGTTAAACATTAATCTATGGTTTTTGTTAAAGATGTAAGAAAAATTGATAAAACTGAGTTGACCGATTGAAATAGAGCGAAATTTTAGTTTTTGGTATGTTTTTCATAATATACGGTCTATTTTGATTTTAAATTTTTTTATACCGTTGCAAATCGAACCAACTGAATATTATATTTAAATATTTTTATATCATAATTTCTTGAACGTTATATGAGAAGTAACTAAAATAATACACTTTTGTGATAAAAATTGGGGAGAAAAACATTATAGAGCAATTTTCATATATTTTCTTCATTTATTTTCAATGTAAAATTCTATAATCTATAAAACCTTTTAAAATTTCATGTAAGTTTCTCTTCTATATCAAACCGACAAAATCGATAAAATGTAACCGTAGCATACAGTCTATATCGGTTTCTCGATAATAAAAATTGAAACGATCGGTTCGGTGCTGAATATACTCTTAGCATCGACCGAAACGAACCGTTTACACCTCTAATTTTTGTGGTAGGTAAAAATTGAACCACCATTGCTGCAGTGGCACTCCGACGTGAACACGGTGGATTTTGGCCAAAAACACTCAAGAAAATATGAAGAACCCTGCAGGTGAGCAGCCAGTGGACTCTCTAATACTTAAGTTAGAACACTTGAAAGTAATAGAGTAAGAAAATATAAGAATATGAGCAACCCAAAGTGATTGTAATTAATTGTCTACCTTTTTCCTCACTTGGTATAGTTTTATATAGCCTTCAAAGTGACTGTTAGAGTTGATTCTACTAATCGTGCCACTCCTCGTGTTCAATCCACTTTTTCTAGGATTATGTTCCATTATCGGAGAATTCTAATAGTGGTTCTCCCTTAAAGTAAGGACCAAGCTTTGACCAAGTCTTCCCCTAAGGGTCATGCCTTCTAGACCTGGCCTTCTAGCCTGGACCCTGGACCTGTTCCTCTGGTCCTAGACTTGCATGTTTGGACTTGGACCTCTAGTCTTTGTTCTTTTGGTCCATTGGTCCTGAACTTACATGTTTGGACCTAAACCTCCGGTCCTGGTCCCCTAGTCTTATAGGCTTACTATTGTGCTCGTCAAACTTTATCCTGCTCAGATTCTGCATATTTTCTACTCAAAATGAAATTCTTTATTTTTGTTCCCACAGTTGCCCCTTAACTCCGACTTTTCCAAGCCTAGCGTAGGGGAAAGTTGGAGTTCATCCAAGTCAAAACTATCTATACTAGAGCGGAAAATTCAACTGTTGATTAGCAGACTTTTTATATTTAAGTAATTTTAAGTGAAAGAACACAATTACAATCCATACTGGATTATCCAACTTGCTTGTACTTAATTGCTAAAAATTGCACCTACAATTCAAGTTGGATAGTCTAACTTTCTTGTACTTAGGCAATTGCTAGAAATTGGACCTAAGTGAAAGAACAGAGCTACAATCTGAGTTGGATTGTCCAACTTTCTTGTAGTTAGACAATTTCTGGAAATTGGACCTAAGTGAAAGAATATAATTATAATCTACCCTGAATTGTCAAACTTTCTTGTACATAGGGAATTGCTGGAAATTGCACCTAAGTTAAAGAACATAACTACAATCCGAGTTGGATTGTCCAACTTTTTATACTTAGGGAATTGTTGGAAATTGCACCTAAGTGAAAGAACATAACTATAACCCGAGCTGGATTGTCCAACTTTCTTCCCTTTGAACTTAAGTTATTCAGAAATTTTCTGATCTTCCACCAGCTTGTTGTACTGGTCAATTTTGATTCATAGATTAAAAACTTCTCTTACTGGTTTCTTGGAAAGGGACTTCCATAATTTATCTCCTGGTGACAAGCCATGCTTAAATGTGGTGATTGCTACTTGATTTGAACAGTTCTCTTCAACTTTATAAAAGGTCTCCTAGTAAAGTTGGGAATACTGCTTGACGTTGATCTCCTTAGGAGATTTTTGAGAGGGCTAGCAAAGCATTCACATCGTTAGCACACTTGACGTTGATCATAAAGCGCTTCACATGACTATCTGGAAACTATTGCCAACTGTCAATAGACCCTTCATGAAGTTGTCAAACCATTGGCTGGCTACTTTTCCTAGGCTAGATAGGAAGACCCTATACATAAGTGTCTCATTCCTGTTCCAAAGGGACATTGCATGGCGTTGTGACAAAGATGGTCCAAGGGATCTAACAAACCATTGTAAACCTCAAACTTTAGGATGTTGAAATTTTTTGGAGGCTCCATCTTATTAATACCCTACTAAAAGGAGAAGTGATCATATCAAGCCTTGGTTCTGTTGACCAAACCACATTCCTTCAGATGCTCTTCGATATGTTTGAACTCCACTATTCTATTTGGATAGGTGTTGGAGCACGCAGTTCTGTTTGGACAAGTGTTGAAGCATGTCGTTTTGCTCGAATAGGTGCATGAGTAGGATGTTCAGCTCAGATAGATGCTGGAGCACGTTGTTTTGCTCAGGTAGATGCTAGAACACACTTTTTTATTTGGACAAGTGTATGAGCATGATGTTCTACTTGGACAAATGTTGGAGCACATTGTTCTGCTCAGATAGGTACAGAAGCATGATGTTCTACTTAGACAGGTGTAAGAGCAGGATGTTATGTTCAAATAGGTGCATGAGCATGATATTCTACTAAAATTGTTCGATCCGAGCTGATTTACAATCTTGAGCTGCCTTTTAGTCTGAGGTTTGAGTTGATATTGTTTCAATTTTTTGACTTGTTCAAACAATTTCTTGAGTTGCTTGTCCATTGCATTGATGATTTTGTCTCTCGAGCTAACTCATGCAACTAAATGCCGCATTTTGCTCGGTCTTCCATGGGCTAAAACTCCAGCCAAATGCTGCCTTCTAAATCTAACGGGTGTGTCCATTGAACTGGAGGGCATAAAACGTCATGTTCTTCACCGGTTGGTAGGATGCCATTTTCTTTAGTCATTAATGATTGAAAAATGAATGAACTGAAACTAGCAAAGACTAGAGCAATGGTTTTTTGTTACAAATTTCGTACAGACGACGCTAAATTGTGATGGATGAAAATTGAACCACCTTTGCTGTGGCGGCACTCTGGCGTGAACACGGTGGCACTTGGCCTGAAACACTCATGAAAATATGAAGAACCCGGCGGCTGGTGGTAGTAGGGGATTATCTGATACTTAAGTTAGAAGCTTGAAAGTAATGGAGCAAGAAAATAAAGAATAAGCAGCCCAAAATATTTGTAATTAAAATTGTCTACCTTTTTTCTCACTTGGTATGGCTTTATATACCTTTAAAGTGACTATTGGAGTTGGTTCCACTTTCTCTACCACTACTCACGTTTAGCCCACTTTTTGTGGTACTATGTTCCACTATCCTAGAATTCTAGGAGTGATTGGCCCTTAAAATAAGGACCAAGCTTTGACCAAGTCTACCCTTGAGGGCCATGCCTTCTGGATTTGGCCTTCTTGCCTGGACCCTAGACCTGGTCCTCTGGTTTTGCACCTCTGGTCCTAGACCCGCATGTCTAGACTTGAACCGCTAGACTTGGTTCTTTGGTTCTTGACCTGCTTGTCTGGGCCTAGATCTCTAGTTATGGTCTCTTGGACTCTTGTGGTCCTGGTCCCTTGGACTCTTCTGGTTCCAGATCTCAGGACTTGATCTTGGACCTGCATGCCTGGACCTAGATCTCTAGTCCTGGTCATTTGGTCTTATAGACCTATTATTGTGCTCATCAGAGTGTATCCTACTCGAATTCTACACATTTTCTACTCGGAATGAAACTCTTCATTTTTGCCTCTCACAATTATTATTATTATTATATTAATATGAAATGTTATGAATTAGGGTTTGGTTTTCTATATAAGGTGGTAGAATTGTATTCATCACGGAATATGGTATGTATATGGTTTAAGTTACATAAGGTTCATTTCGGTTTAATCTAGAACTATGAACTTAAATCCATAACGATCCGTGGAGATCAGTTCTCCAATTTTTCAAATCAAAACTGAACTATGAATTCCAAAAATCAAACTAAATCTATCAATTGGACTAAGTCAGTTTGATTTGTAGATTTTTTAATTTTCTTACTCAGCCTTAACGATGTGAGCTGGAAGACTAAAGCCCACTATAATAAAGATGGGCCAAAATCTGTAACGTGTAAAGCTCTATGGACTTTGCAACTTATTTCCTAACTTGAAATCAATTTATGCTTAGACCAAAAAAAAGGGAAAAGAAAAAAGTGTTTATGCATAAAACTGATAATTAAAATTATAGAAATTAAATTGACATTAAAAAAATAATAACACAATAACTATAAGTATAATTTTTCTTCATCAATTTATTTATTTATTTTGTTGATGCACTACTCTGCAGCTTTTCACAGCACACTTGATAAAGAATATTAATAAAGGGAGGTATTGTTTAATTTCATTAAAACCATTTTGTCCATTTTGAAATCCAAAGTGCTTGGTCTCATATCTCAAGTACTGCTTAGGATAAGAAGAGTAAAACTGTCACCTTATATATGTTTTCATGGCCAAAATTTTAATCTAAGATAACACCAACTACTAGTGCCCAAAAGAAAATCCAAAATTTTGCTTAGAATTTGTAATTAATGGCTGAGATTCATCAATTGAGTGGTCAAACAACAAATTTAAAATATACACACTATTGATCTACAATTAAGGGTAATTTTTTAAACACTTTTATGGCTTGTCATTAATTACTTTCTGTTTAACCCATAAAAGTTAAAATGCGTGACAAAATTTAGGAAAATAGAAATAAATGACAAGAAAATAACATACTAGTCCTTATTTTTCCATGCATTTTGAAATGATTACCTAATTTTGATTTTTGAACTTTTATAAATTAGAGGGTCATTGCAAAAGCAAGTACCATAAACTCTTATAACTTGAATATAAATAAATCATTCATTAATTTTTAAAACAAATCCTGGGTATGTAGAATTAGTTTTCTATAATTGTAGTAATTTATTTGCATGTCATGTGTGTCTGTTTCATGCAAATATACCAAAGGTTAGAAAGAAAAAAGAAGGAAAGATGAGAGTAGAGTAGTAGGACACAAATTATATATTATATTAAGCTACCATCAACATGAAAGGTCTCGCAGGGGCTTTTACTCAAGCTACCACAGCTAGCCAATCCTCTTCTTACACGTGCAAAAAGATCTTATTATGAAAAATCTACTTTCAAAAAAAATATGTATCAACAACAATCTAGAATTGACCCCCTTCAAAACTTTGGCCGAATTGCCAATTAGCAGGTACCACATTGTAACTTGTCACAGTTCTACCGTCACTGGTGGTCACTTGAAAAGACAAACTTTGGCCATTGAGATAAGACTTGCTCTGCCAGTTTTGGCCCCAGTTTCTTGACATAGCTTGCCACCCTGTCTTGGATCCCTTGATTGACACTGCATGGACATCCCCTACACCCGCGACATTGGTGATCAAAACCAAGTTAAAGTAGGAGTGGCCATTCATGGTGAACCTAATTCCTCCTTTCTTGATGCAAGGCACCCTGTCACAAATCAACTCAATTCTCATTAATCAAATTTTAACATGGATTAAATCATATAAAAATTATGAAAGAATAGTATTTTTCGTGTTATTTTTTACCTTCGGAAGACAACGGGCACGATTCCAGCACGATATTGAGCAATTTTCAAGAAAGCAGGCTCGGACAAGTCGAAGTGTTGGAGAGGAGGGTTGCACCAACCACCATTGTTGTTAGGCAGAGCATAGTTAGGTGGGCAAAAGTTTGTAGCGGTGACGGTGATGGTGGCAGGGAGGCACCATTTGGGGTCGTTGTTGCATCGTATCTCGTAGCAAGCCCCGCAGCTGAACCCATTGTTGAACAAAGCTGTGCTTAGTGCTGTAGTGCTTGTTCCATACCCTTGATTGTACAAATTTCCATACCCACAAGCTCCTCCTGCAAAACACATTAGTGACAAAAATATAACAAATTATGAACTTTGGAGATTAAATTGGAATAAATAAAAATTAAGAATTATAGTGTAGCATTTTTATACTAGTGTAATTAAGCTAAATTTAGATATTGAGAAGGTAGAGGCAACTAATAAAGTTTGTACAATTTGTACATACCCATTGTCCCGGAGGCATCAAGGCCGCCATAAAAGGTGGCATGAGCGCTCTGCCAACCTGCATTGTTGGCGATGGTGCCTTCTAAGTGTAGGTTGATCATTAAAATGAAGAAACAAGTGTTGCAAAAGAATTGGTTAGTGGCCATTGGATGTTTTTGAAGACTCCTTCAGATAGCTCTTGTGTGTAAGGTGGTGGTGTTGTATGAGGCTTATGCTGAGGGAGGTGAAGATGGTGGCTATTTATAAGAGAAGTGAATCAGAGAGAGAGAGAGAGAGGATTCAAATTAAATAAAGAAGGAAATCAATCTGTTTTCTATAACGTCTCAATCTGTTTTCTATTAACTTATAATTAGTAATATTAGATTTTTTTTCATCATTCTTGTGCAACTGCTACTAAATGCTACATTTAATTTTCTATAATGTCAATTTATTTTTTTCTATTTTTCCCCCCTCATTATTACTAAGTATATAACGGTTGGAATTGTTTGGAGTTGCATGAAAAACTTTTTCTAACTGAAGAGGTTAATATATATATGTATATATTTACTCATTTTAATAAAGAAAATTTATCATATTTTAATGTGTATTATATGATATTATGATTTTTTCTAAAAAATCGCAACACATACTAGGTAAGTCATCATTTTTTCATAATTATCAAACAAAAATCAGTCAATATATCTTATGCATAATTGTTTTATTATGTAATGTAAACACGTGTGTGTATATACTAGCAGTATATTTTAGAGAAAAAAATAGATATAGATTTTTACTTTAAATATGTTATGTTAGTCTTTTTTAAACAATAATATTTAGACTTCACTTAAATTACTTATCTTTATTTTATAACCTCTCAAAAGGAGAATGTGAAAATTATTATTATTTTTAAATTCTTAATTAAATAAATCATCAACATGACATTTTCAAATTTTTTTTTTTTTTAGGTTCAAGCTATTTGAAACACAATCAAAATTTACTTTCTTTTCTTAACTATAAAATGAAAATTAAAATAATATTTGAGCATGTTGTTTGATAAGACCAAAAGAATAAATTTCATTGTTATTATTTACATATTTAACTCAACATGTTCAATAATTAAAATTTTCATTATTATCATTAACATTTCAAATGAAATTTTTGTAGTATAATTCATGTTATTCTTAATTTTTTAGGTTCTTACTTAGATTTAATTTTTAAAAATTAAATGTATGAGAAATATCATCATATTGAACAAAAATAACACTTTCATGACGTGTATTTTTAAAATTTAATAAATTTTTATTGAGACTTTGAGCCTCAACGACTCAACAACATTTTGTTTTATATAAAACCATGACTTAAATGATTTTTAAAATATTGTGATATTAATTAAAGAGCCACGTGTATGTCAATATTTCATAAATTGAAGACAAAATAACGTTTTTCTATATAATATAGTAAATTAGATTTAATCGAATTAGCATCAAAGCAAGTTTTTGGCTCAATTTCTAGTCTAAAATGAGTAATGTTTAAAATAAAAAAAAATTTATCAAGAAACACTTCATGAAATTTTTTTATCTTTTGATTAGTGTGCGACATTTTATTATGTGTAATCCAAATATAAAAAATCTTAATGAAGCATTTTATAATTTTTTTTTTTTATAATTCCTAACATTACTTGTCTAAAATTATGTCAAATCATTTTATTGGTCAAGGCATAACTCATAGATAAGAACTTTTTTTTTTTTTTTTTTTTTAAGATTGAGAAGAAAACATCTTCATTGCAAAAATCGATAAAATATCAAATCAATCATGTACAATGGTATCACAAGATCTCAAAAAGAAATAAACAATTTTCATAGAAGAAACGATCCAAACCTCCATAAAGGAGGAGAAAAGGTTCCCATAAGGAAGGGAAACAAACCTCTACACATGAAGGATTAATACATCACCAAACTAAGAAGTAAGAAAACCACAAAAAAAAAAAAAAAGAAACAAACAAACAAACAAAAAACATATCCAAGTCACTACTGAACTCATCAGAAACTCTATTACTTTGCACCTCCTTTTTTCTTTATTGATGTAATCCGCTTTGTACTTCGTACTAGTTTTATTTCATCAATAAAGTTCTTTTTTTGCTGATCAAAACAAAAAAAAAACTCTATTACTTTGCAGCCTTCCATTTGGAATCTAAAGACTTCACATCTGCTGGTTAAGACAGAATATTGAGGATGAGGTGGTCGTCTAGTGTAAAACAAATGTGTTATCTAGCGTCATCCTTCAGATTGTTAAAAGATTTGAAATCAGATATTAAAGTTTTGAGTTCGAAGGTAGAAAAAGTAAGACAATAATGCCCAAACTGAAGAGGTAAACATCATTTGTAGATTATGAAAATGATTGAAAGGCGGGGGAGGGATATCGGAGAGGTGGGGGGAACCACTACCATCTCCCTCTCCCCTTTAGAAAAATTTAGAGAGAAAAGTAGAAGGCATTTAGGGTTTAGGGAAGACGGTGTGTTTTATATGCCATAAACTAATTCATAGATAAGAACTTTAGGCTAGGCTTAATTTTTTGTTTTGTTTTGTTTTGTTTTGTTTTTGTTTTTGTTTTTTGACCAAACTATTTGGATTGGACAAACAACGCGGTTATCATTAAAAGATTAAGTGTATTTATAATTTACTTGAAGAATAGTTTCGTAATCTACCTAACGTTTTAAATTTTTTTATTTTGTTAAGTTATGTATAATTCATACTTAAAATAATTTCTATAAATTTTTAAAATGGATAATGTTAGGATGACCATGTTTTGATATTATATTTGATGATATGTAACGTGTCACCTTATGATATGATAACCACATGGTTAGTATTTAAGGCACCACCAGATTGTACCAAATGTGATTGTCATAGCATTACTAAAATTTCATTTTTGACTTTTAAAAATTAAAGAAATTTTTAAAAAAAAAATTTAGATTTTTCATCTAAACATTTTCAAATGAGATGTGGTTAAAATATAAATAAGATTTTGTTTCGGAATTTCTATTAAATGGTCATCAAAATTTCAATGAAAGTTGCAAATCAATGATATTTTTGCATAAAATATTTGCAAATGTGTGAAAAAGTTTATAACTTTAATTATTAAAAGTGATAAAGTTTATCATTGATTTGTAATTTCTTTTAAACTTACACTGAAGTGCAATTTTCTCAAATTTGAATGTAATATAGATGGACCAATAGTTTCATGCCACATACATTTTTTAACTTTCAAAAATAAAAATTTTAATGAGATGTAATTTAAATATAACTAAGATTCTATTGTGGACTTTGTATTTAAATGTTTAAAATTTTCAATATAATTGGATGGGCCAATAGTTTTTTTTTTTTTTTTTGAATCAGCAAAAAGAAACCTTTATTGATGAACAAACCATACAAGATGAGATTACATCAAATAAAGGAGAGGAAGGGGTTTAGGGAGGAACCAAACCCAATCAGGAAAAGGAAACCAAACAAAAGAACAAAAAAATGCATACAAGGACCTAAACTCAGCTCACACACAAGCAGAACACTTCCAAGGGCGGATGCAGATGCAGACCAACAACTTGTAACCAAGAGCAGATCACAGGCAGATGCAGACCAACAGCAGACCAAAACAACCTCCCAAAACTCATAGCCCATTGTTCTTTCAGCTTTTGCCCCACCTTAATGATCCTTAATAGTCCCATTGAGGCTCCAAACCAACCACCAGAACCAACCCCTTCCTGACATTGTATTGAAAAAAGCCTGAAGGAATTCTCCAACCTGAAGGAAGTCACCAAGAGTAGGCAGCCACAAAATTCACTTCATGACCAGAAAAAGCACAGGCTACACATCATTTAACACATCTCCCCTGGTTCCATATGACTACACCTCTGCCCTCAGCAGCACATTTTCCTGCAAAAATTCCACCACCATACCTCAGCACCAAATTTGAGCAGAACCAAGCTAAACTAGCACTAGAGTTGAGAGCAACACTGCAACACACTTCAGAATTTCAACACACAGAGCTTCAATACACACATCAGTATATTTATTGCAGATATTCAACACCACACAGATGCAGAGCTTCAGAAATTAAACAAAAAGATACAGATCTTCACCCAAGCTAACCCTACCCCTCTAACACTGCATATACACAACAGACCCAATAGCAGTAGCAGACACCAGCAGATCAACACATTCCAACTAACACTACATATCACTAGCAGTCCCTCCCCAAGCACCTCCTAAGATACACTACCAAAATTCACAGGTACCTGCCAGAGATACACCTCCTTACTTGCCTTAGATTGACCACAAAATCTTGCACAGTGAATTTATGCTTAGTGAACAAATGTTTCAGCCAAGCAGCAACTCTAACTTTAATCACTTCACATGCCTCAGACAGGATTGGAGTTGATGCATTGAACACTACTTCATTTCGAAGCTTCCACAAGGACCACAACACAACCAGAGGGACTCCCTGCCAAATCCTCCTGTCTTTTCTACTGAAGTATTCCCCATCCCACCATAAGATTATTCCTTCAACAAACCCAGGTAAAGCCCCTTGAACGTCCCACCAGTTTAGCATTTCAGCCCACACATTCCAAACAAAAGGGCAGGACACCAACACATGATCCACAGACTCATTCACAGTTTTGCAGAACATACACAAAGTTGAAGCAGTGTTTTGAAGCACACCGATTTTTTGAAGAAACACAGAGGTCTTAAGTCTACTCCTCCATGCTAACCACCCAAAAAATTGTACTTTGGGACGCAAATATTTAACCCACACCTGTTTGCTCATTCTCAGACTAGGGTCTACACTTGCACAAGCCCTCCTAAAAAACAAAAGACACAGAAAAAACACCAGATGAAGCAGCTGCCCACACAGGCTTATCCACTTGATCAGCCACAAGACTAGGAGCTGTATCCAGAATGTTTATGAGCCGAACCACCTCATTCTCTTCCCAGTGATACAACCTTCTTCTGAAAATGGAACACCCAATGCCCTTCCACTTCTTTTCTCACGTACGCTGTTCTAACTGATTCCTCTTTTTCCACAGTCAGCAGAAATAAGCCAGGAAATTCCTCTTTTAAACAGGTAGAGTGACACCATTTTTCCCACCAAAACTTGACTGAACTCCCATCCCCCACCTTAATCTTCCAATTATCCATGTAAAAGCTCAGAATGAGACTATTTGATGAAGCAATGTTGCTAATGGCCAGCCAAACACTAGATACCTTGCTACTAGTGCAAGGAGATGGTACCCACTTAGAAAAATTGACTTTATACTTACTACAAATCACCCTTCTCCACAACGCTTCTTTTTCAAACCCAAACCTCCACCACCATTTAACTAATAAACAATCATTTACCAGCTTCACTCTTCGCAGTCCCAAGCCCCCTTGATCCACTCTCTTAACCAGTTCCTCCCACTTTACCAGGTGGACCCTTCTCCTTATTTCAGACCCTCCCCAAATAAAAGATTCCTGCAGCCTCTCAATCACTCTAACTACCCCTTGAGGCATTTTAAACAAGGATAGATAATACACAGGTAGTGAGGCCAAGACAGATTTGATCAAATTTAACCTACCAGCGTAGGACAGGAGCTTCCTCTTCCAACTAGCAAGTCTGCAACGGACTTTATCCAGCACTGGTTTCCAAGTATCTTTCCTATTAGGATTAGCTCCTAGTGGCAGGCCTAAATATTGCATGGGCAACTTCATAATCTTACAGTTAAGGATAGATGCAAACCTGGCAAAAGATTCCTCTGGGACACCCACTCCACAAACTTGACTTTTGTGATAATTTTCTCAGCCCCAACATAGTCTCAAAACACCTTAGTATTCTCTTCAGCTTTCTGACCTTCTTAGCTTCAGCGTCACAAAATAAAATAGAATCATCTGCAAACTATAGATGGGCCAATAGTTATATGTCACGTATATTTCTTAACTACTAAAAAATAAAAAATAAAAATAAAGATTTAAAATTGTGATTGATTTTCCATAACAATGTCATAAATTAAATAATTTTTTTTTTTTTTAATTCCACACATCAAGGAATTTGAAAGGTAAGAAGTAAGGAATTTGAAATATATTACCATAATAATCAAAGAGTCAATAATCTATAATTACAATTTATGACAATGGAAAGGCCAGAAATTTTATCACACTATTTTTATATTTTGTTAATTCAAAAGTGTAGAAAAAAAAATGGATTAAGAGTTTTGACTTCATATACATATAAATGGTTTTTTTTTTTTTTTTTTATCAGCAAGAAGAAATCTTTATTGATGAAATCATAAAACGAGTACATCAATAAAGAGGAACTCGGAGCTACATTAAGCTCGGAGCTCCAGTGTAGACACCCCATTTTTGACCGTCCTCAAGACTTGGACGTCACCGTTGGAACACTCGGTGATTATCCATGTTTGTGTTCGTTTGGAGTTCCCAGAGTTCTCGGCTCGCGCGCCGTGCCTCAGGACCTCCGGACTCGACCGTTTGTGTTTGGTTTTGCACCAAACACTTGTGTTTTGCCTTGGAAGGGCAGGGAATGCTTTGTGAGGCATCCCTACACACCACCGACTGGGGCTAGAGGCCACCGGCTGGCTAGAGTTGCCATCGGCACTATATTGTGCCGGTCGGCATTCTTTTGTGCCGGTCGGCACTCAATTTTGTCAAAATGACATTTTTTGCCGGCCGGACACTGTGCACTTGCTTTCTGAGATATTTTCAGACAGCTGTGTGCCATTGGCTTCCCCTCCATACACGTGTATGGAGGGATGAGCCCTTGGTTGCTTAGCTTGTAAGTCTTACAAGTTCTATAAGAGGAAGGCTCTTCTTCTTGGCTTAGGGTTGGATTTCTTGAGAGGTTTTCATCCATTTTAGACAGAGAGGAAGCTCTGGTTTAGGTTAGAGAATACATATCTATCCTATATCTATCCTTCTCTTGTTAAACTAGGTGTTTTGTGCCTTACTTTTGCACACTAGCACCTAGTGTTTCACCTTTCTTGGGACAGAGGTTCTAGAGGTTGGTTTTTGGTGATTCTTGGTTGGTTTGAAGCTCAAAGAAGCCATCACATCATCTTTGTTGAAGAAGGCTACAAGGGTAAGAACTTAACTCCCTTTTTACCCCATTCTTGTACCTTGTTTTACTTGGTTTAAAACATTTTTTGAGCTTAGTGTTTGGCACAAAAAAGTTCTGATTTTTAACCCTCTTTGTTGTATATTAAGAGTGTTTAGTGGTTTGGGTAGGTTTGACCACCCTTAGGCCTTGAAAAGGTCACTTTTTGTGCTATTTTGTGAGAGATCCGAGATTTTGGTGATAGGATCTCTTCATCACTGAAATCTTGAGGGATTTCAGTGGTGAAGAGCATGCCTTGAAGTCTCAAGAAAGGGGAGGGTCCCCCCCTCTCCTTGGTGTCCTTAAAAAGGGCAAACTTTGCTTCCTTATGGAGCTTCATGCTTGAGTGTGTGTTGAGCATGTTTGACTTGTTTCCCATGCTTATATTTCCATGTTATAACAGGATTTCAAGTTGGTTTTGGTCTCTTATGCATGCTTAGCATAGTTATCATGTAATGCCTTGTTATGCCTTAACATGCACTAGGTTGTATGCCTTCATTTTTAGCATGTTTTAGGCCTTGATTCATGAAGCTTTTGTGCTTATTTTAACATGTTTTAGGTCTGACCATAGTTATTTGGTTTGATTTTAGCATGCTTAATATAGCTCCTTTGTATGGTGGCTTGTTGGTCTCAAGTGTGTGCATGTGTAGCATGTGTTGTTTGCATTATTTTGGTGGTTTGGGGCCACTTGACATGCAATTTCAGTCCCCTTGGGTGCTTGTATGCTTGCCTTAGTGGCCTTGTTAATGCTTTAGGAGCATGTGTTGTATGCCCCTTGTTTTGGCTTCAATGTATGCCTTTGATTTAATGACTCTTAGATGCCATCTAAGTAGCCATTTGGCTTTGTTTTGACATGCTAGAAACCTGTTTTAGGTTGATTAGTGCATGCCACGTATGTTTGTGCAAAGTGTGGTTTAATGCCCTATTAGCTTGCCTTAAGCCTAGGCTATTTGCATACTTGTTTGATTTGATTTGTTGCATGATTTGGCATCATGTTTGAAATGAATTTGAGAGCTTTTAATGCATGCTAATAGTCCATGTTTGAATCATCTCAAGTGTGCTTGAATGTCGTTTTGTTTGTGCCTTGGAGTGGGTACCTTAACATGTGCATGCGGGTGCGTGTCTAGTCTCCATTTCTAGGCACTTTAGTCACTGGGTTTAGGTCTTTTTGAGTTGCCTAACTCATGTCTAAATCCATTATTCCATTGGTTTGCATGCTTGCCTCATATGCTTGTTTGTATGCTTGCATGAGCACCTTGCATTGTCCATATTGCATACTAGTTTGCCATGCTTAGGGCTTCATCATATTGACATGCATGCCAAGCCCCTTTAAGTGAGTTTGATGGAGGTTTGGCACCCTTGTTTGATTATTTGGTTTGCATGCATTTTATAGTAAAGTTGCATTCTTGATTCTTAGGGCCATCGTGCATGAAAATGCGCGATCGGTGGTCCGAGGATCGAGGCACATGCCCCATTGAGTCATTAACATGATGTGGGATGTGTTTTGTGCATACATGCTTTGAATTACCTTGCCATGCATAGTTTGTCCTCTGCTGTGAGTTGCAGGATCTGCAGAACATTTTGTGCAGACCGGCATTTTTAGTGCCGACCGGCAGTGCTTTCCCAGCCGATGGAACAATTCAGTGCCGGTGGCCTCCTCCTTCAGCCGGTGGTGCTCTGCCCCAGCCGGTGGTACTCCCTAGTGCCCTGAGAGGCACTCCTGGGATTTTGGTAATTTTCTGAGGAGGAGAGCAGAGGAAACAGAGGCAATCCGTGCACGGCAGTGCGGTTCCGAGCCAGCCCCGAACACGTGCTGCATCCGGCCCTCATCCCGAGGCGGTTTAATGCTTAATTAGATTAATTAATTTATTTAATTAAGTTTATAATTTGTAATATTTAATTAGCTAGAGTAGTTAGTTATTTATTCGGTTCTGTATTATTATTCGGCCCTCCGAGCGAGGGCAAAATTGTAATAAGTGTGTGTGTGAGTGGGTGCATGTCTTCCAACCCCCATTTCTTTCTACCCTTTTATTTACTGCTTACGATGGTAGATTAGGGCACGTCTATTTTAGCATACCTTATGCAACGCATGCGTGCATTCATGCATTTGTTTACATGCACCGGGCTCGGTACATCATACAAACCGCATTGCAATTTTCGATTCCAAATTGAATACGTGCTATTCGCACATTTCATATGCCATGTTTAGGGTTAGCCGAGCCTACTCTAGATTGCATCTATGTCTGTGTTGCATTAGCCATTTAACATGAACTAGGTCATGCATGTTTGCTAACCGGGTTATTGTATTTGGCACGGAGTACGATGTAAGTTTTTATGCTTTAGCATAGCGCATGCGTGTGAATGCTAACATGACAGTATGCCTGCCATGCGGCTAAATGCTTATATGAGATAAACTGTTTGAATGCCTGTGGGTGGAGGTTGGACTGCGTGAGTTGGAACAACTCATTGAAATCCGTATTTTAGCCTACTTGCGAGTAGCAGAAACTAACACGTTTTTCGAGACAAAACGGATATGCAATGCTTATTTCCAAATTAGGCAATCTAGTCTATACTTGTTTGCTGTGCGCATAACATAGTAATTCTAGGCTAATAAACGGAATAAGAACGCGTAATGTTTTCAAAATTGGATATCACGGTTAGTAGAGGCCGGTTTTCGGACCGTGCGAAGGGGGTGCTCATAGCTGACCTTCCCCGATCGTACCCAAGCCCGAGCCAAGACATTTGGTGATGACGGACACGTGGCCTTCGGCACCGAGTCAGGGTTTCCTAAATTTCCCATTTTAAAAATATTTAGGTGGCGACTCTGTAATCTGGCAAAGCAGTCCATGTTTGGCACTACTTTTCAAAAATCTGTTTTCTCAAACGATTTGCCAGAGTTGGACTCTTTGGTTCAGATTTAGAACCGCAACCCACAAAAATCGAGTCCGAACTGTAGCAAGGTCCCCCGCGGGCGTTGTTACATCCAGTTGGAGAGAATCCAACATAGAGGAAAACCAAAGAAAACAGAAACAACAATACACAGCATGAGAGCAATCTAGCAGCATACACCAATAAAAGCAGATTGCACACCCCAGCAGGTTGCCCAACACTCAGCACCCAAACCTGGAGCAGAACCAAACTAAACCTGCAAGCTGACCCATCTACATTGTAGCTGACCATCAAAAATTGCAGCAAACGAACCTACATCTCCAAACCTTAGCACCACAAAAACTTCAGTGAGCTAAATCAGCAAACTAGCAAAAAAATAGTATTGAGAGCCACCTAAACAGTGGAGGAATTTTGTACAGATCAATAAGTAAAACATTGGTTAAAAGAACTGAATTCCTATAAAGAAGTAAAGCACACATCAACTACCATCAAACCAACCAACACCAGAACATGGAGATTAAACTGCAAAAACTAATGACAAGCACATTCTAGTTGCATAAACAAAGGCAGAACTTCCTCACACACAGCAGATACTATACTGCACAAGTTGAGACAAAACTCTACTGCCTAGCATGCCAACCGAGAGTATTCTGCAGAAGGACTGGTAGGAAAAAAATAGGCCTCCTCATATACTTCACTCTCTGAACCCACCTCCCAAACTTAATCTGATACCCTGTAGATTAAATATGAAATCATGAACTGACAGCATATGATCCTTAAATACTTCCTTAAACCACACAGCCATTTTTAACTTAATCAGATCCGTAATTCCATCCACACTTGGGACAACCTCCTGAAATAAACATTCATTCCGATGTTTCCATAGAGACCACATTACTACAAGAGGAAGGGCATTACACATCATCCTTTCCTTTTTGTTAAGACCCACCCCTGCCCACCATTCAAGCATGTCCTCCACTGAGGCTGGCAGTGCTCCTTGAATCTTCCACCATCTAATCATTTCATACCACACTCTCCAAGCCACTGGACATAATAGAAGCACATGTATGAGAGACTCAGCTCCAGATTTACATAGACAACATTCTACGATGCACCAGCAGGAGCAAACCAATCCTGTGCAGAAACTCAGTTGTCTTTAGTTTTCCTTTCCAAGCAAGCATCCAAAAAAATTGAACTCTAGGTGGGACATGTTTAACCCAAATCCTTTTGCTAACTATGCTGCTATTACTGGATCCCTCAACCAAGAGCTTATACATAGATGAGCTGAATAAACTTCCAGATCCGAGGCTTTCCAGACAAGAGTATCTTCTGAGCAACACCTAAGATTAGGACCTGCCTCAATCTGACTCACCAATCTGATTAATTCCACTCTTCCCAGTCAAACAGCGCCCTTTTAAACTGAAATGACCATTCACCAGCTTCCTCCTTCCTGATCATCATATCGGATAAAGTCACTCTCTTATCAACTACTACCCTATACAACAGTGGAAATGCATCTTTAAGGCTGAAGTTTTCCCACCACTTATCCTTCCAAAACTTGATTCTCTGACCATTACCCGCTTTCACCTTACAATTGTCCAAAAAAATATCCACTAGATTGCTACTCTGTACAGATTGTAATAATATATCCTTCCACATCTTGGAACATCTCACATTAGAGATTACTTGAGGGCTCCAACTCCCCTCCTCAATCCTATATTTACTGCTCAAAACTCCTCCACAAAGCTTTATTTTCCACGCCAAACCTCCACCACCATTTCAACAATAAGGCAACTATTCACTTCCTTTACACTCCTAACCCCCAGCCCCTGGTTACAGGTTCGCCACTTCCTTCCATTTTACTAGGATGAACCTCCTCTTCAATTCAAATCCCCCCCCCCCCCATAGAAAGGAAGCTTGAAGCTTGTCCAATTCTCTGGCAATCCCCTGTGGCAACTTGAACAATGACATATAATATATAGGCAGCGAGGACATGACAGATTTCATTAAAACAAGCCTCCCAGCAAATGACAGCAGTTTCCTTTTCCAACCTGCTAGTTTGCTTCTGAATTTGTCTAGTATAGGCCGCCAAGTTGCTTTCCTACTTGGGTTAGCCCCCAGCGGTAAACCGAGGTATTTGAATGGCAAACATTTAACTTCACAGTTCAGCACTGATGCGTACTCAGACATTTCCTCTTCTAGAATACCCACACCACTAATTACACTTTTATGGTAATTTATCTTCAACCCTAATATCAACTCAAAGCACCTCAGAATCTTCTTTACATTTTTTATCTCCATTACATCAGCTTCACACAATAACAAAGAATCATCTGCAAACTGGAGATGAGTGAAGACTAACCCATCACAGCCAAACTTAACCCCCTTTATCAGCCCCAGATCCAAAGCTCTATTGAACAAAATGCTTAAGCACTCTGCAGCTATGATAAACAAAAATGGGGACTGAACTCCTCAGTAGGAGATCCATTAACAAACACCGAAAGCCTAGCTGAGGTAATACATACCTTAATCCACTCCACCCATTTTCCCCCAAACCCAAAATTAACCAACATGGAGAGTAAGAAATCCCAATTCAATGAATCATAAGCTTTCTGAAAATCTAACTTAATAATCACTCCTTTCCTTCTAGATTTCTTCCAACTGTCAACAACCTCATTGGCCACCAAAACACCATCCAGAATATTCCTCCCTCCAATAAAAGCTGATTGGTTTTCACTTACGATATGAGGAATCACTGCCTTCAGCCTTAAGGAGAGAACCTTAGACAGAATTTTATACATCGACCTAACCAAACTGATAGGTCTATAATCCGCCAACCCCACTGGATTCTCCGTTTTAGGTACCAAGGTGATGAAAGAGCTATTGATTCCTTTGACCAACTTACAATTCTTATGGAAATCAAACACAAAATTCAACACATCAGACTTCATTACCTTCCACAGTTTTTGAATACAAGCCAAGTTAAAACCATCTGGACCTAGAGCCCTATTCCCATCACAACCCTTGACAACAGCCCATACCTCTGCCTCAATAAACTGTGCCTCCAGCATATCAAAACAAGGACTATCCCTCACTGACTTAAATGGACCTACCAATATAGGCCTATATATATATATATATATAAATGTTTTTGCTTATATAATAGTATAGATTATCTCCTTCGGTATACACCCCTTATAAGATGTGTATCACATGTACCTTATTACGTTTTTTAGGCCTCGTTTGGGAACAGGCTAATTTAGTAACTTTTTGGCTATTTGGCTAAAAAGGTAGGTAAAAAAAACTTGTATGTTTGGGATGACTTTTTGGCTAATTACGAAAAGATGTGCAAAAAGTAGAGAGAAAAGAGAATCTTTGACTTTTTGGTATGAGTTGTTGGCTTTTTGGCTAATTTAGTAACTTTTTGGCTAATTGACTAAAAAGGTAAGTCCCCAATTGGTATGAGTTGTACTAACAGTAAACTGTAATATTACATATTTTTGGTATGAGAAAAAATATGGCTAATAAACTGTAATATGTACTAACAGCCCATACCTCTGCCTCAATTCTTATTAGAATCTTTGACTTTTTGGTATGAGTTGTTGGCTTTTTAGTACATATTACATATTTTTGTGAAAAATTTTACCTAGTTTCTAATAGAATTATGACAATTTATTTATTTATTTTTACATATGAATCTATACATTTTTTGTGGTAATGTTACGCATTTTGTGATTCAAAAATGTTTCAATGAAAAAATGTGTAACCTTACTATAAAAATGCATAATATTACCACAAAATACATATTATGGACCATAAATTGTCATAACTCCAGCACAAGATTATATAACATTTGTCACATAATGTGTAACATACACTAAAAAATATGTAACAATGTGTATATGATACACTTTTTTAGGGGTGTTTACCAAAGGAATTTTATAAAATCAAAGATTTTTATGTGTTAAACTTAGAAATTTTGATTTGTGCAAAAATTAAATTTTTTGATTAGGAATTTTTATATTTTATGTTTAAAAGATGAGAAGTTGTTAGGATGAATTGTAAAAGTGGTAAATTATCCAAATAGTCCCTGTAATTTATACAATGTGTCAATTTGATCCTTATTGTTTCAATTTGCTTGATTTTTTCCTTAATTTAATGAATTGTTTCATATTAGCTCAATAAATAACGACTATTAGGTTTGATAGACGAAAAGTCAAACGATGTATCAATTTGGTCCCTGTAGTTTACATGATATGTCAATTTGGTCTCTATTGTTTTAATTTGCTCGATTTTGACAGGGACCAAATTGACACATCGCATAAACTATAATGACCAAATTGATACATTGTTTGACTTTCCGTCCACCAAACTTAAGAACTGTTATTTATTGGACTAATATGACACAATCCGTTAAATTAAAGGGCAAAATCGAGCAAATTGAAACAATCACTATAGGAAAAAAGGGTTATGGTGGCGTTTTTTTAACGACGTTTTTTTAAACGTCACTGTTATTAACATTTATCGGCGTTTTATAAACGCCGCATATTCTTTTAACAAAAATGGCACCGTTTTATAATAGGAGGCGTTGAAAAACGCCTCCGAATGCGGTATACCACACGCGCCTTTTCAATTTCCATCCTTATTTTGTATCTGGCCCTCTCTCAACCCATACGCATACATCATTTTGAACCCTCTCTCAACCCTCTCTCTCTCTCTCTCTGTCTCTTTCAACCCTCTCTAAGCTCCATCGAAGCAATTTCGATGCTCCATCGAAGCTCTAGATCGAACCGATTTCGAAGCTCCGTTGAAGATTCAGTGATTTCCAGCGAAGATTCAGATATTCGAAGCTCCATTGAAGCTCCAGATCAAACCGATTTCGAAGCTCCGTTGAAGATTCAGTGATTTCCATCGAAGATTCAGATATTCGAAGCTCCATCGAAGCAATTTCGAAGCTCCATCAAAGCTCCAGATCGAACCGATTTCGAAGCTCCAGATCTGAACTCTGACCCCTCGATTACTCGCATTTCAAGCTTAAATCGGTACTCTCTCTCTCTCTCTCTCTCTCTCTACATGAAGCTACATAAATAGAAAGTTTCATTTTCAAGATTTCATAGAAATCATCTACATGAAGCTAATATAAACATGATGGAAAATTTAGAGTTATATTGTTTAGAAATAATATTTCGTACATGAACTAATTTTTGAGCATGGAAATTGTATCATGTATGGATATCCACCAATATAAGCATGTTCTCCCCTTGTAAATATATTCATCTTCCCCCACAAAACTCGACTTTGACAGTGGCAAAGGCTAGTGATATCATCTGTACGAGGGATTTTGATTTGTGATGCAGATTTTCTTTTGTATGATTGTGCAGCTTGTTTTCTAAATCTTATATTTTAAGCATGCCAAAGTTACATTTGAAGTAATAGTGGGCTAATAAAAGCTTCAATTTCTACCACATAGATTTTGAAGTACACAGAAGGCCTGTGTTGGGTTATGCACTATTACTATGAAGGAGTTTGTTCCTGGCAGTGGTAATTTTTTCTTCTGTACTTTGGGCAATATTCATATTCTTGAATGCATTTCTGTGTGTGTTTATGTCTATCAATGTGTCTGTCTATCCCTGTGGATTCATGAAGAGAATACTAGTATATTTAGCCTTGTCCATGTAGTACATCTATATAATTATTTGGGCAATATTATTCTTTTGCTCGTGCATTCTCTACTCACTTGGCAAGGTATCTACAAACTGATAAACAATTGCATTAATTGGTCATCTAAAAGGATGTCATAGATCATAGTTGTAGACCAAAAGCCGTGAAAGTATAAGAAACTTGGAAAGCTTTTGGCAGTTGTTACCATGTGACATTCTTTCTGGAAAAGTAGTTTTTGAACTACTCCACAAATGAGTTCCAGTTATTAAAATTTTCAATTTCAAGCTCCTATTTTGTGAAACAGGTTGATGGAGGATCCTGCTGCATATGGAAAGTTGGGGCTGGCCAACCTTTTGGAACTAAGGGAAGAGTGCTTGAGGGAGTTCTATTTTGCTGATGCCTATAGAAGCATAAAAAAAAGGTATCCATCCACATTTGGAGAGTTAATTTTTATTTGAATATGGTTTCTTCCTGTTTGTGATGTCATTCTTAACCACATACGATTTGTGTCTGGCCACAAAATGACGTGCCTCTTGTCTTTTCGTTGGTAATTTAACCTGTATTTTCCTCTTCTAGGCATGTGATAGGGAAAATGAGGCATCACTTGCTGTTCTGCCTGACCTGCTAATGGAGATTGATAGCATGAATGAGGTATGTGTAAATTTTAAACTTGTTCTTTCCTTCCCCCTCCTCACCTCCCCCCTGAATTGGAGGAAGAAAAGCGAAAGCTGCATTATTATGGAAACTAATGCATACTGTGATCTTTCTTTAATCTAATCAAATTCTTATATATACTACGCAGCTCTGTGTAACTACTGGAACTGTTAAGTGTGAAGATTTGAATCTTGCAAAAGTTTTGTTGAGATTGGAGTGGACCCATCACTGAAATAAATGGAAATATGTTGCATTGTTTTTCACCCTTACCATTATTCTACTGATTGTCTGAAGCATTCCTTCATTGCAGGAAACAAGACTGCTTACCCTAATTGAAGGTGTTTTTGCTGCAAACATCTTTGATTGGGGATCCCGTGCCTATGTTGATCTCTATCATAAAGGAAAAATTATTGAAATATATAGAATGAGTCGCAAAAAGATGCAAAGACCATGGCGAGTAGGTGAACTGAAAATAAAATTCTTCTGGGAAAAATTATAGTAAAAATAGAATATCTTTCCTTCAAAGTAATTGTTGGATAATCATTAGAAGGTTTTTGTTTGTGTATTTTAGGTGGATGATTTTGATCTTTTTAAGGAGATAATGTTAGGGTCTAGAGACAAGAAACCTCCACCACATAAAAGAGCACTACTCTTTGTGGACAACTCAGGTGCTGATGTGATCCTGGGAATGCTTCCACTAGCATGGGAACTCCTCCGACGGGGAACTGAAGTAAGTGTTAACTGTGTAATAAATATCAGTTTTATCTTTACAAGCCCTTCTATTTTTGCCTAACAGAGTGGAGGACAGGTCGATTCTTGGGAAACATGGAATTCCTTCCGTCTTCTATGTGAACATCACAGTCAGTTGTCCATTGCCCTTGATGTTTTGTGAGTATATATAAACATTAATTTATATATAGGAGATGTATCTGTTTCCACCTACTGTAAAAATTTTATTTACACCCCTCTGTAACTTGTGTGTAAACTTTCACAAATCCTACCTTTGTATTTCATGCTTATCTTATACCTTTCAATCTTGCCAAATTTCAGTTAAATTGAAGGTCAAGAGTTTTCTAATCCGTATCACTTTTATATATAGTCATATTATACACAAAATGCAAGTGTATGGATAGCCTAATTTTTTATTTATTTATTGTTGATTGATCTAATACTTGGCACGCATGAATGACAAAAGTTGAGCATGAAATCCATTGGCAGGATTTGTGAAAGGTGGCTTGCACAAAATGTTATAGATGTGTGTAAGAATAAAAATGTCTTACAGCAGGTGTAAATGGATCCCTACCCATATCTATCTATCTTTCTTTGAATGCAGAAGTACTTAAATGATGTGAAGTTTCAGTGGTCAGTACTCCAGAACCACCAGTAATTCTATGGTTTGACACGTGACCAATCTTTTCATTGGGAGTTCACTGCCTTCATCAAATTCAATTGGAAGATGGTTTGGGGAATCTGTTAGAGCAGCCATAATTCATACCAGCGTAAAGGGTTTATTGATTATACCTTTTCTAAGCTTAAGTAGTATTTCATGCAGTCTCTGTGACTCAGACACTCACATTTGTGACTATTGATTTGCCAGTCTTTTCTAACAAATGCTCGGGGATATCCGTGTCTGTCATAGCGTCACCAAAAGCTGTTGTCTATGTTTTTTAACCATTCAATACAGGTAGCGTTGTCATTTTCTGTATATCAAATTTTAGTGCTGAAGAGACACTTGGATCTGAAAATTATGTTTTCAATGATTACTGTGTTATACTTTGTTGTAGAATGTTGCTGTTATTAAGATTTCAAATATTATTTCTGGGAAATCAGTGGGATAACTGACAACTGTCATATAAATATCTATATTCTATTCTTTGTTCTGTAGCAATGTTTCTTGTTGCACAAAGTCTATTTTCTTTTCTTTTCCTTCTTTTTTGTTCGTTTGGGGGGGGGGGGGAAGAGTAGGCATTCAGTTCTGTCATTTCAGTTATATAATGTTAAGGTGCTTAATTGAAACAAAATTGGTAGTTGGCCATTCAATGCAATGCAGATTTTGTGATGTTTGATTTTTCTTTGTAGCTGGAATGTTCCAATAGTTTTCTAATTCATTTCCAATTTTATACGATGGCGCAAATGTTAAAATTTCTTTCGTTCCTTTCTTTTGCATCTTTTCCATTGTACCATTTAAAATTTGTCAAGTACCTCTGTCGTACACTTGTCACTAAGGTATGGGATATGTTTATGGCAGCTTGGTTACGGGGATTTCTTACAGTCGCCCTTGCAAGTATGTTTTATTATGTAAATTCATGGTTTAATTCACAACTTTTTTAGTATGATGAACTTTTCATTCCCATCCATTGTGACGCTCCCCTCACTGTTGTTATAATTACATGTTGAGTTTCCTACTTCTGAATGCGGCCTCTCATGGATAATTTAGAGTCCCAAACATACGAAACATTTGAGAAGGATAGTGCCAAATATATTGTAGACACCCCATTTTGACCGACCTTAAGACTTAGACGTCACCGATTGAGCGCTCGGTGGTGTTGCATATCGTGCTCGTTCAGAAGTCTCAGAGTCGCGGCCGTGAGCCCTGCCTCCGGACTTCCGAACCCTCTTCTGTACCTTGTCTCGGTTTGCGAATCAGACTCGGTTTTCTCTGTTTCTCTTCTTGAGGGGAGGGAGAGGTCTCGTAGACCATCTCTCAGTGGCCGTGGGCTACATTTCGTGGCCGTGGGCCATTTTGCCCATTTCGGAGCCCGGTACCCGATTTTCGGAGCCGTCAGGCCGTGTGCCTCGGTTCGGGACCACCTAACCATCTCCGATTCCTCCGGTTTTTGGCATACATCTTATTTACTCCCTTTTGAGGGACACTGAGGTCTGAGAGACCCACTTTGTGGCCGAATGCCACTTTCGGTGCTTAACAGCCTATTTTCGGGACCCCGAACTGCGTGTTTTGGCCCCCTAGCATTCGTTTTGCATCGGTTTTCGTTCATTTTTGGCAGGTACCTCTGTTTTATCACCAGGAAGGTCACTGAAGGGTGGGAGGCCAGCAATTGTCTCAGCAACCGGTTATGCTCCTCCGGCACCCTCCGACGCCCGTTTTTCTCACTTCCGAGCCAATGTTGACCACCCTAGGGCCATTTTCTTCAACCCTAAACCACATATTTGTGTTGTACACACATGGAGGACCCTAAAAGTCTATGGCCGGCCAGTAATTGTTGTTGAACCTTTTGAACCCCTTTTAAATTTGGCTTGTTCTCTCTCCTGTTTTAGAGTTGCTAACTTTGAACCCACATGGTTGTGTTGGAGACATGGGAGGACACTTTTCTCCTATGGCCGGCCAAATTCCTTTCCATTTTTGCCCCTTGGCCGGCCGGCCATAGGGGGTGGCCGGCCGGCCACCTGCAACAAAAATAGGTGGCCGGCCTTGATCCTCACAATTGGTACTTTACAGCTGTATAGCTGTTTTCCCCAAAAATATCTCTATCCGGGGGAGAGCTTTAGGAGGGAAACTTGGTGTCATTTCCCTCCACTTGCTCCTCCTCTCTTGCCTTTATAACAGCCTCAAGCTGGTTTTAGGGTTACAAAAATTTCCCTAAGGGCCTTGCATACATCCCTCCATTTCTCTCTCATTTTCTTCAAAAATCCTAATCTACCCTTTTCTTCATCACCACCAAGCATCACCACCACACTCCATTCCAGCAGCAAGGAGAGGTTTTTCAGCAGCTAAAAGCAGCAAATTTGGTCCAAGAAGCAAAGAAATAGTCTTCAAGGGTAAGTTCACATTTCCCCTCTTTTAGCTCATTTTGCCCATTTTTCTAGCCTATTTCTTACTGTTTTGGGCTCCGACCCTAACTGAAACTAGGCCTTTTTTGAGCCATTCTTCATGTTTGATCAAGGGCTCAACCCTGTTTGAGCCCTCCATTTGGTACTTGCTTCAATACCCCTTGGTATGTCACATTTTTGCATGAAATTTCTAGCCCATGTGTGATCTGTTTTCGAGCATAATGTAAACTGTAAGTGGGCCTATTTTGAGCCCCTCTTCAACATTGAAGAAGGGCTCAACCCTTTTTGGGCCCCCTATCTTGCACTTACTTCATAATCCCTCCTATTTACCGTAAATTTGCATGATTTGTTTGGCCTATATGTAAATTGTTTTGGAGTGTGTCATGAACTGTGAGTAGGCTTATTTTGAGTCCCTCTACAACATTGTAGAAGGGATCACACTGTTGGGGGCCTCCATGTATACTTACCATTATACCCCTCTTTGGCCCCCATTTTTGCATGCTTTTTAGGCTTATCTAGCTTCTGTTTTCGGCCATGATCAGAACTGAAAGTGGTTATATTTTGACCTCTTGGCATGTTTCATTAAGGGTCTTTGTTTGTGATTTTTTTCTACTTCATGTTATACCCTCTTGTGGCCTCAATCTTGCATTGCATTTTGAGCATGTTTTCATACTGATTTGAGGCTTGTCATCTACTGTAAATGTTCATATTTTTAGCCCCTCTTCAGTGTTGTAGAAGGGTATTTTTCCATTTGGGCTTTTCATCTACCACTTGCTTCATAGCCTCCCTTTGCGGAGCCATTTTTGTATGCCATGCTAGCCCTACTTATGATTGCTGTTTGGCCATGTTTTGTACTGTAAAAATGTGAGTCTCGGGGCTGCCTTGCTTCTGCCTTTTCATGTCATGTATCAATTATGCATGTATGGTATAGCTGTAGGCCATTTATGCATTGAAATCCATGTTTCGGGATCATTTCATGCATCGGGTATATTCGCTGTTTCGGGGCTGTTTTGCCCCTCATTTTGCCACTGATTTTTGCATGTTTGCATATCATATTCCATGTCTTTGCCATGTCTCATTAGAGTGGCATTTCGGTGCCTGAGGGTCCGTTCTCGGTTTGCGTGCCCGCGGGCGCGCACTTCGAGTGTCTTGTTTTCATCTGATGGCCTCCTATGTGAGTGTGGCTGAGGCTCTCTCATGTTGGTGTAAGCCCATTATTGCATTGCGTATGCCATTTCATCCATAGCATTGTGTATGCCCGGTTGTATATTACCTCGTATAGCGTGTATGCCATTCCATGACATTGTGTATGTTAGGTTGCATATTAGCTCATTTCATGCATATCATGCATATGCATCGTGTTCGGGATAGGAGTTAGCCCGGGCACGGGAAACGAGGCACGTTTCGTACTCCGAGCGACGGAACGGGTCTCAATTCCCAAGTCACCGACACTCCGGATTATCCATGATGGAGTTAGGTTTTGTTGTAGCATTCATATGTATTCATTTTATATTGAGTCGTGCAATTCGGCTCCTCGGCCATCATGCATCGATATGCGTGATTGGTGGCACGAGGATCGAGGCATGCATATATTTGTGAAATACATTGCTATGCCCATTTCCTGCTCTCTGTTGCAGCAAAATGAAGAATCAGTAACTTTTCGGAGTCTGGCACGCATTTCGAGAAACATTGCAAACAGAGGCTAATTGGGGCATCCCAGTGGATTTCCGCGCAAGGCAGCCCAAACATACATCATTCATCAGAATCAAGGCAGTCCCTGGCTTGCATGCCAGTTTTACAGCTTTCTTAGTTAATTTGTTAATTAATTAGGAATTTGTATTATTGGACTGTATTATTCGGACTGTATATTCTTTTATTCGGGACTGTATTATTTATTCGGACCCTCTGCGCGAGGGCATAATTGTAATAAGTGTGGGTGAGTGTGATGTATGTCTTCCAACCCCACGTCTTTCTTCCCTTTTATTTACCCGCTTATGATGGTTAGATATAGGGCATATTTCAATTAGCATACAGTATGACAGCATGTTTGCATCATTCATCTGTTTTGCACGCACCGGGCTCGGCGCATCATACAAACTGCATTTGTATTTCAATTCCAAATTGAATACGTGTTAGTTGTAGCATTCCATATGCCATGTTTAGAATAGCCGAGCCTGCTATAGTTGCATTTTGCATGTGTTGCATTAGGCATTCTGTATATTAGGATCATGCATGATTTCTAATGAGCTTCTGTTTTGGCTTGGAGTACTCGGTGAGTTTTATGCTTTAGCATCCTTGCATGCGTGTGAGTGACTGCCATGAATAGCATGCTTACCATGAGGCTATTGCTTATGTGATATAACTGCCTGAATGCCTGTGGGTGAGGTTGGGTTACTTGGATTGGACAATTCATCAAATGTTTGTTTTAAGCCCACTAGATAGTGGCAAAATCATGTTTTCTAAGCCCACCGAGGGTGGCAAATCCACGTCTTAGCCTACCTGCGGGTAGCACCATCAAACCATTTTCAAACAAACAAACATGAAATGTTTTGTTCCAATTCAGGCGACTCAGTCTATACTTGTATGCTGTGCGCATCACATAGTAACCTAGGCTAATAACCGGAATAAGAACTCACAATGTTTTCAAAATAAGATATCATGGTTAGTAGAGGCCGGTCTTTGACCGGGCGAGCGGGGGTGCTCACGAAGTGACCTTCCCCAATCGTACCCAAGTTCCCGAGCCGAGGCAACTTTGGTGATGACGGACACGTGGCCTTTGGCACCGAGTCAGGGTTTCCTAAATTTCCCATTAAAAAACATTTAGGTGGCGACTCTGTATCTGGCAAAGCAGTCCATGTTTGGCACTTCTTTCAAAAAATCTGTTTTCAAAACGATTTGCCGGATTTGGACTCTTTGGTTCAAGATTAAGAACCGTGACATTTGAGTCCTTCGAACTGTAGTGACCCAATATGAACGGAACGGGACTAACCCTCCCGGATGCGTTCGGGGACGTCTACAGTTTCTGGCGACTCTGCTGGGGATTTAGAGAACTTGACTCGAACTCATGATATCTGGTTTTGACTACACTTGTGTGTTTCTTTGCATTGCATTTGCATTGGTGCGCCTAGGACACCGTGTTTGCCATATGCCATTCCGAACGATTTGCCGGAGGCTTGTCTTGTCAAGGCATGTCCATAAGGCTGATCGGCTCTGGGCTCTGACAGCATGGGAACACAAACCCCGGTTTTACCGGGGCACCCTTTTTGACCATTCGACCTAGTGCATATTCGGATCCATAGTGACCATTCCAAACTAGGACAGGTTGCTTACCCGTTTATAGGTTGTTTGAAACCGCTGTGTGCGTAGTGAAACCCTAGCTCCTGACAAAATAGGACAGGGAAACCCTACCCCAACATAGGGGTGTTTTGGCTCTCACTTATCTGTTATGTGCTTTAGAGTGCGTCTCTACAGGAATGCATGTATCAGTATGAGTTTGGGCATCAGGCCTGCGGGCATCAGTCAGTATCTGAGAATCAGTTGTCTGCGGATATCGGATTCAGTTTTGGGAACAGTGATACAGGAACAGTGATCAGTGATTGAGGACAGTGTATTTTCAGCTTTCAACTGTATGACTGTTGTGTGTATTTAATTTAAGCTGTTATGCTGCCCGTTTATCTGGTTATTTATTTCCTTTTCGCTTTATTATCTTTTTGCTAGGGCAGTTTTTAGCACGATTGCTTCCGAACCAGTAGATACTCCCCAAGCACTTTGGACACGAGGTCGCCGACTCAATCGATCCGAGGATCTGGTTGACGGACATCCAGTGTTCCACTCTCTACCCCCAATTATCAGAAGAAGGCCGAGGAGGCGCAGTGTGTCAGAACAGGGATTACCGGGACAGAGGGCTACTTTGACAGTAAACAGTCAGGTTGAGATTTCTGTGTCTGCCATAGAGATACATTTACCGGTCATTCAGATGGAACAGCAGAATACATCAGGGATGGAGGCGATGATGCGCCAGGTGCAAGAGAGCATGAGACAGATGCAAGAGGATGCCATCCGCCAAGCGGAATTTTCTAAACAACAAGCCGCAGTCATGGCCCCCGCAGGCCGAGCTGATTACTAGGCTGCAACAGCAGAATGCAGCGTCTGCTTCACATCAGGCCCTCCTCCACCAGCGGCTCCATTACCCGAGCAGGCACCTACTGGTCAGAATACCCTCCCGAATACCCAGAACACCCTACCCAATGTCCAGAATATCCAAGAGGACACCAACCTTCCAACGGGGCTGGCTCCGCCCCCGCTTCTGCCTCAACTGTCCAAGAATCTTACACCCAACCACCCGGACTCTCCATTCGAGTTCGAGGTAGATCATACAGCTCTAAAACTGAGTAAGTTGGAGAAGCTTTTCAAGAAATCGCAGGGGGTGAAGGCCATCCCAGACATCGAAGATGGGTACACCGACCTGGCCGTAACATTGCCAGACAGATTCAAGATGCCACAGATTGATCGTTTTGATGGGTCAGGGGACCCCATGGTCCATCTTCGGCTATTCTCAGACATCCTGAGGCCAATGGGCCTAACCCGATGTAGCTCGGCTTTTCGCGCCTCCTTTTCGGAAGAATGAAATAGCCCTTACAGTTCGGACTCCACTTGTGTTGGTTCTGAATCTGATTTCACAAGTGCAATGTGAAACAGAGGAAACACAAAAAGAGTCCAAATCCGGCAATTATTTTTGAAAAATCGATGTTTGAATCAACTGCCAAAAATGGACTGCTTTGCCAGATTTCAGAGTCGCCACCTAAATATTTATGGGAAATTTAGGAAACCCGTGACTCGTGCCAAAGGCCATTAGTCCGTCGTTACCAAAGTGTCTTGGTTCGGGAACTTAGGTATGAGAGGGGAAGGTCAATAATGAGCACCCCACTCACCCGATCAAAGATCGGCCTCTACTAATTATGATGTGATTCTTATGTACAATATATGTTCTTATTCTGATTATTTAATAAATCCTAAAATTTATTATGTGAAGCATACAAGGTATAGACTAGTTTGCTCAAATTGGAATAATTCAATTTCATGTTTGTTTCTCGAAAAGGGTTTGAATTTGCCACCCTTAGGTGGGCTTAATTTGCCACCCTTAGGTGGGCTTAATGTTTGTGAATCTTAAAATGTACATTCGTTGAATCATTCCAATTTAAGCAACAAGCCTTCATCCACAGGCATTCAAACAGTTTATCATTTAAGCAATTAGCCTCATGGTAGGATGCTAAACATAATAAGAAAAGTATGTACAAGCGGGATGCTAAAGCATAACAACTCACATATTTACCGACGTCCCGCGAACAAGCTACAAAACAAAATTAGAAAATATGCATGATTCCTAACTGTACAATTTTGACAATGCAACACATGTGATATGCAATTTACTAGGCTCGGCTACGAATATGGCATATGAGATGATTTAATCGCATGTGGTCTAAGCATGTATTCAAAGAAGTATTGAAACGACAATGCGAATTTGATGATGAACCGAGCCTTGGTGCATGCAATACAAGTGGATGCAAACATGAGTATGCTAAATTAAACATGATGCCTCTAAACTAACCATCATAAGCTGATAAATAAAAGGGAGAAAGACGTGGGGTTGGAAGACATGCACACACACACGCACACTTATTACAAGTTTGTTTGCCCTCGCGCAGGAGGGTCCGAATGAATTAATGCGCCCTCACGCAGGAGGGTCTGAATGAACTAACTAGCTAACTAAATTACTTAAATTTAAATAAATAAGCTAGTTATCAAAGCTAATTAATTATTACAACAAGTAAATAACTAAGTATGCTAAGCTATAAAATTCTAATGAGTTATCTGATTAACTACACGAATTAATTGATTCTAAAATTCTACAGAAGTAAGTAATTAACTACAATTAATTAAATGACTTAACTAATTAACTACATTAATTAAGTAATTCTACAGTTCTAATTAATTAATTAAATTCTAAGTAACTTACACTAATTAATTAATTCTAAATTTCTAATGACTTAATTAATTCACTACACTAATTAATTAATTAAATTAATTCATTACAAAAACTACACTAAGTAATTAACACCGATTAATTAAACTAATTAGCTATTACACTAATTAATTAAATTCTATTTAAATTTCTAATGAACTAAACTAATTAATTACACAAATTAATTATGCTAATACGCTAACTCATTAACTAAACTAATGAATTAATTATCAAATTCTAATTAATTTAAACTAACTAATTAATTACACTAATTAATTTAATTATAAAATTCTAATTACACTCATTCCATCTCACCACCTTTTCTCTCTCTCTCTAAACATTTGTTTTCATCTTTCTTAACCATACAACCCAAACACATGAACATGCTGCAACAACATGAAACTCTAGCAACCATCACACATGACAGTCCAGGCCGCGGCACCAACGCTTCACCCTGACCTCCAATGCGCTCCAAATCAACACTGTCTGTGAAACCCAGAAGCCATGCCTTGCTGGATCGTCGGTTTCCGGCACCACCAGTGCCACCTCCTCCACTGGACACTTCTCCTCCGCCGTGTACATGCATGAAATCCAGTCGAATATGCTTCAAAGAGAGAGAGATTTTAGAGTTTTGGTGAGTGAATCAGTCAGTTTGCTAGATTAGTTATCCTCCATGCATGTATCATGTGTGTGCTTATATCAATTGTAGAGAGAGAGAGAGTCCGTGAATGTCTTCCGAGAGGGAGAGCTATGCAGTGAGTGTTCTGTGTGTATGTGTCTGAGTGTGGATGTCTGGGTTTGTTCATAGAGGATTTGATTGAGAGATTAAGGGAGTGAGAGGTCAGGTTGAGAGAGAGACATATCGTGCATGTGTGTGTGTGCTGTTGAGAGAGAGAAGACTTGGGTTTGGTGTCCTCTTCTCGCTGCTGCCGTGTGTAGTGTGCTGTGTGCCGTGTGCCTGAGTGAGTGTATCAGTGGGTGAGGATGGCAGTGGTATGTGATGGGCTCAGATCAAGGGTGGTGGGAGTGGATGGTGTGCGTGCATGGGTCTGTTGTGTGCATGTGTGTTGCTCTGTGTGTGTGTATCAGCCGTGTATTGTGAGTGCATGTGGATGATGAGTGGTGATGTGCATGGGTGTGTGTGGTGTGTGGTGTGCTTGGAGTGGTGTGTGTGGTGTGTTGTGCATGGCTGTGTGCTGCCGAGAGGTGATGGGTGAGACATGGGTGTGTGGTCTGCCGAGAGGTAGAGGGAGAGGGAGGTGCTGAGTGTGTGAGTTGTGTGGTTGAGTGTAGTGAGCTGCTGTGTGTATGCCACAGTGTGTGTGCCGCAGTGTGTGCATGGGTGGTGTGGTGAGAGTGTGTTTGTGCATGTTGGGATGGCAAGTGGTGGTGTGGTGTATGAGGTAGCAGTGGTGGTGTAGGTGTGTTGAGTGGTGTGAGTGTATCAGCTCGGCAGTGAGGGGTGGTGATGGTGTATCAGCTCGGCAGTGAGGGAGGAGAGCTGGCTGCTAGGTGTGCCGTGGGTGATGGTGTGAGGGAGGAGAGCTGGCTGATGGGTGTGTGAAGTGTGCCGTGTATCTGGGTGTGGTGTATGTGAGAGGATGGGTTTGTGGTATGTGTGTGGCTGCCGTGAGAGGGTGTGTGTGTGTGCTGCCCATGTATGGACTGCTATGGCAGTGGGTGTATGGCTGTGTGTTAGCTGGGTATGCTGGGTTTGTATCTCTTGCCGAGAGGGAGGGAGCCCCCAGAGAAAGAATCATGGAGAGAGCTTGAGAGAGCCCCTCCCGTGTGTCTCCCCCCGTGTGTTACCCCATGAGAGAGGTTGAGTGTCTGCTGGGTTTGTGGGAGGTGTATGGTGGGTGTCTTGAGTGTGGAGATGGCAGTGGTCTCTCTATGGGATCCCTCGGGTGGTGAGTATGTGCAGCAGGTTAAGGAGGATGAGAGAGAGCCAAGAGGGAGAGGGTGGTGTGGCCCCGGCCCTCGGTGTGTGAGTGCTGCTGCATGTGTTGAGTGGGTGAGTGTGTGGGTTTGGGTTTGTGAATGATGGGTGTGGTGCTCCATGTGTCTGTATGTGTGCCTCGTGGGTGTGTGTTTGATGCCTCGTGGGTGTGTGTTGGTCAGTTTGCATATATGCATGTGCTGGTGAGTCCCCTCCCCTTTGATTTTTTATTCCTTTTCCCGGGTCCCTCCCCTTATGTGTGTGTCTCCTTCTTAGCTGTCTCTCTTGTTTCAAAATAATTTCTCCACTACTGTAATCCTCATCATTCGCATACCCCTCTCTTCCACCACCCACCGAAAGTCCCCTACACCATTTCTTTTTCTTTCTTTTTTTGTTTTATTATTTTCTTCTTCTTTTTGTTTATCAAATATTTATCAATTTATATAAAACACACCTAAAATAAATGTACATACACATAAATTGATATAAAAAAATAAAAATTATAAAATACTACAAATTAATAAAATAGTAGTAATGGCCAAAATGGGCGAAGTTTGGGATTAAAGCTTCACTTTGATTTTTATGCTGAGAAATTCATAAAATAGCACATTTCAATTTTCATCAGCGGGTGGTCAAAAGAAAGTGCCCAAGTCTTAGGGGCAGTCAAAAATGGGGTGTCTACAGTTGCCCCTCTTTGACAGAGCTCGAAGTCATGAAATGACGTGAGTGAATGTCAAAGCCCGAAGACGACCCTTTTGACAAGGCCGTAAGACTTGGGCAATCAAACAAAATGCAATGCATGTGGTTGAACCAGAAGGTTGCCTACGTATCCCTTTGCAAGGAATCAAACCAGCGTAGTTCAGGGGCAAGATGCTAATGATATGAAGGAAGATTTTGAGAATTGGACTTACACGCTTACGCGAAGCCGGTTTGAAAATTGGACTTATACGCTATGCGAAGCCGGTTGTTTGAAAATTCATGATTTATGCAAGAAAGGGAAGACCTCAACCAAGAGATGAGAAATCACCATCCTAACACGTGTCACGCGAAAGGAGGAAAGATGGTGTAAACAACAGGCGCACCTGATATTTTTAACCGATTGGGGTGGCCATGGATACTGCTTTTCTGATCATATTTACAATTTTCCCTATTCTCCAAAGGGGTGACAGACTAGGTTGGTTCAATATCCAGAATTGAGACGCATATAAGCTATCTCAACCTATGGGGCTACCTGTAGACACCCCATTTTTGACCGTCCTCAAGACTCAGACGTCACCGATTGAGCGCTTGGTGATATTGCATACTGTGCTCGTTCAGAAGTCTCAGAGTCGCGGCCGTGTGCCCTGCCTCCGGACTTCCGAATTCTCTTCTGTGCCTTGTCTCGGTTTGCGAACCAGACTCGGTTTTTCTCTGTTTTCTTTCCTGAGGGAAGGGAGTAGTCCTGTAGACTATCTCCCGGTGGCCGTGAGCTACATTTCGTGGCCGTAGGTCATTTTGCCCATTTCGGAGCCCGGTTCCCGGTTTTCGGGGCCGCCAGGCCGTGTGCCTCGGCTCGGAACCGCCCAACCGTCTCCGATTTCTCCGGTTCTTGGCAGGTACCTCTGTTTTATCATTTTGAGAAACCCTGGGGCCCTCGATGCCCACTTCGTGGCCGTATGCCACTTTCGGTGCCTACAGCCAGTTTTTGGGCCCGAACCTCGCGGTTTGGCCCCCGAGCATTCATTTCGCATCGGTTTTCTCCGGTTCTTGGCATGTACCTCTGTTTCATCATAACAGAGCACACTGGGCCCCCGATGCCCACTTCGTGGCCGTATGCCACTTTCGGTGCTCATAGCCGGTTTTCGGAACCCGAACCGCGCGGTTTTGGCCCCGAGCATTCATTTTGCATCAGTTTTCTCTGATTTTTGGCAGGAACCTCTGTTTTGTTATTCCGAGGGACACTGGGGTCGCAGATACCCACTTCGCTGCTGAACACACTTCCGGCACCTGCAGCCCATTTTCGGGATCCCGAATTGCTCGGTTTTGGCTCCGAGTATTCATTTCTCATTAGTTTTTGTTCAAACTTGGCAGGTACCTCTGTTTCAACATCAGGAAGATCACTGGGGGGTGGAAGGTCAGCAATATCCCAGATGACCAGTTGCGCTCCTCCGACGCCGTTTTGCTCACTTCCGGGCCAATGTTGAACACCCTGGGGGTATTTTCTTCCAACCAAAGCTGCATATCTGTGATGAGGGAACATGGGAGGACCCTACACACTACTGGTCGGCCAGCAATTGTGCAGTTCATTTTTGAGCCTCTCCTTCAAGCTCTATGTTGTGGCTCCTGCTTCAGTGTTGCCAATTTCCGACCTTGGAACCTTGTTGCACACATCTGGGAGGACCCTAAAAGTTGGTGGTCGGCCAGCAATTGTGCAGTTCATTTTTGAGCCTCTCCTTCAAGCTCTATGTTGTGGCTCCTGCTTCAGAGTTGCCAGATTCCGACCCTGGGGCCTTATTCTACGCACTTGGGAGGACACCTTTGCATGGTGGTCGGCCAGAAAATCATTACTTCTTTTTTTTAGGGTGGCGGCCGGCCATGGTGGGTGGCTGGCCGACCAGGTGGGGTGGCTGGCCGGCCACCTTGTAAAAAACCACCTGGCCGGCCAGCTTTTTGCTTTCCAGCTCATTCCAGCTGTCCAGCTGTTTTTGCCAAAATATCACCCCTTCCGGGAGATATTTTGGGAGGGAAAGCTTGGGTGCTTTTCCTCCCTTTTACCCCCTTTGTTGTCTACTTAAAGGGCCCAACCCTTCTTCTCTAGGGTTAGAAAAAATTGCCTCAAGACATCCCTCTCTCAAAGCTTCATTTCCATAGCCAAAACCTTGAAAAACTTCCAAGTTCCTAGCTCTCCTCTTCATCAACCCTTAGTCCACCATCAACACTACCATTCCAGCAGCTAGGAAGTGAATTTCAGAGGTTGAGAAGCTACAAATCAAAGCCAAGAAGCAAAGAAAGACAAGTCTTCAAGGGTAAGTATTCAAAAACCAACTTTTAGGGCTTTTTCTTGATTTCTTTTTTTTATACTCTAATTGGTTGAGAATTGGGGTTCCGACCCCTACTGCTTTTGTGCTAATTTTGAGCCCTCTACAACATTTTAGAAGGGCTCAACTTCATTTGGTATTTCTATATACTAGTTCCTTCAATATTCACCAAGTTTGTCACATTTTTGCATGCTAAATGACCTATTTGTGTTGGTTTTTAGGGGTCCGACCCCTACTGCTTTCTTGCTTATTTTGAGCCCCTCTACAACATTGTAGAGGAGCTCAACTTCATTTGGCCTTTATATCTACCACCTCCTTCAAATTTCATCAAGTGTGCCCATTTTTGCATGCAATTTTTGACCTATTTGTGTTTGTTTTGGGACTTCGACCCCTACTGGTTTTAGTCTTTTTTTGACCCCTTTACATGTTTCATGAAGAAGGTTTGGTCATTTGATGTATAGATTGCATGTCTTATGTTATACCCTTTTGTGGCTCCATTTTGCCTTCCATTTCTAGCAAGTTTGTCTTATGATTTAGAGGCTGCCATAAACTGCATATATGCTTATTTTTGGGCCCTCTTCATGTTGTAGAAGAAAGTTTGTCCATTTGGTGTTTGTATATACCACCTCCCATTGTAATGCTCTTTTGGCCATTAATCTTGTATGATTTTGTTGCCATATCTATGTCTCCATTTTGGCCATGATTGTTACTGAAATATGCTTTATTTGGGACTACCTTGCTACTTTCCTTGCTGCCATGACCATTTTTTGCATGTATAGCATGGCTATAGGCCATTTCGGGTGTATATTATCGCATTTCGGGACCATTTCTCGCTTTGGGTGTGCTTTGGTTGTGTTTCGGGGCTGTTTTCCCCCTCTTGTAGCTGCTGAAATTCCATGTTGCATGTTTGCATGTCATTTTGTGCCTTAATGCTTTGCCTCGGTTTGCGTGCCTGCGGGTACGCATTTCGAGGCACCTTCGTTTTTATCCGACGGCCTCCTATGTGAGTGCGACTGAGGTCCTCTCATGTTGGTGTAAGCCCATCGCGGCATTCCGTATGCCATTTCATTCCATTTTATCATCGCCTCGGTGTGCGTGCCTGTGGGCAACATTTCGAGGCACTTCGGTTTATCCGATTTCTCATTTTATCATCGCCTCGGTGCGCGTGCCTGTGGGCACACATTTCGAGGCACTTCGGTTTTATCCGATTTCCACATTTCATCATCGCCTCGGTGTGCGTGCCTGTGGGCACACATTTCGAGGCACTTCGGTTTTATCCGATTTCTCATTTCATCATCGTCGGTGTGCGTGCTGTGGGCACACATTTCGAGGCACTTTGGTTTTATCTGACTTCTCATTTCATCATCGCCTCGGTATGCGTGCCTGTGGGCACACATCTCGAGGCACTTCGATTTTATCCGATTCGCATTTCACATCATTTTCTCGGTATGCGTGCCCGTGTGCGCGCATTTCGAGGCACCCATTCATTAGCATTGTGCATGCTAGAACTGTATATTAGTTGCATTTCATGCATATCATGCATATTGCATCATGTTCGGGAT